>JAXCLQ010000005.1:6817079-6863877 GCA_035584115.1 Cedrela odorata | reverse complement strand
TATATTCAAATTAATCTTAATAATTTATTTATATTATTAAAGTTATGTGAATAAATATGTGGCAATCAATTTTATCTTTTAGGATAATTTATTAATCAATAATATTGGAGAATTAATCTTTTGATTATTAAAATTATATAGGTTGGATAAGTTTTTGTACTTGAAAAACATTTTGACATGTAAATGATAAGTTCAAATGTTCTAAAATATATTTTGGTTTTTTACTTGGAAATAAAAAAAATATTTTGTTGTAATTTAGCTTCTTCTTGTTGTTTTGTGTCACGATATTAGCAAGTTCATAAATGAAATAATGTTTTCTTAATCACATCACACAAGTAATGCGTGTCAATAGTATCAGGGGAAAACCAAGCAAACAAGGATTATTAATTATTTAATTAATGCATCTCAAAGTTGAATTAGTTTTTTTAATATCTAAAAATACCAGAATAATATCTCAACTGATAAAACATTTATATATATATATATATATATATATATAAAAGCAAAGTCATATCTGGATTCTTATTCTAACGTGTAATAACACCTGAAAAGAATAAAAATGCAGGAATTTAAATACAGACGGGGGTGGTACTTACGCACATGATTGTACCAAACAGGAAACACGCAGCGAAAGTCCCATGCCGCATTAGAAACTATAAATAAGAATAAAAAGACTACGCGTACATGTAAACAATATAAGCAACATAAAACGTAATTCGTACATACTTTTCTTTTCTCTCAAAACCCTCCTCCCTGTCTCTGCGATGGCGTAAATTATTGATTTTTTGCTTCCTGAAATTCTCCCATCTCTCTCTCTCTCTCTCTCGCTCTCTCTCTTTTATTTTTAATCTTTCAGAATACAAATTTTGCCGTTGGAGTTGGAACATTCTTTTACCTCTCTTACTTAGAAGCACTACTTCTGAAAATGGCGGCGATGTTTCCTCCTGGAATTTTAATCGCCGTCGTGTTTTTTCCGGTGGCGGTGGTTTTGTGTCATTTCCCGGCTAGTTTGACGCTCGAAAGGGCTATTCCGCCGAGTCACAAAATGGAGTTAGATCAGCTCATAGCTCGTGACAGGATCAGACATGGCAGATTATTACAGACTTCAAGTGCGGTTGTTGATTTTCCTGTTGAAGGGACTTTTGATCCGTTTCTTGTTGGGTAAATCTCTTTATTTTTTATTTATTTTTTGGTTTCGAGAAATATATGGATTTTGGAAATGTTGTTAGTTTGCATTTTACTGGTTAAATTTTTTTTTTTTTACTTTTCATTAAGTTGAATTGTTTATGTTATGCAATTATAGTCAAAGTTGGTTCAATTTTTTGCCATTCGTCTCTCAATTTATTATTTTTTTACTTTTTCTTTTCTGTTGCTTTGGCTTTTGTTTTGTTTCATATATATAGATTTTCATTTTCACTAGAATTGATGGTTATGCAACATTTTTATTTAGTAGTTAGATTATATATGGTTCTTTTATTGGCTATGCTGAGTTTTATTTAATTTTTTATGGTTTGTATAGGCTTTATTATACAAAAGTGAAATTGGGTTCTCCACCAAGAGAATTTCATGTGCAAATTGATACTGGAAGTGATGTTTTGTGGGTCAGTTGCAGTTCCTGCAATGGTTGCCCAGGAACAAGTGGACTCCAAGTAAATTTGCATTTCCTTATATGTAACTTTCTATTTATTATCAGTTTGTCAAAACTTTATAAATAATAGGAGCAATTGGGTTCTAAAACTTTCTCAACTGGGTTGCTTGCTTCTCAAACAGATTCAGCTCGATTTCTTTGATCCTAGGAGCTCATCAACAGCTTCATTGATCTCTTGTTCTGACCAAAGATGCAGTTTAGGACTTGATTCCGCAGATTCCGGCTGTTCAGCTCAGAGCAATCAGTGCAGTTACACGTTCCAATACGGAGATGGCAGTGGGACTTCAGGCTATTATGTATCAGATTTGTTGCACTTAGACGCTATTCTTGAAGATTCTTTGACTACAAATTCTTCTGCTCAAATTCTCTTCGGGTAAGCTGCAAGAATCAGCCAAGTTTAACATAGTTGTTTTGTCTTCATTTGTATTATTATTAGAATAAACTTAGAAATCAATCTTGATAGGCCTATTGTGGAACAGGTGTAGCACCATGCAAACTGGGGACTTGACTAAGTCTGATAGAGCAGTTGATGGGATCTTTGGGTTTGGTCAGCAGGCTATGTCTGTAATCTCGCAGCTTTCTTCGCAGGGTCTAACACCAAGAGTGTTCTCCCACTGCTTAAAAGGAGATAGTAGCGGCGGGGGTATATTGGTTTTTGGTGAGATTGTGGAACCAAATATAGTTTATTCTCCACTCGTCCCATCCCAGTATGTTTTTTTCATTACAGGAAACTATTACTTTCATCTCCTGTTTATGTCTTTGAATAGAATTTCGATGTCAGTTGTGAAAAGAGAGAGTTATTGGTTTTGGTTTAATGCATTTCTGCCAGATTATCACTTGTTTCTATTTGGCCTCTATCATTTGCGTGTGCTCTAAAGAAATGAGAACGGACAGGCCTTAAACAGTTAGAACTAGCAGTACTCTTTGTATTTTTTTCTTTACAACTTTATAGTAATTTTTTCTATAGCATCTTGCTGGCTTAAAAAAATTCTATGTTCATTTTTGAACAGTACAAACTCTGTAAAATTGGTGTTTCCATTCATATGATTGGGACTAGTAAGTAGTAACTTGTGAAAATTTGAAGTTATATTTTGGTTTGAAATGAATCTTTGATCAAAATTGCATAAAGGGCTGGGAGAAAATGACTAGTGAAAGGAAAAGATAGCTAAATTGATATATTATGTCTATCCAATCACCTTTAATCAAGTTATTATAAATCTAAGCCCTTCCCTTGACTTCTTTGGTGTTTTGAGGCAATCTCTATTACATGGAAATGTCATTTGTTTCTTTCTTTAATTTTTATGCGTTGATTTCAAGCATGCTTTTGGCATGTGAAATTGTTGATAGCACTTTATATTTGTTATCTGATGCCTGGAGGCAGTTATATGTTAATAGACAATCACATTTTATCTGTTTCTGTTTTCAAATCTTGTGGCCATATGAGTTTATTAGTTTTAATTAACAAATTTTATGCTTCTTTGACACGTCCTTTTATTAGTCCCTGATTACCTCTGTGTGTGTATGTTGAAAGAGAATTATTATTCCAATGAAATGACATAACCATATTGTTTGTTTCACTTAAAGGAGAGTTGGTTAGCAAATCTTATTATACTAAATAATAGTATTGTTTCAGTGAGAATAAAAGGGAAAAAAAATTAACAAAACAAAGTTAGAAATTATAGTCCTACTTGTGTTGAAAAAATTTCATAGAAACACCTAAATTTGTGGGCAACATGTAGAATCTTGTCTCTTGAACATTAGGAGTTCTTCATGTCAATTAATACCTGAATTGTTAAACAACTTGTACAAGTCTCATTTTGACTCTAATATGTTAACTGGCATGATCTTCTCACTTTTCAATGAATCAATGAGGATTTGAAAGGTAAAATAATTGACTGATGCAAGTTTGATTACCCAATCCTATGTTCACAATTTCAGGCCTCATTATAATCTGAATCTTCAGAGCATTTCTGTCAATAACCAGATTGTGCCCATTGACCCATCAGCGTTTGCAACATCAAGCAACAAAGGAACTATAGTTGATACTGGGACAACTTTGGCATACCTTACTGAAGCTGCTTATGATCCTGTAGTCAATGCTGTAGGTTTCAGCGAGCAAAGTTTTGATTTTCTAACTAAAAAGTTTGAACCTTAATATGGATATTCTTAAACAATTATTAAATGTGCATATTTTCTCTGTTTTTTTTTTTTGGCAAATGAGAAGGGAGTTCTGTGTGACCATGAAAAGTAGGAAAATAACTTTAGCAAAGATTGAAGTTTACTTGTTCTCTTGCTGTGCAGATAACAAGTTCTGTTCCACCATCTGTGCACCCAGTTCTTTTTAAAGGAAGTTGGTGTTTTATAATAATCTCCAGGTTCACTTTCTTCATTAATTGTCTCATTTCTTTTCATTCACTGCTCATTTTTCTGAGATAAGCATAACTCTGATTTATGTGTTTTTCTTGTGTTCAGTATTCAGGACATATTTCCTCAAGTTAGCTTCAACTTTGCTGGTGGTGCTTCCCTGATTTTAAACCCACAAGACTACCTTATACAGCAGAATTCTGTTGTGAGTTGCTAAGCTTACCATAATCATAAATGTATGATATACGTAATACAATACATCACATACATAAATATATATCTGCATATGCATGCATATCTGTTCTTTCTAAAACATTGTTGAGGGCATGTCTTGTAGTTTACCGAATGTGTTTTGTCTTTGGTTTTGTTTTCTCTGTGGGATTTTTATTTCTTTATTTTGGCTTTGCATGTTCCACCTTGCCTGTGATAACGGTGCAATGTGGTGGAAAATTCCAGCCACAACCACTGAATTATTTCTCCAACAGCTTTCGTTAGACAATTAATTGGCTGTCTTAGTTCTTGTTTGATCCAAATTTGATTCCAATGCTCACTTCTCCTGGTTGTCATTATTCTCATGTTGGTTTATTTATGTGTTTGCTTAAATCCAATGTCCATGTCAACAAAGGAAGTTTTTGGGGTCTTCCATTTTGTGTTGGATTTCTCAATTTTCTTTTATCTTATTTTTCCTCTCAGCTTAAGTATCTGAATGTCTATTTTGAAGGTTAGAATTTCTGCAAAAACTGTTCCTCCAACAGACTAATGTATGGTAGATTCTTCGTAACTTCTAGTGCTGCAGTCCCATATGTTCTATGACCTTTTCTCACATTTGTTTTTAATTGATGTTACTGTTCTTATTTATTTGTTAACAAGTGAATCTCTATTGGTAAAGTGGTATATATACAAATCTTATGATGTTGTTTGGGTCACATTATGCAGAATTTCGGTTGAATATTTTGAATCCCTAACTGAGATGGTTATTCCTTTACAGGGTGGTGCTGCCACGTGGTGCATTGGCTTTCAAAAAATTCAGGGTCAAACAATCTTGGGAGGTATTCATACCAAAGAGAAAATGTTTCCATTTTTGCATTTATAGTTCAATTATGTGTCAACTCTCTCTCTCTCTCTTTCTCTCTATCAATCTATCCATATATACACATAGTTTCTTTCAAATTTTTTGTTTAACCCATAGGTATGATGTCAGTATATTGTCAAAAGCACGTAGCTGATTGTTTCTTGTCTTGATTTTATGTATCTTAATTAGCACACTGGTCCCATGATACATACTTATAATTTAGTTTTGATTTTAAAATAGAAAATGAGAAAACTTAATAAAGATGTTTTTGAAAGGAGGGCTATTTGTATCATCTTCCTGGCATTTTTCTCTTATTTTCCTAGATCCAAGAGGAGTCTTTGTTCCATTGATATGTTAATCAAATCCTTGCCTGTGTTACCGGGTTCTTTTGAGATTTCCCTGTTAAATTCTTACAGTTTTCTTCTGGAAGAAAAAATTTATAAAGAAAAAAAAAGTCCTTTGGTATTACGCTTCTGGTCTTGAGCCCTCTGTTGTTCAGCATTTATCAATCTTTTTAGTTAATTGGTTAATTTGTTTTCTTGTTTGCCGTTGTCAGGACCTTATACATAGAAGCATTCCTCCTTTAATCGTCATAATAAATCTATGGCTTTCTAGAAAATTGAAGGAATTAGTAATATATTGATACCCCTCCATACTTGATTTTTAACATGCTTTTCAAAATGCATGACCAGGAAATTCCAAAATTATGATTGCTAGCTAGAGTCTCGCTAACAATTTGACTTTATCTTGTTTATTTTTTGAGCTTGACCAATTCTTATTTTTCTTTATTTTTGCAGATCTAGTTCTGAAAGACAAAATCTTTGTTTACGATCTGGCCGGTCAACGAATTGGATGGTCTAACTATGACTGTAAGTTTCAATTTCCTCTTGAATCTGGCACAAATTTGATCTGTAAAAATGCATTTCTTTTTTTTTCACCATAATATTATCATAAGTTAATAATGAGGCATCTGTTAGGAAACATCAGTTTACTCTTTGTTTGTGTTAAGGAAACAAATAGGTTTGCATGTTACTCTCCGAGTTCACATGTGTAATGAAAGAAAAGCTCACATCTTGTATTTAAATTCATGTAATTAGGTTCAATGTCGGTGAATGTATCTACAACTTCGAATACTGGTAGGAGCGAATTTGTAAATGCCGGGCAGCTAAGTGATAACAGTTCACCAAGAAATGTTCCTCAGAAATTGATAACAAAGAGCTTGATGGCTTTACTATTGCATATATTTATGCTTGGCACTGGGACTTTCCTGCTTGTCTTGTAGCATGAATTGAAATGCAGGAGGCAAATGTATATTTTCTAGCCGGTCTATATTTACAGCTATCGGAGAGTCCATATCCATAGGTTATTATTTATGTGGATCATTGCTTCGGCTGTTTTTCTTCATACATGTAGAAGGAACAAGATTTCTTGATTGATTGGCCTGGCTGGCACTGGCAGATATGTAAATTACATTTACACAGAATGGGATCATTGGTTTTAACAGCAGAATTAAATTTTATACAAAATCTTCTTATGCTTTGCTTGTTACTTCTTCGAACTCATTTCATCGGAAAAAATTACTATTAGCTTAAAAGCAGCACTACTGCTATTTGGTTGATTTTATTTTTAGAATTCTGCAAACAAAACTGATACAATAAATAAAGTGCACAATAATTAATATGTGGATCCTAATAATTTCAAGTTTAATTTTGATCGTAGGGTCAATCTTGATAATTGTTACGCTAACATACTATTAATTTAGTAACTGCCCTTACATTATATATATATATATATATTTAACCCCTTAGTTTTCAATAATAAATATATATATATATATATATTATTAATGAAGCAAAAATTTTTCTTCGGATCTTGTGCATCAGTAATGATTTTTTTCATTTTGATTAATTGTATGCTTAAATTGCAATCATAGTTGAAAGCTAAGGGGTTAAAAGCCGGATGTTCGGCGAAACTCCTTCAAGACTTAAATTAAGTTTTTTTTTTTTTTTTTTAGTGAGAGAATAAAGAGAAGGAAAATATATGCTCTTAATGCTAGAGTTTTATAATATGTACCTGCTTGTCTTAGGTTTTCTTTTATAAATGTTCATATTTCTCATGTCTAATAGAATTTTATGGAATCTAGAAATAAGATTTTTTTACGTGAGAATCACAGAGATTCTATTTAATAAATATTAGTTTTTTGGATTCTATGAGATCTTGAACTTTTCTTACAAAATGTATCTGTTGAGCGTTGAATCCTTATTATGGAACACATCTTCTAGCTTAAGGATTATTTTTATGGAAGAATTCGGAAGATTTTAAAAAGAAATGAATCCTTCTATGACACGTAACTGTGATGAGGTCTCATAAATCACTACTTGAGACTTTTTATTCGCTTAAGATGAGTTCAGGCGTTGAATGTTTAAGACCTTTGTCAACTGTATCCGAGATCTTCACGAAGAGATTTCTGGGTAAAGTCTTGACCCGTAGCTTTTTAATCGACCCTAAGAGGTCTTGGCTTTCACCACTTATGAAGTTCTTCCTCTAGTTCTTTTCGGGTTAGGCCAGGTCTCAGAATATTATTCATCTCTTCAAGAAATTCTATTATGGGCTTGTGGCCTTTTAGGCTTTACACATACTCTATGCTATATACCTAACATTAAGTCCCTTTAGTTTTAGTCAAAATAATTATTTTTGACAAAAATTAAAAGTTGTTATCCGAAGATACGCATACACCTGTTGGAAATAAATGGCTAACTTAAAATCTGCTAGCCTTCTATACATGGCATGTTACGGTTGGTTCTTAGAATCACAACGCTTTAGGCCCCAAGAGATCCTGCTGGCCCTAATGATGGCCGCCTCTTTTTCCATTAATAAAGAACGTTATCTCAGCTACTCCTTTAGTGTGGCATCATCTTGCCCTTTTATTAACGATATGTGTCGACGGTTGAGGTTCTTCTACTTCTTTAAATACTGATTTCTTTCATTTTTCCACTATTTTTGTCTTCATTTTGCGCCTTTACTCTCTTTGTGTTTCAAGCAATTTCAACAGCAACAAAACTCAAACTTCAGACGACGATTTCGAGTTCTTTTTTTTCAACAACAACAACTAATAAGTCTCTATATTTTGTTTCTACTTGACATTGTCAATTTTGTAATTGCATTATTATTTGATTATGGCAATTGGTAGATAATAATTTTTTAGGATTAAAGACCTTAGGTGTTAACTTTGCGAGTTGTTGATGATCTTGGAGCAGCTTTTGACTGTTTATTTTCTTTCTGTATGAACAAAGATAGATTCTATTGATAATACTGCTGTTTCCAAGAGAAATAACTCTGAAGAAGAGTTGGCCGTTGTACCCAAGCCTCCCCCTGTCACGGCAAGGTGGAATTCGACTTCATATGAGGCGGATTAGTTCTCCTTCAGTATTATGGAGTTGGATTTAGATGTCTATACTAGGTGCTATAACATCCCTAAGGGAATTTATTTTAGGGTTCTTGATGTAGATGAGCTTCCCTGCTGTCCACTTGAGGGAGAAATTGCTTTCAATAAGAAACTATTTCACCTAGGTGTTAGGCTTTCTCTCCAACCTTATTTTGCCCGAATTCTTGCCTTATTTAGGATTTTCCCTTACAAATTGAACCTAAATAATTGGAGGATCCTGACGGGTCTATTCGTTTTGTGGCACCAAATTTCTGACTCTGACCCCTCTTTTGATGAAATTAAGTATATGTACATACTAAAAAGAAATCCCATAAAGAGCCTAGGTTGGTATTATCTTCAAAACCACCTCAAGAAATAGAACCCCATCATTGGTAACCCTTTTAGTAATAAAAACTAAAAGAACAAGTGGTTCTTCATCGGTGGAAACTGGAACTCCAACCCTAACACTTAAGTGTCGAGACTATTTGGAGAGGCCATCACTTGGAGTGATACACCTGAGCTAGATCTTAATAGCTAAGAGAGGGTAAGACTGGGTAGATCATTTGCATCTGACCAAAGAACTTTACTCTCAGATGATGACCTGGTCTTTTGGGTCTTATAGGTTTCTATGTGTCTAAGGGTCAATTGGCATTGGAAAAGTTTGCAAGGGGTATATATCTGACTTGCTATCTCTTTCATGTGTTTGTACTTCCTTTCTTAACTTTAATATTGTCTACCTTGCAAAAGAAATAGCTCTCAAAGGATCTACTCCCGACCCCTTTGAGGTCTTGAAGAAACTGACAAAGGGGAAGAGAACTGAGAAGGCTCCTTAGCTTCCAAAGACTGTCCCCAAAGGTCCAACTAAGACCTCGGGGTTTTCTAAAGTTGTTGAACCCTCCGGCTCAGCTCCTCCCTAACTCATAGCAAATGAGTGGTGATCTAAGACCAGGTGCCACCTCCTCTTGCACCCTTAATGGATAAGGTAAAGGGGAAGCAAAAAGTCGTGGTTGTTGTGCCTGAGAAGAGATCTCAAAAGAAGAAACATATGTTTGGCCAGATTGATAAGGAGCTGCATGGTGAGTATCCCCATCCCAATCTGAGCTGGCTATATGAAGCCTTGGGGCCGAAGCCTTTACGCCCAGATAAGGAGTCCTTCGAGGGGATTCTTCTAGAGAGGGAGGAGCATCCCAACTTGAAAACTGTGTACGTGCCTTTTATGGAATCAGTTATCGGCCCTTCCACCGAGCTGCCAAACTCTACTATGATTGAGCCAGTAGAGGTCTCTTCTGCTGAGGTGGCAGAAGTCTCCCTCATCAAGGTTGCTGCTCCCACTGTTGCTCATTTGGTTCTTATTATTGAGGCCTCTTCAAGCTTTGCTCTTGAGGCTCCTTCAAGCTCAAATCCTAAGGCCGACCTGACCACTTACTCAACACACTAGGTCAATTTGAATTAGGTATTTTTATTTATTTATTTATTTTTACAATGTAATGAACCTTATTCAATCATAATAAGATGTTTTTATGAAAATTTTTGTGTTGCTTGTGTTCCTTCTTCTCATGCTATGTACCCATTACTATTTATAGAGTTCCATTGTTTTGATTACTAATACTACTTTGAAAGAGAGCGTATTTTAACTTAATTCATTCTCCAAACTGAATTAACTTCGAATATTGTTTGAGGTTATAGACAATAACTTGAGGTCTGACAATCTTCTTGCTTTGTGACTATATATTCAGTGTTTGATTGTGTCTAGGATATTCCTACTTTTGAATGAGAGTTCGTGATATCGATGCTCTTATTTATCTTGTGAACATAATCAATGTTCATGAGTCACATCTCTCTGACCTATAATCATCCAGAAGCTGTCGCTTTTTTGCCCTGAGATGATATCTGAAGTCGTCTTTAAGTTTTGGATATAATTATTTCGAAGTGGTTTAAAGGTTTTATCCTTCTGAAGGTTGTGCTCGTTCTCGTCGTCTGAGGTTTGGGTAATGACTTCATCGAGCTGAAGATAAATCATCCCCAAGGCGATTATGAAAAATAATTTTCTAGGGATTTATTTGTCCTTGAATGCTTTGAGGTCATGCTCAGAATTATTTGGGCCAAATGTAATTTTGCTTCTAAAGGTAAATTAGCAGTGAACATTTGGGAACCAGGTCACACATTTTTGGGCTTTGAGATGAGATTACTCTGGGCTGTTTTGAGAAATAAGCGTCTGGGAGCTAAGTCACCCATGTTTGGGTTTTGAAAAGAGATTATCCCGAGACGTTTGGATAACATAACTATCCGAGAGCCTTTTCGCTTTTATACTTCCTAAGGTTGTGCTCATTACTTATTCGAGTTAAGGATGATATTACCTTGGGCGAATCATTTGAGAACCAGGTCACTTATATTTGGGCTTTGGGAGGAAAATGTTTATATATTCTTATTCCCTTAGTTTAAAGTCTTCTGTTAGTTAGTGTCTTTTCTAGAAATTTTTGGGTGAAAAAATGATAACTTTATTTATTTCTAAGGCTAAAGATATTACATATCACTGTCAATCTTAAAGGTAATACAACTTCAATCGTTCGGTGTTCCATGGTCCCTTGACCCTATTTCTAGTTGGGGTCTCTAAGTTGCAGACTTTAGGCCTGAGGACTTGGACGACTATATATGGTCCATCTCGATTAGCTTCAAGAATATCTTCTCCTGGTATTTTACTGTTCAAAGTTATTTGTCTCAAGACCTAGTCTCTAACTTGGAAAAAGCAATTTCGAATGTGTTTGTCATAGTAACTAGCTACACTTTGTTGGTAAGCCACTGCTTTTATCATCACCTGATCCCTTTTCTCTTCAAGTAAGTCTAATTCCAAGCGCAAGCTTTGATCATTGGACTCCTCATCATAGTTACTGACTCAAAAAGTTGGTATATCGACCCCAATGGGAATTATTGCTTTACATCCGAAAGTTAGGTTATAGGGAGTTTCTCATATGGCCACATTTGGGGTGATTTTATACTCTTAAAGGACCTCAGAAAGTTTGTCAATCTATGTACCTTTGTGCTCTTTGAGCTTTTTCTTGAGTGCCTTATTGATGACTTTTTTGATGACTTCTACTTGTCCATTAGCTTTTAGATGAGCAGGCATTGCAAACTTGAGGTCAATTCAGAAGTCCGAATAAAACTCCTTGAAACTTGCGTTGTTAAATTGCTTTCTGTTATCTGTGATCAGTATTTGAGGTATCCCAAATAGATAAATAATATTATGCTTAAAAAATATCGTGACCCTTTTTTCGGTAATGGCGGCTAGCGGTTCAGCTTCAACCCACTTGGTGAAATAGTCTATGGTTACAATAGCATATTTTGTGCTAGCGCGCACTGGAGGCAAAGGCCTGATGAGATCTAGTCCCCATTAAGAGAATAGTCAAGGACTTGTCAAGGTTGTCAACTTCTCAAGGGGTTATCTTGGAAAGTTGTCATACACTTGGCATTCGTGGCTTTCATTTGTGCTCCTTTGTTCCAGTATTTCAATTGGGACCGAGGAAGTTGGTACACTTCCTTTGAAGGTAGAGGTAAATTTTGCCAGCATGTTGTCTCTGGAATTCTCTAACCTCAGGATCTGTTTTATTGTGACAATCTTTATGTTATTCTCTCAGGCCTGGAATTATTCCTCAACTTAGTTGGCTATTAGTTGGGAATCATAGTGAATATTTAAACTTGTGATTCCTAATGCCTGAGCCAACTTAATCCTTGTAATAAAAACTTCGTATTTTACTTAATTATTAGTAACCTTAAAATTAAATTTTAAGGAATACATTACCTTGTCCTTTTCTGGGCTTACGAGAATAACACCAGCTCCTTCTCCTAGTGTATTTGAAGCTCTGTCAATGAAGAGGTTCTAGGTTGGCTCGATTTTTCCTGAGGCGGTTGAGTCCTCTCATCTTTGATTGGAATGTCCTTCCTCAATTTAGTGGATAAAAAGATGCTCAACTACTGACCTTTCATCTACAAAGTTTGCTAGAGCCTACCCTTTTATAGCCTTTCTTACGTTGGTAGTGGATGTCATAGTTGTTAAGCTCGACTGACTACTTTACTAGCTGACTTGATAGGTTGGGTTAATGCAAAATCTGTCTCATTGGCTGAGTTATTAGTACCGTCTGTGACCTGGTGGGCCTGAAAGTAAAGTCGCAACTTTTTTGCTACCATTAACAGCGTTAGTGCCAATTTTTTGGGCGGAGAATATCTCTTCTCGATATCCAATAATGCTATTTCTTCTCGATATCCAATAATGCTTTGTTGGTGTGGTAGATGGGACAATGGATCTTTTTTGCTTCTTCCTTTACTAAAACTGAACTAACCCAATGGTTGTTAACTGCCAAGTAAAAGTATAGGATTTCCCCTGCCTCAAGACTTGTTAGGTGCAGTGGAGATGTGAGGTATCGTTTCAACTCTTAGAAGCTGTTCTCACAATCTTTGGTCAATTTGATTTTCCTTCTCTTTTTCATGATTTGGAAGAAAGGGAAGCACCTGTCAGTCGCCTTGGAGATGAATCTGCTTAGCCCACTAATCATTCCTTTAGACTCTAGAGTTCCTTGAGGGTGGATAGAGGCTTTAGGTTCAATATGGCCTCGACCTTTTGTGGGTTAGTTTTGATGCCACACTCACTAACCATATACTCTAGGAACTTCTCAGCTCAAACTCCAAATGCACACTTTTCAGGATTTAGCTTAATGTTGTATTTTCTCATATAGGAAAAGGTCTTTTTCAGATGTCTTAGATGGTCTTAGGCTTTTAGAGATTTAGTAATCATATCGTCCACGTAAACCACCATAGTTTTCCCAATCAATGACATGAAGACCCAATTGACTAGTATTTAGAAAGTAGCCCTTGCGTTTTTTTAGACCGAAAGGCATTATCTTATAGTAGTATAACCCATGATCGATGATGAATGCTGTCTTCTCCTGATTCGGCTTATACATTTTGATTTGATTGTACTCTGAGAATGCATCCATAAAACTCAATAGTTCATACCGAGCTTAGACTCTACCAGTTGATCTATCTTGGGAAGTGGAAAACTATCTTTAGGGCATGCTTTGTTTAAATTCGTGAAATCCACGCATATTCTCCATTTTCCATTGGTCTTTCTGACTATCACCACATTTGACACCCATTCTGGGTAAGTACTTCCTTGATAAACTTTGCTTTCATTAGCTTATCCACCTCGACCTCTATTGTTTCTCTCTTCTCTGCATTAAACAATCACTTTTTTTTTTTTACTGTTTTACACTGAGGATTGATTGTTAGCTGATGTGAAATTACTCGAGGGTCAAAATTCTAGGCATATCTTCATGTGTCCACTCGAATATGACCATATGTCGTCTTAGAATGTTTTGAAGTACCTCATTTTGCTCCTCTGAAATGTGAGAGCTGATTTTGATAGTTTTCTGAGGAGTTTCTGGCTTTAATATAACAAACTCCAGCTCCTTTATAGGCTCTAGCATGGGTGGCTCGTCATCTGGCTTAGATTTTTAACCCGACCTCTTCGTCACTTATTTGTCTTGCAAGTTCTTATTTCTGGCTTCAAGAACTTCCGCCCAAGGACATTCTGTCGACACTATGAGTATTTTGAGGAGGCTGCAAAGCATGAACGAGCTTTCTTTTGGCTTCTTTTGACGATTCTAATCCTTTCTCCTGGTCGGAATTTTAGCTTAAAATAGTGAATACTTTCTACTGCCTTTGTAGTCTTAAGGAAGAGTCGCTCGAGAATTATAGTTTATGGCATTCTAAGATCAACCACTTGAAATTCAACCATGGTGGTCTTCTAGTATGGTTTTTTTCCCATGATAATAGGTAAGTGTATTATCCCTAATGGGTAGACGCATGACTTGCCAAAGCCATGAAGAGTTGTCTCTGTAGGTCTTAGTCTCAGATCTTTAATTCCCAAGGAATTGAGAGTTTTCTTGAAAATAATATTAGTTGAGCTCTCTGTATCTACTAGGATTCGACTAACTCAAGTTGTTCCTACCATTAAAGTTATCACTAGGGCATCATTATGTGAGTAGTGTACTCTTGCCTCATCTTCGTCTATGAACAAAATTGGTATCGAGATGACCTTTTATTTTTTCTTAGCTTAGACATTCATGATTTGGATATTTGAAGCAGTATTCGGCAGTGAATACTGTGAATAGTCTTTTTTTTACTCTATTTGAGTTTCCTGCCGATTAGTTCCCCTTGAAATTACCATAGTCCATTCACCATCCGTTTGTTGATCTCTGATCTCTTAGTCTGGGGTACCGAGCTCTTTTCAGTTATTTGCTATGAAGTCTGACAAGTAATTGTTTCAAATCAGCATCTTAATCTAATTCTTGAGGTCGAAACACTCGTCCGTCAAGTGTCCGACACTTTGGTGAAATTCACAATAATTGTCTTGGGCACTTCCTCTCGGCTTAGTTTTTATAGGATGAGGTTTCATTTATATAGTTCCCAATCTTTTGATTTCATGCAAAACCTGTGAAAGTAGGGCATTCAGGGAAGTGAAAACTTTATCCCTCTGAACATAAGCTACCTTTTTTGCTTCATCCTTTCTAGGTGAGCGATAGTCTCTTGGGAAAAATTTACCTTTCCCACTCGGTGTTCTGTTCTGCCTGGGGACTTGTCTCTCATTTCTATCAAAGTCTTAAAAATTTCTTCTATTGTCACACCTTCTTCTCGTGTCAATCATTGGGTTTCGCATCTCATTACGAGTTAGTGGTCTAAGAACTTTTTCTTCTTTTCATTTAAAGGCGACTTGGTCTTCAATTTCAATCTTATTCAGTAGTTTCCTTTGAGCTGCTTTATAGGTGGTAATAGATGGTAATAGATGGTTTTCACATAGCGTACCATCTTTGATTCACTCGCAAACCTTTCTTGAGACCTTCCAAGGCCAGGGAGTGAGATAGGCCCCCAACTCTATTACTTCGTTATGATATCTCCTAATGAAGTTTCTAAGGCTTTCACCTTCTCCTTGCTTCATGAGCAATAACAAGCTTGGGGTTTTGAGGTTTACTGTCACCTTTTTGAATTTATTAACGAACATCTTGTACAATTGCTCAAAGCTACTAATACTACCGGGAGTTAGACTAGTGAACCACTTCCTCACTTATCCTTCCAAAGTCAACGGGAATAAGCAGCATATCTGAAGCTTATCTAACCCATGAATCAACATCATCTCCTAAACAGATCCATATGCAAGGATAGGTTAGTTTTCCTGTAAAAGAGTTTATTTGTGGCATCTTGAACTTCCTAGGAAGAATAAGACTCAAGATTTTTTGGAAGAAGGGTAACTTAGAATGTATTCCTACATGCGGTGTAGGCCCGTCCCCCTTTCTCGCCCTCGTCTTTTCTAGTCCTCAAACTCCTCAACCAATTTTTTGACATAGGCCTCCAGGTTATCCACCCAGTCATTATTTTCCTTGGAAATCCTTTTTCGGAGTAAATTCTGCAAAGAGCCTTCCCTTTTCTTTCATTGTTTCCAATTGAGAAATGTCCTCGTATCCTCTGAACTAGAATCATTATCCAACTCCTGTTTGCAAACAATTGTCGAATCTTCTGAGGAATATTGGAACTTTGGTCCAAATTCACTAGTAAGCATGACGGTGCCGATGTTGAGGCAGCAAAAATCCTTCTTTGGATCTTGTGCACCAGCAACAATCATCTTCCTTTTGATCAACTGTCTACTTAACTTGCAATCATAGTTAAAAGTTAAGGGAGTAAAAGCCGATTATCTAGCGAAAACCTTCCAATGCTGAAGTCAGGGTTTTTCTTTAAAGTGAGAGAATAAGGAAAAGGGAAATATATGCTCTTAATACTAGAGTTTCATTATGCGTATCTATTTGTTCTAGGCCTCCTTTTATAGATGTTCATGTCTCTTACGTTTAGTAAAATTCTATGGAATTTGGAAACAAGATCTCGTTATGTGAGAATCGTAGAGATTCTATTTGATAAGCATCAGTTTCCCATATTCTAAGGGATCTTGAACTTTTCTTGCATAATATATCTACTATGTGTTTAATCCTTATTATGAAATATATTTTCTAGCTCAAGATCCTTATTATGGAAGAATCCAGAAGAATTTAAAAAGGAATGAATCATCCCATGACGAGTAACTGTGATGAGGTCTCGGAAATCACTATTAAGCACTTTTTATTTGCTTGAGATGAGCTCAAGTATTGCATGTTTGAGACCTTTGTCAATTGTATCTAAGACCTTCACAAAGAGATTTTTGTGTGAAGTTTTGACCTGAAGCTTTTTAATCAACCTTAAGAGGTATCGACTCTCACCACTCTTAAAGTTCTTCCTCTGAGTAGTTCCTTTCGAGTTAGGCTAGATCTTGGAATATTATTCATCTTTTCATGAAATTCGATTATGGGTTTGTGGCCTTTTGGGCTTTACACATACTTTGGACTATATACCTAACATATATATATATAAATGTTGGAATATATATCCCGAGACTTAGTATTATTGTATTATTGAAATGTAAATTACACTTGAAAGCAATTATTCTTGTTAAATTTTTGTGATAAAATTTGACGATATGTTGTGTTAGTATATGTCATGTGTAACATCCTAAATCATGAGATGTTACCGGTAGGTGACAAAATCTACCATCACCCTAAGCCTCTCTCTCTATATGTTTGAATGCATACACAATTATTATAAACTCATCACCACATAAAACACAATGCATGTATTGCATAAGGATAATATACTTGATCGTGCAATAGAAATAATACGTTAATATTTTACCATATTTGACATAATACAATTCATACTAAAAGTCATGCCTGACTTCAAACCATAATTGTATATGTAATACATATGACTCTCTCTACATGATGGACCCACATACTTTAATGACTGCAATGTGTATCATTTTCTCTGTCTGTGTGATCACTATATTGAAAATTCTCTCTTTCCAACTAAACATCTGATCTACAAAACTGATAAAGTGAGGGGTGAGTCTTGAAAGACCTATTGGGTTGATGAAAATGGAAAAAAAATTCTCAATATATAAAAATAATAAATTTTTTTTTATTAATAATTTCAAATCAAAGCTGAAATTAAGGTTGTGTTGAAAATTTTTCAGTGTTAAAATCAGTTCCGGAAAGATATCAGTGTGAAACAGAAATCGCTGCAATAAAATTAAATTGAAAAATATATCATCGTAACATAGTAAAATCAGTAACTTTGATATCTCGACCTGTGGTATTACAGACAGCTAGAATATATATCTAAAATAAGGGATCATAAGGCTCAAAAACTGTAACTCTGGTATTCTGGCTACGGTGTATCACAGACAGCTAGAATACATTTTTAAGATAAGGGGTCTTAAAGGCCCCGAATTTATAACTTTGGTATCTAAGCCAGCAGTGTATCACAAACAGTTAGAATACATCTTTGAGATAGGGGTTACGAAGACCCTAATTCTATAACTTTAGTGTCTAGGGATGTTACATATCGCCGTCCTTATAGATACATCTCTGGTCCTATAGGCCAATCTCTGAATAAAATTAAGTTTCAAACTCATGTTTTAAAATAAATTCTTCAACAACTTTGAAATCATAAACCAAACTTGTTTTTAGGGAATCCATATATGTGTTTCAAAATCATTTTCAAAATTTATGTCTTAAGTCATAAATACATAAATTATATTTTTTTCCATAACATGCTCATTAATCGTTAACATGTGTAATATATCAAAAATCCAAGTTTCCATAATTTCTTAAACAAACACATGTGATTATAACTAAACAACTTAAATAAGTTTTAGGAACATTTACACTTCAAACATTAAGTTGGAACAATGTTTTAGAAAAGTAAAATATCTATTCACTAGTTTACGCTTGACCTAATTCAAGTCGCAGTATCGTTGGCGGTTGGTCTAGTTGACGATTTACAAATATATACCCTTTCGTTAAAACTCATAATGTCATATATTTGTCATATGAATGAGTAAGTATATTATACATAACAATAATCCTTAGTAGAAAATTAAAATGTCTCGGACCCCTATGAATCTTATGGAGCTCAAACTACAATTACCTAATTCGGAGAATCACAAATTCAACTCCAATATTCTAGTTAATGTCTTTCTGAAACAGGGGTAATTTTAAATTTTTGCTATATTTAATTGGAAACATATCTTAAGCTGAATTTTTAATAAGTTCATCTCTTATAAGTCTAGTTTATGTGGCCTTTTACGGATTTTGATTTCCAATCTTAACATTCGAATTATAACCAAATTATTACACACTGCGCAGACATGTGACAGTGTTTAGTGTTGAAACAGAGCAACCAAATTCTGAATTTTACCGAGGACTCATTTCTGCATGAAACAATTTGATTTTTGACTATGTTATTCCTTTAGTTGTCTAGTTTTTAGAAAATTTTACGGTTCTAACATCGAAGGTTCGGAACACTATTTTGTTTTCATATTTCCATACACTGCCCATAATTTTCTATAACCAAAATGCATAATAAGGCAACAAGATTATAAAATTTTATGGGAATTCATCATTTCATGAAAAATTTTGATTTTTGATTATGTTGATCATTATTATGTCTTATTTTCATAAAATTTTACAGTTTGTTAATTGGAGATCTAAAATTCATCTTATAAACACAACACCGAGCCTGGTTCGAAATTTCCAACAAGTTGAATACTCCCCCATCCTTATCAATTTACAATTCTATAAATTAATCACACTCAACCACTATAACCATGCATAATAACACTTTGGTTGCGCATTTATCATGCATAAAATACAACCAAAAACACTGCCATATGCCTACATAATCACTGCCAACATTTTTCCACCATCCCAACTACATAATTCATCATATACACATCATAATAAATTTCCAGAATTTAAAACAATTTTAAAGAGTTTCCTTACCTCATTTGAAGCCAATTTCATCTTCTTTTTTCTTATCTTTTCTTTCTTTTTCTTCTTCTTTCTTTCTTTCCTCTTCTTTTTCTTTTCATTTTCTTCTTCTTCCTTTTCTTCTCCTTTCCTTCTCTTCCTCTTTCACATTTTTCTCCTCCATTTTCTCTTATTCTTCCTCTTCTTTCCTTTTTTTTCTTCTTTTCTTTTCTCCTTTCTCTTTTCTCTTCTCCTTTGCTTCTTCCCTCTCTTCTCTTCTTCCTTCTCTTTTTTTCCCATTTTCTTCTCTTCTTTCTTGTATTGTCTTCTCTTCTCTTGATTTGTCTAGATTTAAGAAGAAAAAGCTAGAAAATGGCCACCATTACATCTTTATTAGCTTGGTTTTGGGTTTCTTATTCACCAAATTTGGTCTTAGATTTGGGCTTGAACTTGGGCCCTTATTTCTACCATGTTTGGATTTGGATTGTGCTTAAATGTGCGTTTGGATGTGGGCTTAAATTTGAGCTTGATAATAGTGTTGGAATTTGATTTTTGCGCTATTACCCCACATTTATAACAATTTATATTTCTTCCCCCACTTATTATAATTTAGCACATTGACCCCTCAAACTTTGAAAACTTTTCATTCTAGTCATCAATATTTTATGATAATTATTATGAAAAAATTTCGGGCCATTACATCATGATACTACTATTCTAATAGTATACATTATTAAGACTTACCTCCTAAAATTTACTCCAAATATTTATATTTTAACCAAATATTTTATAATTAAAATATTTATAATTTAACATTGTTTGGAAAGAGGTCTGGGTACATATAAAGCCAATTAGACCTTGGGCATTTGAATGAGCAGAATAAAACCTAAAATAAAGTTTTGTAAAGGAAGAAATCCATTAAAGCCTAACTCGACCCCATAAGACATTAACCTAAGGATAACAAGGACCTTGGGTATAGTAAGGGATGAGACCTCTCAAACTCAGAAAAAAGGTCTCGGGCTTAGGACATTAATTATAACCTCTCAGTTATAAGGGTCTCGGGGGGCAGCATGGCAAATGTTTCAAGCAAAGACTTCCGAGGCCTTTCAATAAGTTTTGTATAAATAGAGGATTTCTTTATCTCCCAATCTCTTTTCGGATCATTCCATAATAAGGATTCTTAACCTAGTAAAAGTATTCTGTAAGAAGAGCTCAAGATCTTATAATATCTTAAAACCAAATAGTTATAAAGTTGAAATTTTGTGATATCCAGAGATTGAATACGTTTGGAGTTATTATTTCCAGATTTTGTAAAAATTCTGTTGAGTTTGAAAGACTTAACGTAAAGCGATTTATAAAAGGAAGTCAAAGGACAACCAGATATGCATGAAAAACCTTGGACAAAAAATAATAAAAAGATCTTTTGTCTTTAGAGAAAGTGTTGTCTCTATTTTCTCTTTTTCTCTTTTAAATATCATAAAACAAAACCCTAACTTAAGTATTGAAGGGTTTTCATCGGACAATTGGCTTTTACCCTTAGGTTTCATTGTGGTTTCAGGTTGAACGACATTCGAGGGAGGAAGATTGGTGCTAGTGTACTAAATCCACGAAAGAATATTTGCTGCATCAACATTTGGCGCAGTCTGTCGAAAATTTTGATCAAAAAGTTAAGAGTAGCTGCAACTAGAAGAAAATCCGTGGTGACAACGCGAATTTATGCAATTAGAAACCGAATAATGACAAGGGAAACCATGAAGAAAATCCTCTTAAGGTTATAACAGCGGTTGACCAAAGCAATAATAATCAACTATTACCCTTAAAAAACACAAGTCATCATTCGAAAGTTTCATCCCCTTATCAAAATCTCTCTAGCTTGAGAAATGCAGAAACTGTAAAATAGGTTCAAAGGTTAGTTGACAACCAAAAATAACATGCAGAAAAAGATTAACAAATCCAAATGTTGGCAGAAGAAATTGTAGAGATGAAAAGAATGCTTTAAGCCAGTTCTTATGTTCTAAAAATGCTCGTATCAGCAAAGGCCATGAAAAACAGCATTCCAAATGTCCTGTATACCAGAGACTACTAAACCAATCTATGACAAAATAACACCAAGAGTAGAGACACAACTGTAGAGAAAGGGGAGAGAAAAATTTCTGATTATCCTCAAGAAAGACTTCAAAGTAGCTATACCACTTCCAGGCTTATCAAAGATTCCAACTTTCAATCCCAAAACTCCTCAAGTGATTCAATGACAATTCATAAATAAAGACCAGAGAACAATTTTAGTTCAAAAGACATGAGAACTTTCCTTAATCGAAAACGTCAAAATGAGAGAGAAGACTCCTACCAAAGCTTATCTCAAGGAAGAGGATGTACAAAGCATGGGGAAAAGGTTGGCAACTTAGAAGCTTATGTTAGAACATTAGTGGAGGAATTGGAAGATCAAAAGAGATAAGGATGAAGGAGAAGCAAGGAACCATTGTCTCATACGAGATTACACCTTAAATCCCATTTTTCTTAAAGAATTCTAAGCCTTGTTCTTCTTAGGAAGTTTAAGATACCTCAGATAATTTCATTAATAGGAAAAAGCGATCCATCCTTACATATTGATTTCTTTAGTGAGATGATGCTGATACAAGGGTTGAATAAACTCCAAATGTGTTGCTTGTTTCCCCTAACATTGGAGGGACAATTAAGAAAGTGGTTTACCAGCTTGGCCCCTAACAACATTCATAGTTTCAAACAATTATACGAGGCATTCAACAATGAATTCTAGGGTGGGTAGTTATCAATTTCAAAACCCCAAGTTTGTTATTGCTCATGAAACAAGGGCAATGAGAAAGCCTTAAGAACTTTGTCAAGAGATATCACGATGAAGTAATGAAAATGAGGGCTTACCATCATTCCCTAGCATTAGAAGGTCTTATAAGGGGTTTACGAAGGAAATTATTGAACTAGATCGAGATTGAAAACCAAGTTTGCCCTTAAGATGAAAGAGGAAAAGGCATTGATATCATTACCCCGCAATGAGATACGAAACTCAAAGGCGAACTCGAGAAGAAGGCGAGATGACAGAAGAAATTTCGGAGATACTAACAAAAAATGAGGTCTGATACCTAACCAAAATAGAATGGGTAATAGGGGGATGATTTCCCCACGAAGGAATAGTGTTCATCGAGAAGGGATGACGTAAAAAGAGTAGCCCAAGTCCAAGAAGAAAGAATATTCACTTCCTTAAGTTCCCTGCTTTCACAAATCCTATAAGAAATCAAAAGACAAGGAACCATACTAATGAAACCTCACTGCATAAAAGCCAAGCCAAGCCGAGACGCCAAGAATAAGTTTTGTGAGTTTCATCAAAGCGTTGGACACATGACAAATGAGTGCTTTGGCCTCAGGAATCATGTCCAAGTTCTGGTTCCTAACAACTATTTACCAGATTTTGTGGTAAGTCACGTGAAGGAATTCGATACCTTAGATTGAAGAGCCAAGCATGAGAAATCTTATGAACATCAAGCAATGGTAATTTTTGGCGGAACCATATTGGCAAGAAATTCAAATAAGGCTAAAAAGAATTACTCAAAATATTTATTGCCTAATTCAGCCTTAAATCCTTACATCATGAATGTAAGAACTGAGAAAAAGTTGAAGATATCTTCAGTCTCAATTATGTTCACAGATAAAGACGAAGTAGGAATTAAATATCCATATAATGATGCTTTGGTGATAACGTTGGTAGTAAGAAGACTCAGGTCTACTGAATACTAGTGGATATAGGAAGTTTGGCCGACTTCATCTTTAAAGAAACTTTAGATTCTTTAGGAATCGAAGACTTAAGATTGAGGCCAGTTGAAACAACATTTCATGGCCTCGGCAAATCATGCGTCTATTTGCTAGGGACAATATAGTTGCCTATCATTATGAGAGAAATCATATCAGAAGACTACGATGGTTGAATTCTAAGTAATCAATCTTAAAATGCCCTGCACCGTGATTCTCGAAAGACCCTTCCTTAGAACTATAAAGACAGTAGAAAACATCCATTACCTGAAACTAAAATTCAGGGCAAGAAAAGGTATCGACATTAACAAAGGAAGTTAGCCTCTTCAAAAAGCTCTGCTGCCTATCAAAACGACCTTGGGAAAACACATTGAAGATGATAAGAAAAACATGAAACATGAATGAATAATGGAAAACATAAGTAAAAAGGGAAAACAAAATAACACGCCATCAGCGCTAGAGCTAATAAAAGAATTTGAATCTATTACCTTGAACAAAAAAGCTCCCTAAAAAACAGTAAAAATCAGTTTTCATTTTCCTGAGGAGCGTAAGATGATATTTAAAGATACTCTGAGATAACATATGTACATGTTCGCATGGACATATGAAGACATGTCGGGAATTGACCATCGAGTAGTTTCCCACTGACTTACTATCAACCCCAAATACAAGCCTGTAAAACAGAAGAGACGACTATTTAATGTCGAACGAAGAAAAATAGTACATGCTGAAGTAGAAAAATTGATGAAAACCAATTTTATCAAAGAACTGCACTATCTAGAATGGATATCAAACGTGGTTATGATGAAAAAAGTGAACGAGAAGTGAAGAATGTGTGTAGATTTCATGGACCTGAACAAAGTTTGTCCTAAAAAATGCTTCCCATTCCCCAGAATTGATCAACTGGTAGATTCGACAGCGAGTCATGAGTTACTAATCTTTATGGATGCATTCTCGAGATATAATCAAATTAAGATACAAGAGTCAGATCAAGAGAAAATCGCATTTATCACTAACCAGGGGTTATATTGCTATAGAGTAATTCCCTTTGGATTGATGAATGCGGGGGCTACATTTTAGAGATTGGTTAATCGTGTCTTTAAACCCTTGATTGGAACAGCCATGGAAGTCTACATCGATGACATGATCACTAAATCATCAAAGGCTCAAGACCATCTAAAGCACCTAAAAAAGACTTTCTCCTATATGAGAAATTACAATATGAACCTGAATTTTGAGAAGTGCACAATTGAAGTCCATTCTAGAGAGTTTCTAGGATATATGGCAGCGAACGCGGCATCGAAGCTAATGCTCAGAAAATCAAATGTTTGAAAGGACGATTAACAGCATTAAGCATGTTTCTATCTAAGGCGACTGACAAATGTTTCCCTTTCTTTCAGATTATAGAGAAAGGGAAAAAGATTGAATGGAGTGAAGAATGTGAGAATAGTTTCAAAAAGCTAAAGCGATACCTTGCATCACCCCCATACTTAACATGCCCAAAAATTAGAGATGTGTTGTACCTTTACCTATCAGTGAACGACCATTCTATAAGCTTGGTCTATGTAAAAGAACATTCAGAAAAGATCCATCATCTTATCTATTATACTAGTAAGGCATTACTAGACGTTAAATCAAAATACTCTCTACCTGAGAAACTAGCATTGACATTGATAGTAACAGCAAGGAAGTTGCGACCTTTCTTCCAAGCCCACCAGGTAATAGTATTGACAAACCAGCCTTGAGGTAGATTCTCCATTGACTTAACTTATCAGTTTGATTTGTAAAATCGTCAATTGAACTTAGCGAATATAACATCGACTACAAACCCAAGAAGGCTATAAAATGACAAGCTTTGGCAGATTTTGTGGCCTTTATTTATCAAATTGCAGTAGATCATTCGAATTAAGAACAAGCGAATGTGTTTATCCCCAACACAGCCTAGTCGATATAAAGTTTCTTTATTAATGGAGCTTTAAATGCATAAGTGTGGAACTAAAGTTGTCCTTATAAGTCCAAACGAGATCGAGGTAATGTATTCTTTAAAATTCAACTTCAAGGTTATAAATAATGATACAAAATACGAAGCTTTGATTGCAAGGATCAATCTAGCTCAAGCTTTGGGGATCACAGGCTTAGACATTTGCTGTGATTCCCAACAAATAGCCAGTCAAATCGACAGATAGTTCTAGGCATGTAAGACCAACATGTAAGCTTATTTGGAAAAAGCTAAACAACACCTGGGCACCTTAATGACCATCACAATAAGACAAATCCCAAAGTCAGTGAACTCGAGAGTAGACATTCTGGAAAAACTAGCCTCTACCTTCAAGGGAAACACTCCAGCCTCGGTTCTAATCGAAGTTCTGAAGCAAAAAAGTATTGATGTAAACAATGACAAACCTTTAGTAGTTAAACTTGACTTTCGCCATTGTTGGATGGAAGAAATAAAATCTTACATCTAGAAAGGATAACTTTTAAACAACAAAGATGAAGCAAGAATAGTCAAAAAAAGGTCGGCAAGGTATACTGTCATTGAATGAGAATTATATAAATGGGGTTTCAGCATCCCATATCTCAAATGCATTGGATTTGAAAAAGCGATACGAATTCTAAACGAAATCCATCATGGAGTCTGCGGCGGACATGAATGAGCTCATACCATGACATATAAAGTCCAAAGACAAGTATATTATCGGCCAACATTGTCATGCCTCGAACCTGGAGTCCGCCCGTGACAATCACCACAACCCTTTATGATATATCGTATACACCCAGAATATATCAAGAGAGCTTGTAAGGCTTTACTGTCAATTTCCAAAACCTAAAAATAATTTTCAAACAGAAGTTCACCTTCATGGGATCATTATCAAAGAATTAATCATTTATGACCAATTCATCTACAACAAAATCAAATAATAAAATAGCAATATAGAAATCATTTTTCATTCGGGTTGAACAAACATAATCATTAGATAAACATTTAGTTTACAACTGTATTGCAAAAATTTAATTACATTTATCTAAATCTATAAATTTGAGTCGAGAAAGAAACCTACTAGGAGCGTCGTAGGCTCTTTACTGCTGCCACTAGTCCAGTGAGTACTAGAGCACCTAACTTAAAAGCTGTAATTATAAAAAGTGAGTATACAACTATACTCATTGAGTAAATAAAGTACATATATATATACATACATGCACACTTATTGCCAAATCATGATATTGGAATTTCTTTTCACATGTATTAAAAAAATACATATGTACATGTTCATTTAAAGTAATTACTGTAAAACATTTCAAAAGTCCGCATTTAGTATAAACAACCAAACCAGGCTAACTATACTTTCTTGACCATTACCTTGGCCGAGGTAATGTCAAAACTATCAGTGAGTCTTTCATACATAAAACTATATGCAATGTATTTTTATGAAACATAAATTATTTCTCTTACTTTGTAAAATCAATTATTTCATGTAAAGCATGCATTTTATAAAACAACTACTCGTTTCACTGATGTTAGCCCTGAGTAGTCACTTGGTGACAAAGTGACTTTCCTCGTTATATCCATCAAATCTATGAGATCCCTATTAAGCCGCTAAGACTTTCCATAGGGTTTCTACAACCACACATACGTGCATGGCACACAGTGGACTTGCCATGACTTTTTCGCTTTATACCAACTCCACTGTGGCTTTACTTACCTATAGGGCCTTTTATTGGTACATCCATAGGCTACCTCCTTATAGCTAGAGTTAATAAACAGGTTTAGTGGCCATACATTAGGCCCATTGGCCATATTCAAATATTTGGCCTTACTAGCCTTATCACCAACATACATGCAATAAAATCAAATCATACTCAATAGTAATTATAAATTATTCAGTTAGAACCGGCCTTTCCGGCCATTTCAGCATGTATGTCAAATCATTTCAACAACAGACCACAATATAAAAACCATTCCAATATCATGCAAAACAATAATAAACGTTTTCATTTCAACAATTTCTTTAATAAAAAAATAACTTGTTTTTAGCACACAAGCATACATATAAATATTACACTCATATATTTATTATTTATATATGTATAAATTTACTTACAGGAAGGGGAGGGTAATCACTCCCACTACGTGTTCTTGCACTTACTCGGTACTTCACTTGGGTTCTTAGAACCTAGTATCACACATGCATATATTTATAAATTTCAAAATTCAAATAATTAAACTTAAATGCATTAAATGCAATTGCTCGTAAGAAACATGAATAATTTCCTTTAGTTTACACTTAACACATATCTCGAGGCTTATCTAATTAATGTCGTTTATATGATTTTCAACAATGAAATCTCATGGCTGCTAGTATTCCAAACTCACATTTTCGTCTAAGACGAATATACATACTCTAAATGTGAACCAACTTATATTTGACTATCATATACTACAATTAACCCAAACTAACGTAAACTTACATTTCTTGCACAAAATCAATGTAAATCTCAAATAAACAATAAACTTCAAGATTTCAATTTGTTATCAATTCTTAAATTAAACTTACAGCAGGTTTAATAAACCTACCTAGAACCTGTAGAAGTTCTTAGAAGCCTTACTTTGTCATTTGAACGTAAAACTCCAAAATTCTCTTCGAAACCTTAGTTATTTCTTTGTTGTTTCCAATTTAAAATCGGTACCAATTTGAAGAAGAGAGATTGGGTTATCACTTGGCAACATACATTTGTAAGAATAAGCCAATGATTTGAAAAGATTTGGCCAAAATCGAGAGAAAATGAGAGAGATGTTTTAAGAGAAAGAGAAGGAGAGAACGAAACAAATAAAGAAACATTGGGGATTGAATCCCCTTCTTAGGTATTTATAAAAGTGGGTAAAAATACCAAATTGCATCATGAATCGATAACTTTAGACGGGTATTGATACTTTTGAGCTGGGTATTGATACCTTTGGTCTAGGTATCGATCCATTTCTTAAAAATTCGATTATAGAATTTCTTTTGACCGTGAGTATCGATATATTTACTTTCATGTATCGATACTTTCTATATAAGTATCGATCTGGTTCGTCTCGTAATGATTTTTGAACTCTTTATTTTGTCATGTATCGATATCTTTGATGAAGGTATCGATTTGGGTCACCTTGTAAAAATTTTTCAACTCTCGGTTTTGAAATGTATCGATACTTTCTTTATATGTATCGATTTGGTCGGTTTGTAATTTTTTCTTAAGTTTCTGACTTGCAAAGTATCGATACCTTTCTTCATAGGTATTGATCTGTTCAGTGGGTAAAGACCTGCATCCTTAATGTATTGATATATTTGAACATGTATCGATACTTTCAATTCCATATATCGATCTCTCTTTACCCAAATATAATTTTTTTTTTCAAAAAACTTAATTACATTTCCTATATATTCCTTAGAACTAATTATGTCTATCTTTTGGGGGCTGAGCCCCCGATCCCCCACAAGGGCGTTGCCCCTTGACCCCGCTCGCTAATCAGCTAGAGAGACTGTCAAATGTATTAGCGTCGTGCAATATGTAGAAATATAATATATGCTAAATCCAACTTACTTAATTCATTTAATTTTTATACCATAAGTTAACTTAAGTCATCTAAGCCTCGTTAATGTGTTAACTAACCATAAACAATGCATGTGTGAGTATGAATGTCATATAATGACTATTCTATCCTTATGTTCAAAGGACAAAGTTTTACAAACACTCTCTCAAGACACAGTACAGATGGCAAATACTTGTCACGAATGTTAGGTACATGATAATATACCTAGACAGCTCCTTGAGAAGCTAACGTATTTAATAAGCCCTTGGCCATTTTCTTAGTGGGGGCTAGATCTTATTGGTCCCATGCCTTTCGCTTGAGCCAAAACAAAATATACTATAATGGCCATTGATTACTTCATAAAATGGGTAGAAGCTGAGTCGTTACCCACCACCACTAAGAGAAAAGTCATAGCATTTGTTAACCAGAACGTATTTATCAGTTTGGGATACTCAAGTGCTAATCGTAGACAACGAAAAGCAATTCAACAACTCAAACTTCAGGGAGTTATCTGCGGATTACTCAATTGATCTCAGGATCGTAACACTTGCTCACCCAAAGGCTAATAGATAAGTGGAACCTGTGAATAAAGTAATCAAGAAATCGCTCAAAAAGAAGCTCAATGAGCACAAGGGTGCATGAATTAATAAGCTTTTCAAGGTTTTTTAGGCCTATACGATCACTCCAAAGGTAGCCACTGACAAGACTCCTTACAGTTTGACCTTTGGATGTGAAGCAGAAATTCTCATCAAAGTTGACATAATAACTTTCCGAATTAGTAGCTATGATCATGCGAATAATGAGCGGAATATACTTTTAGAGTTAGATCTACTTGAAGAGCAAAAATAAAAATAACTTGTTATTTTTCGACATCAACAAAAAACTCATGTTAAATAGTACACTGATGAGCATATGATCTTCAAGTCAAAACGCAAAGGAATTAAAAAACATGGGATAATATTACCTATAGTTTGAATAAGCCCCAAGCCTAATTCGAGACATAAAAGAATAATGTGGTCTCTAGAATTTAGCTCCCTATTCATCTCAGGATAATATTATCCATAACTCGAATAAATCCTTAGGCCGACTACAGGACGTATAAGAGCAAGATGGTTTCTAAATGATTAAATCCTACATTCATTTCAGGATAGTATTAACAATAACTCGAATAAGCCCTAAAGCTGATCTCATAACATACAAGAGCTTAAAGGCTTCTTGATGATTGAGTTTCCCATATATCCCAGGGTGACATTATCCATAGCTAACTGCTCAAACATGCCCTGAATGCAACCTTGAGAAGTACAAGAAAAGAATGAATTCTTGAATAAACTACACTCTATTCCTACCTTGAGGTAATACTACCTATTTTCACTAAATAAGTCATGAGCTAAACTACAAGATGAATAAAAGAGAAATGGTTCTCAAGTTGATTATGTCATATCTCAATACTAAGGTAGTATTAACCACAACTAGAAAAAAATCTCGAGCATGACTTTGGGATCTAAAGGAGCGAAAATGGTTCTCAGGCGACAACGATTCGCTTCTCATCTAGGGGTAATAATATCCAGAACCTAAAACGAGTCCTATGGAATGATGTTAGGATGAGAAAGGGTCCAATGGATACCAGATGACTATAGAGAATGAACTCAAGTTAGGCTAATAATATCTAAAGTGTACTAAAGCCTTAAAACTAGGGCATACACAATTCATACTTAAAGATACCCTCTCTAAGGAGAAAAGATCATAAGATTAATTTTTAGTAGCACAATTTCTACGCTCTTAGCTAAGATTTAGTTCAGGTTAGACTTTTTAAAGCATTCTTTAACAACAATTAATTTTTGTAAGTTATGTAAAATACCAAGTATGAAGAATGAAAGGGAAGCGAAGCAACAAAAAGATCCACACAAGTGAGGAATGTGAAATTTATAAACATTAAAGTTTATTACATTTCTTTATATGAAAAAAGAAAAAAAAAGAGAGAGTAAAACAAATAACAAAAGTTGAGACTAAGATTTAGCTGGTTGAATTAGCTAAGGGGCTAGATAGAGCAGGAAGAGCAACAGCCTTGTCATCAAAAAGAGCAGCAGTAGGATCAGTAAGAAGAGTGTTAGCCGGGTTAGCACGAGAATGAGAAATCTCTTCCTGGTCAGCAGGAGAAACAAGAAGAGCCTTGAAATTATGAAAATGAGCCTTTTCAAGGAGGATGCCATCCGAAGAGTCCTTATTCGAGGAATCTTTACGAGAGGAGGAGGCGTATGCCTCAGGGCCTCATATAACCATGTTAAATCTAAGTTCGAATATCGGCTTTAGAACTTCTTGTAGGTTAGATCAATCCCTTCATTGACTAGCTCTATGATGATAGACTCAGTAACCCCCTCAACATCTTTAAGCTCAGTAGCCAGAAATATGGATCTTTTCTTCTCAGCTTTCAGCATTTTTTCCAATTCATGGCACCTTTTCTCGAATCCTCAGTGAAGTCCCTAGCACTTTGCCTTGGACTTTTTTAGGTCAAACTCAAGGGTGTTTATCCTTTTGTTAGATTCCACTTGGAAAAATTTAGCAGTGGCCACCCTGACCTGAAGCTCTTCCATTTCCTTAGCCCACTTCTCCTTCATGGCCTCGAATTAAGTCCATTCTATGGCCAAGTTCCTCTTTGCCTCTTTGGATTTTCGCCTTAACGAGTTAGTCTCTTTGGTTGTAGCATCCAAAGAGACAGCATCAATGGTGTCTCGGTGAACAATAGTAGCATATTGCATTTGAATGGATTATCAAACAAACAAAGCATTAATAAAAATCGTAAGAAACTAATCCCTCTAAAATCCAAACAAGTATTAACTTACCTAGCTCAGCCACTTCAAAATGTAGTCCATAATAGACTAAGGTGAGGCACTTAAGAGAGCCTCATATTACTTGGTTAGGTGGTTCACCACCTGTTGGTTGATGTAGAGGAGAAGGTAGCAAAGAATTTCCTTTTGTTCTCAAGAAGATCCTCAAGAACAAGCTCTAGGAAGACAATACCTTTGCCAGTACCCCGAACTGTTGTCTCCTTCTTCCGTTTCTGTCCATCATGGTCATCCACTACAATAACCTTCCTCTTATGTTTCCCTTTATCTATCTAAGGAGTAGAAAATGGCAGGTCGCTTTGGCCGTCAGCTTCTTTGGTAGGAGTTGAAACTTGGCCGAAACTAAGGGCCCAACAATGCTTAGGGAAGCAGATGTCTTAGCAATACCCTTGGTGGTTGAAAGACCAATTTCGGTCCCTGAAGCTTAGGGAACTTTTTCAGCCTTTTTACCCTTAGCCACTTCCTCAGGGCATCTAAGGGGTTTGACACAGGTTTCTTTAGAGCCATGTTTCCTAATATAAAGTAAAGTCACATTAAAGTCAGCTACCATAGATCGATGCAAAGGAAAAGAACGAGAAGATACCTATCAGTCTAGGCCTTCTCTAAAACTAATTGACCTTTGGAAACATGAAAATCTACAAGACCTGATCTGATCAGGTCAGTATTAAAAAGGAGAGACTTTTGGTTGAATGCCGAGGATTTGACCATCTCAACTCTCTCTTGACTTTGAGCAATAAGCTTAGGCAAATCACCCCTGATGATTGCATCCCAAAACAATCTAGGCACTTGACATTATTATCAGAATTCCAATCGCCCCTAACAAAGAACCACTTGTTTTTCTAATCCTTGTTGTAAGAAGGATTACCCAAGATGGGATTGAGCTGTTTAGGTCAGGTTTGAAGATAGAACTACCTAGGGTTTTTTATTGGTTCTTTTTCAACAAGTATATATACTCAATTTCTTCAATTGTGGGAATAGAATTTGAGGTCTAACTCCATAAAACAAATAAACCCAATAAAATCCTCAAACTATTGGGGTTCAATTAGTAGGAAACAATGCTAAAAGACTCAAAAATCTTGGTAAAATAATCTAACTCCAAGATGAAACAATTCCTCATTGAAGGAAATTTCTCCTTCAAAAGGACAACTAGGGAGTTCATTCTCTTAAGGAATCATAAGATAAATGCCCTTAGGAATGTTATAGTACTGAGTATAGGTTTCTAAATCTAATTCCATGATAGAAGAAGGGAACCAGTCCGATTCAAAAGATATGGTGTGTTTTCTTGCTTTAGAAATAGGGAGAGGGGTAGAATCAATGGTTAACTCTTCCTCAGAGTTGTTTCCCTTGGAAACAGTCTCGTTGTCACTTGAAATAAAACTCATTTTTGTTCATAAGGGGGAAAACAAATTCTCAAGAGTTGCTCAAGATCATTAACAAACTCACAAGAGTTACCTATAAGTTCTAACCCTATAAATCTATCTAACAATTGCCACAAACAACAAAAATACCCAAAAACTAATAATATGAATATAATATAACCTTGGAGGATTTGAAAACTTACCAGTTTATGTCGAAGCAGGAAAGTAACTTGAACAAGGAGTAATCACCTAAATCTCACTAAAAATCTTGTTCTTGGTAAGACTGTCTATAACTAGAAGATGATTGCAGTCCAGAACAAGGATAATAAAGTAATAAGATGAGAGTTGTAGTCTAAAACGAAGACAATAATGGAACAATAAGAAGATAACTGCAATCCTAAAGAGGAACGACTTTGATGAATCAAAATGGTGCCTGCAATCCAGAAAGGAGATGAAACTAAAAATGAACACATAACCTAGTAATCTTTTTTGTTTTAAATCAATTACTACCACTCTTAGGAACAATAGCAACAAAGTGATTAGACTTGAAATTCGTTTCTCTGAATTCTTCTGCTATAGAGAGTACAAGAAGAGTTTGGATACAAAGGAAATGTTCAAATGGCAAAAAAGGAGGAATTAAGGAGAATAAGGAAACTTAACCGTTGCTACATAAAGAAGATAAAGGAAGAGGACGAAGCCATGTGGAGTAGAAGGTTAAAAGGTAATCATCGGAATATGAAAATGAGACTGTAATCACGAGGGTAAAAGAGATCTTTTAGGACCCGAAATGATGTCGCCTAATAAACCAATGGAAAGTAGCCACGTGGATGATGATTTTCTGATTTTAAGTCAAGCATTCAAGACTGGCGTGTATTCAAATCTTTTCAAATTGCAATTGTTAGTTTTTGCCAAACAGTCACTGTTTGACTAAAAGTAGGGGCTTGATGTTTGGAAAGAGGTTTGGGTACATATAAAGCTCAATAGACCTTGAGCTCCCGAATGAATGGTACAAAGCTTAAAATGAAATCTTGTAAAGGACGAAAGCCACCAAAGCCTAACTCGAGCCTATGAGACATTAACCTAAGGATAACAAAGATCTTGGGTATAGTGAGGGATAAGACCTCTCAAGCTTAGAAAAAGATCTCGGCCTAGGACATCAATTATGACCTTTCGGTTATAAAGGTCTTGGGGCCAACATGACAAAGATTTCAATCAAAGACTTCCGATGCCTTTCAATAAGTTATGTATCAATGGAAGATTTATTTCTCTCACATTCTCTTTCCATATCATTCCATAATAAAGATTCTAAGCCTAGTGGAAGTATTTTGTATGAAGGGTTTAAGATCTCATAATATCCGAAAAATCGATGCTTATAAAGTTAAAATTATGTGATCTTTGGAGATTGAGCACATTTATAATTATTATTTCCAGATTCTATAAAAATTCTACTGAGTTTGAGAGACTTAACGTAAAGCGATATATAAAAAAGAGCCAAAAGACAACCAGATACACATGAAAAACCTTGAACAAAAAATAATACAAAGACATTTTGTCTTTAGAGAAAGCATTGTCTATGTTTTCTCTTTTCCTCTTTCAAATATCATAAAGTAAAATCATAACTTAAGTATCGAAGGATTTTCACCGGACAATCAGCTTTTACCCCCTAGGTTTCGTTGTGGTTTCAGGTCAAATGACATTCGAGGGAAGAAGATTAGTGCTAGTACACTAAGTTCATGGAATAATTTTTACTGCATCAATAAACATAAATAAAGAAAATAATTTAAACACGTTAACACTCATTTAACATTTAACATACAATTGTCATATCTTAAATCATAAAATATTAAAACTTGCCTCTTTGAAATTACAATTATATATATAGCAATTTATTATTGTTGAGACAAATTAACGGATTGTAACTATAAAAATATTTTAAATATGTGTGCGCGCGCTCTCACGCGCAAGCATATGAGTTAAAATTGAGTAATTTTTTACTCACAAGCATAAGCAACAATATTATTAATATTATAACACATTTATTGAGATTAAGGATTATTTTTTAATTTTAATTAATTTTATATATTTTACTTAAAATGAAAAAAAAACTGGGTAATAAAAATTGTACAATGTATAAAGAAAATGAGAATTAACTGAAAATATATAAAATAATAGTTGACTTTTAAAATATTTTTAAAAAATAGAGCCATTCCATTTAAAATTTGTAATTGTAATGGGTGATATTATAACGGACCATTCTCGTGTTTTCAACATCCAGTAAATAATGCCAATCGAAACCCAACCCAACTCTGTTCTGATCGAATGAATTTGAATACATACATAACATACAACCATTCATAAGTTATTATTAAAACGTATATATATTTGGTTTATCTTTATAATTAGTTTAACACTGACCCAATAAATAAATAAAATTCAACTCTAATAGTAATTAATTTATATACAAAACAACTAATTCTAATTATTATATATATTATTGTGCTTTAAGAAATAAGGAATCATAAGTATACACAAATTCTTTTATGACAGGGTTTTCCTTCCAATAATTTACTTTCTTTTTTCTTTTTAAATAAAAGATAAGTATATCCCATAAAAGAAAGACAAAGACAGTACTGTATATTGCATATTTTTGTTTGTTTGGTTGCGTTGGTTGGAGAATGGCAGAAACACCAGAGACATTGTTCTCGCTGTATGTGGGAGACCTGGACCCAACTATTACTGAAGAACATCTGGTTCTGACATTCTCCAGATTCGAAGGATTTTTGTCGGCGGTGCTTTGCACAAATAGTTTTAATCAGCGATCGCTTTGCTACGGTTACGTCAACTTTCATAGCCTTCACTCTGGTATGTTACGTAAATTTATTATGAGAATATAAATATATATTATCAACATGCATGCATTGTACACTCGCTCACTGCAGTCTCTCTCTCTTTTTATTTCCCGATTATCTTTCAGTTCCTGTTTCGGGAAAAACATAAACAATAGAGTTCAGGTTTTGTTTGTTTGTTTGTTTGTTCGTTCGTTCGTTCGTTCCTTTGTTAATTAAGTATTTTGATATCTTTGGAGTTTGCTATCGAATACAATTCTTTGTTTCTGAATTTAAGTTATGTATGATTGAATTTTTTATTTATTGACTTTTGCGAGTTGTTGTTTTTATTTTTTTAATTTACAATTTGGATGCAATTCTTTGTATATGGTAAGTACCTTTCCACTAATCTTGTGTTTTGTAATCTTATTTTAAACGAGTCATGAAAAATATTTGATCTACACCATGTTAATGTTAATTAATTATTGTGATTTTGATGGCCATAAATATGAGAGAAACTTTAGAATACATAAAGGCAGAATTTTCTAAATTCTAGGAAAAATAAATTTTCTTAACCGTTATTACACGGGCTTGCAATGCATACATACGCTGTCACAAATATATTTGGCGAGAAAAGGAGATTATTTTGTTCTTTAAAATTGCAAACTAAGATTATCTTAATTACTTTCCAACTATTGCTATTGAAGTGGTAATTGATTTTTATATTCCTAGTGGTAGATCTTAATTTTAGCTCTTTTGTTTTTTTCTCTTCCAGCAAATAGGGCTATAGAGGCATTGAATCATACATTGATGAATGGTAAAGCAATTAGAGTTATGTGGTCGCAACCAAATTCTGAAGCCAGATTGAGTGGAATTGGGAATGTGTTTGTTAAGGTAATTATAAATAATTAATAACATTCATATTCAATTGTCTATTATCATATATATATATATATATATATATTGCTTAATTAATTAATTCTTTGGTTTAAAATCTGGACGGTAGAACTTGGCTGGTTCAATTGATAATTCGAAGCTTCATGAAATATTTTCCAAATTTGGAAAGATTCTATCCTGCAAAGTGGCAGTATCTGAAGATGGAAAAAGCAAGGGATATGGCTTTGTCCAATATACAACTGCAGAATCTGCAATCAATGCCATACAGAAACTTAATGGTTACTACATTGAAGGAAAGGAACTGTAAGTCTTAATTTGTGTATATTCTTATTTCCTAATTACTATTAAAATCTATATTATTTTATTTTTAACGAATATTATTCACTATTGTATACAGCTATGTCGCTCAGTTCATCAGAAGAGCTGATAGGTTTGAAGCTTATATTAATTCGGCATTCAACAATTTGTATATAAAGAATTTCGACCAGAACATGACTGAGGAACTTCTAGAAGAGAAATTCTCCAAGTTTGGAAAAATAACAAGCCTCCTCATCGCAAAAGATGCTAATGGGATCTCTAAAGGTTTTGGTTTTGTGAATTTTGAAATTTCAGATGATGCTAAAAGAGCAAAGGAGACCATGCATGGATTAACACTTGGTAATAAATTAGCCTTCTCCTGATAAAATAAACCGATTTCTATTAATTCTATTCCATTTCCTTCCATTGATGATGTTATATGTATTACAGGCTCAAAGGTTTTGTACGTAGCAAGGGCACAGAAGAAGGCTGAGCGCAAGGCGATTTTACGTGCTCAATATGACAGAATGCGAAAAGAGCGTGCCCTATTCTATAAGGTTTCTCTCTTTTTTTTCTCGGTTATTACTCGCTTTCTTTAGTTCCTACAAATTGCTTGCTTATGTTTGTTAAATCAAGATGTATATGTATATATATTTGTGAATGAATAGGGTAAAAATTTATATGTGAAGAACATCAATGATGATGTGGATGATATGCAATTGAACGAATATTTCTCCCAATGCGGGAGGATTACGTCTGCCAAAGTCATGCAAACTGATAAAGGAATCAGCAGAGGGTTCGGTTTTGTGTGCTTTTCCAGTCCTGAAGAAGCTAACAGAGCCTTGAATACTTTGAATGGTATCACCTAATATATATAAATATATATATCCTTTCCCTATATCTTTCATTATTATTGTTTTTGACTCTATTAATTGTATAATTTTGACATCCAGGCATTTTGTTTCATGGAAAGCCATTATATGTGGCTATCGCACAAATAAGAGAAGAAAGAGACGAGTATCTACAAATGCTCTACGTAAATGCAAAGCAGGCTACAGAACTTCCTGGCACAAATTTTGCTGCATATCCGACTCTCTATCACCGCCCACTACAAATGTATCAAGCTCCCGACTTCAGACCCTCCGGCAGTAATAGTCTTAATGGATTTGCTCCATTGATTGGTCATACTCGACCTCCTCTATTTTCCATGGTAATTAATCAAAAAATTAGCTCACTCCTGATTTATTTTTTTTATTTGATTTGAGTCTTAAATATTTCAATCAAATTTTGTGATACAGCTTCCCAATTCTCTAAGACAATATGGAGGAAGAGTGAACGGGCATGTTAATTTTACGATATCAAATTTACGGGGCTGTTATCAGCAGCAGGAGGAGGAGGTTTGTACCGAATGAATTGTATTTCCGTTTATCTTTTGAAATGTTGTTTATTGTTGTGTTCATTTGTATGATTAGTGTTATTATTGTAGAGGGCTGGGCAAGCTGCCAGCTACATGACAAATGGGCATGCCATTGCAGGAGCTGCTTTGAACTCAACAGCCACCAGCCAATCTCACGAAAGATTTGAGCACCGTGCTTGCTGCTGGTTCACCAGATCAGAGGAAAGATATCAATGCCCAGAAACTCTACCCGCGGGTGAAGAAACTGAAGGTGATAAGCTTCAGAAATATATTCCTAATCTCATGATCATTTTCTCTTGCTTTGCTCTTACCTTACCTTAAGTTTTTGTTTTTGTTTGTTTGACAGAATAATCTTTCTCCAAAGAAAACTGAGATTGGCTGCTAACGGACAGTGCTCGGGTGTTTGAAGTGAGAAAAAAGTAGTCTATATATAGCCATTTATTTAAAAAATGGAATGGGTTGCTAGCTTACTTTGAAGTTGTCATTTTTAAACCATTAAACTTTGGATGTAATTCGACATTCATATTTGTTCTATTACGGCTTGAGTTGTGACTATATTTGTTCCATTTGGCCTGAAAGAAAAATTCAGATTTTTTATCTTTCAATTTGGTTCTCCATTTTTCCTGTTGCCAAGAAACTATTCACACAACTAGGCTAGTCTTTATAGAACAATAGCATAAATTGCAAAATAAGCAGAGCATAACCTCTTCCAGTCTGAATATCTAAAAACGTTTCTTTGCTTTTGTGTTTAGAAACATGAAAGAGGAGAATATTCAGTGAACATTTACAAGATAGTTTCTGTCTATATTCTGAAACTCCCAAACAGGTCAAGCCTAATTGACAATGTAACAACTATCCCATAAAAGGTGACAACTTTCAACAATAAAACATAACATCTTTCAGATTATCTTTCATGACTGCAAGGGGCTGGACCTCAAAACTCTTCTCTGAGGTGATTCACCCTCGATATAATAACGAGCTCGGAAAGCTGACAAATGTGCATAATACGCAGGAGACACTGGCATAACGAAAATCCATTAATATCACACAAAAGATAAATAACTTGTGTGATAGAGTTATGGAAACTGATCGAGTGAACCTTGCATAGCTGAAAATGCCACCAGTTAAAATTACAAAACATAGGCAAGATATGTCCGACAATGCAGTACACAATCCAGTTATAGAGAAAGGAAACATATTACGTGTAGTATAAGTTAATTGTTAACATTTGCAAGGCAAATATTTGCACTGAAACTGTTCTCATCATAAAACACATGGTAGTGAGTAGGGTGAATGGCTCCTTGAATAAACAGAGTTGTAATTATTCCCTTAACCAAAAAAAAGTACATGTAACAAGTAAGTTTGGCCTGATAAAGTTGGTTTGAGAGGGCAAAGTCGTGTTTACCTGAATTCCTGCATGGCTGTTAAGGTACAAATCAAACTCCGTTGGGTGACAAATGTGGGTATCAACAACCGTTCCTAACACAAGGACATCCCAAAAAAACTCATTGAACAAATGGTTAAGCAATAGTGGCTCCCAGCCATTGGAAGAAGAAAAAAAAAAGTAAGATAGAAATGAAAGATTAATCACAGAAAGGAAAATTGAAACCTGGAAGAATGTTGCCACTCCTATCTGTTTGATCACGTTTAATGTGATCAGCATGAAAAAAGCAAGTATGACGCCTTTTCTGCACCATGACAAATGTAACAGGTGGCATATATCCCTCCTCAAGTGAGGCACGAGACTTAAAAGAAGACAGTTTAGCACGTTGCCACAAAGCCATCATAATGATGTAAAATGAAGCTAAAAATTGAATATCTGTTCGAAGACAAAACGATCAGTAAATTTACGACTTTCTGAATTCCTAACACACTTCATCCATTTAACGTTACCTAATGATTTCATAAAGAAACACAAAACAACATTAAGCTCAATTTAGATCTAACATCAATTGGTAGGTTTTATAGGTTAACATTATCCTATCACGCTTATTCTGCTCCACAAATACTCATGTTCATGTGACAATCAGATATAATATAACTTCAACATTTTCTATTTGGCACAAGCAGGTAATAGACTCCTTAATGCTCAAAGCAAATTAAGATTACCTGTCGAATGGCACTCATTTCATGGAGCAAAACCTGACTGAACTGGCTTTCACTAACACCATCTTTGGCATGCAAATGAAACAATATCAGTAACGTTCCAGAGAGCAATCAAGTCATGGTTGGAAACAATCATTACCGGTAGAAAATAATCCTGTGAGGTTTATAACCAGTTGATCTTCTGAACGCAATTAACAGTTCCCTGAAACCTGAAAAGTCAAACAGAAGTATAAATTTCCCCCAAGGTACCTGCAACCTTTTCATTTCTAATTCTAACCTGATCATTCCTTCATGAACTAAACCAATCTGAGGATCTTGAATAGATTTATAGAGATCTTTGATGATTTCTTCACGGTGAGCTTGAGAAGAGACAGTTCCTCTGTACTTGGTTACCTCCGGCCAATCCATAGAGGCCCACAACCTGTCGTAGTCAATTCACCCTATAAACGCAAAGAATCACTAGAATATGGATGTATAAGATACACACCGCTGCCATCGAAGGACAAGAGTCCTCCCCTGGTTGTGGATGGGTGACGTCTGCTGCAAATATTGTTGTAGGTCTATCAGTCACAAGAGGAATTCTTCCTAGAAAGCATCAAATAGCAGTGTTTCAACTCCCAACCTGAATAATTTACAAATAAGAAATTAAATCCCCAATATTAATGAAGGAAACTTGTCGACTTTTAACCAGGAATTTTGACACTTCCATTCTAAAAAAATTCTTGAAAATTAATATCTAATTTAAAAAAGAAGCTATTATAGAAACTTAAGTGAATCAAGAGTCAAACCAGTTGCAAAATCATCTCCTACATGTTTTCCTACCAACACCTTGTTTTTTCTGACCCCTCTTTGCTTATTTTTCTTTCCTGTGCCAAATCCGAGAAAATTGATCTAAAGGCTTGGCCGCCAAGACGCTCACCACCAAAGAAAGGTGTCAAATCATGCATAAACACAACATAATACACTGCAAAACGTAATTTCTGATGTGTCTTCCAATGCTTTCGTAGATTTTTTTCTAAAGAGAAGAAGAGAGGGCCGATTCCATAAAATATTTGAAGAGGTTTCATGACACCAGATATGGAGTTACTGGTCTAAGAAAAATTGGTTAGTAAAGGTTGGAATCAACTTAGTATCTTTTCAACTGCATAAGAACTAACAAGTTGCAGTAGTGTAAATTTAACCATATGGTCCATATCTTAATTTCAAAAAACCTCAAACAGCATTTGTGAAAGTGGATATCTTCAATAGCATGGGGATTCAAGAATCAGCTTCGATAAACACAACCAAACCAACATAGCATGGTCCCCACACCATTTTTGCAATTTACAAATATGAATCTTCACATAAGCCTCTCAATAGAACTAAAGGATCAAGCATTACCGAACTATGTTGACTATCTGTCATCACAAATTACTTGTTCTTGATATTCAGTTAATTAGAAACAAACTTAAAATAGCTGGCTAATTGGTTGATTTGATATTCCATTGATCTTGTAACTTTTGGCATACTTCATATGGGTAAGCACTACCTTAACTCCCTTCAATGCCTTTTTCACCTGGAAGTCCCAGCCAAATAAAGAAACAGAAAACATCAACGAGGCCAGGGAAATAAAAATAAATAAAAACCCCATTATCTGAAAAATTAGGTAATTCAAATGACGTTGTGCAATCTTCACATATTGGACATAAATGAATGTCCAATCACATACAGAAGAACAAGACTTGTTCATGGCCATTTGCACAGAGATACGGAAATTTTTTCAAAATAATCTTATTTTAGATTCAATTAAGGGCGTCACAACAATTTTAATTCATTCTTATTAAAAATGATCAATTTCATAAATTTTAGATAAATTTATTCCCACAGACACTTTCTTTTAATTCAATAAAAACGAACTCAAAAATTATTTTATTTTGTCTAACTAGAAAATTACCAACAACAATAATTCCGTCGAATCTCCAACAATTGTAACAACAGAGGCCGCTCCCTGCAAGCATGCGCTCGATATCGAATGTCACAAAACTAGAAATCGAATGCTCAAAGGCGCTCGAAATCGAACGCCAATCAAGCGCTCGATATTAAACACACAGTGTAGCTTCAATTTTTTTAATTTAAATATTTTTAATTTTTAAATATAAATAAAATAATATATTTATTATACAAAAAAAAAATTATGTCGTAAAAATAAATTAATAATTTAATGTATTTTTTTTTTTATTACTTTTCATAGATTTGAATAAAGTTTTTACATAAATTTGAATAAACTTATTGAATAAATTTATGACAATAACTGTTGAATATAGAGAATCATAAGTTATATCCTTGTACGGTTTTGAGAAATATATTGGTTGAAGACATCAACTTATAATCGTACCAAATAGAATCAATTATCAATAATTATTACAATTAATACATGACAATATTCATATAGATCCAACAGAATTTAGAATTTGTATCAAAATGGATTTCGACATGCCAATACATGGTTCATTGCGTATGTTGATATTGTAGATAACTATAACATATTTGCTTTTTTGAACACATGGTAATGTCAAAATCTATATATTTTAGTCCGTTGTATATTACCACAAAGCAGATAGTTTGTCACGCTCCAAAAATGAGATTAGTAACTTTTAAGTTAAAAAGTCCAACTTTTAAATGACACAAGTTTTAATGACGAAAGATTCAAAACATGTCTCGTGGTCTTTCAAAATAATAAAAATAGAAAATAACTTAAAACCATTGAAATCTTACAGGTAACATTTGCTATGTTTTAAAACAATAAAATTAAAATTTGAGTGGTCCAAATAAATTTAGCATCATCACATAGTTGGTAGTTTGATAATTAAAAATACAAATCATCAAGAACGTATTAAATATCAAGTAGCTAAAAGCTCACTCGATATATCTCCAACTCCTCGAGTGTACTATGTTACTTTTCACTATCCACATTACACTGAAGTCTTCTTGGAAAGGAAAAGGAAGGGGTGAGCAAAAACCACGATACTTTGTAGAGATAAATGATTACTTACTTTAGTTAGTTTTATAAAAAACACTGCATATAAATTATCCATGTCCATATTTATTAAAATGGTTGATGATGCTAAATTTTAAAAAATTCACAGTTTATACATAACATATAATATATAAACAAGATATACATTATTGATTTAATTTAAATATCTGTATTAATTATATAATCACACATCAACGATTTTCACAATGGGGGCACGTAACGTTCAGAGTAAATAAGTTGTCATAATGAGGTCGCTCAATAAAGGACCATAAAAGTTTAGGGACTCACACCCAAGGACACACTAACGCTGTCCCCTCTAGCATCACTTCAAGGAATTCTACTCTAGGACATGCCTGCCCACGCTAATAACATGAAGTGATTTTATATTCATTTCAATATTGATATCATTATTTAATAAAATTGGGCAGCATAACGTCATAAATTTAATAAAACACCATGCATATTATTCCTTAAAATAAAATATTTAATTCATTTAATTCAAACAATTGTTCGACACACTATAGCTGTGTGACGTGCCACCTAGGCATTTAATCGTATGGGATATCAATTATTTAAAATAATTTTGATATTTTATAATATAATCATATTCATACACACACACACATATATGACATTTAGATAAAAATCACAACCAAGATAAGTAATCGAATTCTTACCTCATTCTCTTTAATTTGTTTGTTTCATTGGTTCATAAAGTTATTTGGTTAATTAGAGGCTGTGGTCCTAACACATTCAAGGAATGTCCTCGGGGGCCACAATGACGTCCGGAAGGACTAAAACGGGCATTTGATCGAAAGTTAACCATTGACCAGTTAACTTTACTGGTCAACAACGGTAACGACAATTAAAATTTGGGTTATCTGAGGTGCAGGTTCTAGTAGGTCTTATAGTTTTCGATGTCTTAAGTCTAACGATAGTGCCTGTTTCTCCATTTGACGTTTTGTTTGCCAGAAATCTAACTAAAAAGTCGCAGCTCTAGTGATGTTGATGGGAATAATCCAACGACTTTTTGGTACAATTCTTTCGGTAATTTTACTCTACTCATTGTGGTGGTTTTAAGGATATGCTAGGTTTCTCAAAAGGTGGTTGAAGTTGGACAAAATGTTGTATTTAAGAAATTTTAAAACTTTGAAAGGGAATTTGAGAAGCGTCGGAACTCAGATTGAGACAAGGTCAGCGGCAATGGAACGACAATGACAAGAAGATTGTGTGGATTCAAAAATCATCAAAATCAGAGGTCAAAAAGAGCTTCATTGAAAAGTGGTCGAAAGTTTGCAGGAAAATTTTAGAGAGAGAATGTGAGGTTTTGTTTTAAAAAATTTGAAAATGTTTAGGTATTTATATAAAATATTTTGGAATTTGCTAAATAACCCCAAATCTTTTTAAAATTATACTTAAACCATAAATATTTAAAATTTATACAATTTCATCTAAAATTTCTTACAATTTAATCCTTTTAAAACCTTAAAAAAAACAAAAAATATTTCATCTGAACAATACGCATGAATAGTACTTGTATGAACGATACTCAAAAAATAAAGAATTATGCAATAGATTGATGCCCACCTAGAGGTAAGCCATTGCCCACACGCATGAATAGTGACATGAAAAGTGACACTAATGGTGCCATGAGTAATCCTCATATACAAAGCATAAATAGTAATAAGAAAAAATGTAAAATTCTACACTTATTTTGAGGTAGAGTTTGGGGCAATCATTAGAGGTTTCAAGCTTGTCTTGTATAATTTTCAAGGACGTGATATAGTTGTTACAAATCGTAGAGTGTCTTGCACCCCTTCTTTGCAGTCAGACATTTCGAAAGTCCTTGTAACACTATTTGTTTCTTTTTGAAGGACCAACCAATTCAACCATGTTCAACATTATTCTTCACCTCCGTAAATATCTCTTACATAACATGTCTCTTTACCGTGACATTATAAAGATATCTCATGGAGTATACTCTCCATGTTGGTATAATGATGACCCAATGCATGATTATTTTGATAGTTAATCGTGTATGCAAGGCATTACATAACTTATATTCATGGCAATACAATGAGGAACCTTGGTAGAAACTATTGCGACAAGAATACCAATGCAATGGCGAATGTGGGCATTGAACTAAGTCAAAGAAGCAGCTCATTGGGATGTTAAGAGAACATGTTGAGGTTATTAAGTTATCTTCAACAGCTAACTCTACCTTCATTTTCTCAACTACAAGATGGATTCTCTAGTTCTAATTCCAGTGACATGTATGTTGGCTAGGTTTTCAGTTCTAAGAAAGAGTTACGGGATGTAATGTATAACATGGTGTTGAAGAAGCATTTTCCATTCAAGCTTACCAAGTCTATAACAGACCATTCGAGGTGAAGTGTGCAGTAAACAGATGTAAATGGCTAGTCTAAGCAACTAATACAACTAAAGTGGAGAATATTAGTGTGTTAAACGGATTAAGACAATTTATAGTTGTTGAAGCTAACAGCTACAACAAGGACACAACAAAGCAAGTAGTCGGTTTATTAGTGAATATATGATGGAAAAGTTTTAAGACCCTAGTAGAATTTAGACTTCAATAAACATCCAAGATGACATACCTCGAGAGTTTGCAGTGCTTGTATATTACATGACAGTGATGAGCCAAAGAATCTTGCTAAACTCTCACATCATCTACTAGGGAATTATGGATGAAAACAGTAGAGGAAGTGATAAAATCTACAATAACCAATCAATTCTCGTACTTGTTGAGTTACTGCCTATCATCGAGCCATTTAAAACAAATGGATTTTATGCATCTAACACTAGGAAAATGAGATAATTGAAATGTATTAGTCTCAATTGGTAACAAAAGATTATACCTAAAAAAAGGGTTTCAACTATAAAGAAACCTTCTTCCTTACAGTAAGGTTTACTTCCATTCGACTAATCTTAGCTATTGTTGCTCATATAGACTTTGAATTAAATAAAATGGATGTAAAATATTCTTTTCTTAATGGAGATCTAGTTGATGAAATATATATAGAACAACCTAGGGGTATGTTGACAATTGACTAGAGTACAAAGAATACAAGCTCAAGAGATTTATAGATAGGCTAAAATAATCCTTTAAACAATGGTATCTTAAGTTTCATCATGCTATTATTTCTAATGTTTTTTTTTTATGATATTAGAAGTTCTTTGTGCATATGCTAAAAGGTCTAAAAATAGTTTCATTATATTATCTTTATATGTGGACAATATTTTATTGGATGGAAATAGTAAAGAGTAAGCCAAAACTATATATA
>JAXCLQ010000005.1:6789341-6811066 GCA_035584115.1 Cedrela odorata | reverse complement strand
TAAAATTAATTTTGGGCCTAAATAAATAACATTATTTTGAGCCCAAAATTTAATCATTCACCTAAAATTTTAAGTTATATAAAATTTTAATTAATTAAATAATATCAAATTATTCAATTAAATTTTCTACATATTGCAGATACTATAGTTACAAATTTCTAAAATTGCGGGCGTTACAGTTTTAGTCTTTGTAATTTGTTAGGACCATCAAATTTGGAAATGATGTGTCAAAGATTATTGTAGTTGACTGGTTTGATGGGATTTGGGATACTTTGGCTTGTTGGAACTTTGATTTAGGTCTAATGTTTGGCTTATAAAATAAATTATAAACTTCTAATTAATGAGCTGTAAATTATTTGGAAAACTAGATACAATTACTACCAATAAAATAGAAAATTAGAATTTTTCGAGAAATAACGAGTTCCCAATAAATTTTAGAAGTGGTTGCTCTGTGTTGCATTTTGGTTTGCTGAAAATGCTGAGCAACTTATAGAAAACCTAAAACAAAATAGTATTTCTAATATTGGTTTTTAGTGCCATAAAATTCTATGAAAACTAGATACATAGCGAAATAAAATATCCAAAAATTAGATTGTTCCATGTAGGGACGAATTTTCAGTAAAGGTCAGAAGTCGGTTGTTCTATTTGACCTTACACACTGTCCCTTGTTTGCTCAGTGAATAGTAAATTGATTATAACTCAATTATTAGGAATCAAAAATTAAGATCTGTAAAGGGTTACAAAAACTAGATGTAATAAGGAATAACATAGTTAAAAATTAGAATTTTCTGTCAAGAAACAAATTCTTAGAAAATTCAGAAAACCTGCTGCCCTGCTGTAAAATTGGGTTGGAACAGTGTCTATTTATTTAAGTATAAGTTGAGCTATAGAAGTTTAAATATAGCACCATAAAAAGCCACGTAAACTAGACTTATAAAGGATAAATATATTAAAGTTTGGCTTAAAACTCATTGCCAATTTATCCCAACAAAATTATGAAGCTACCCCAATGTAGTGAAGAATTATTAAAAATAATCAAAAAATGAATTGCAATCATTCGACTTGGATAACTTTAGTCCAAGCTCCATAGTAATCTAAAAGTCTTGATTTCTTACGGGAGGTGTAGTGTTCATACATGATATAATTGTTTAGCTATGAGTTAAATATGCCATATTGAGATTCTTAACGAAGGCCATTTAATATAGATCGCCGATCGGAACACCCACCAGCTACATTTTGGTAAGAGTTGATCAAACTCTAACAAGTAAGTGGACTAATTTTGTTGCAAATGATTCTAAACTTACATTTATTGGTTTTAAGAAACCCTTTTAGAATTGATAAAGGAATGAGCTTTGAAGATTAATACATTAGTGGGCATGTAGATACTTTTGCATTAGTTGTAGATAAAAAAAGGTCGTTGTCCAGATTTGTCTTGTCAACAACTGAGGTAGAGAACACGGCATCAACTGAGTTAGTCAATGAGACAACTTGGCCAAGAGATATTATTGAAAACTTGTAGTAAACCAGTAGTGTGTAGTAATTTTTTGTGATCACTAAAATGCTATTCAATTAGCTAAGCATCAAGTGTTTTATAAAAGAACCAAGCACATGAAACCTTAGCAAGTGGAAGGCTTTAATTTTCTCCGTAGAAATTTGGTGTTAGATAATCCAGTGGTTGCATTTTGGCCTATGGTCCTAGATCTGGAAAGACATTTATGATAATTAGTTTCATCCAAAGTTTCTTAGCCAAATATCCACAGGCTAGACCACTGGTTGTGTTCCCTAAAAGAATCCTGGCTATATGAAAAAAGGAGTTTCAAATATGACAAGTAGAAGATATTCCTATGTTTAATTTTAACAGTGTGAAATCGGATAGTCGAGCTCAACAATTGGAGGTGTTGAGAAAGTGGGTAGGGCAGAAAAGTATACTTTTCTTGGGATATAAATAATATTCGATACAATAATAATGGTCACTTCACAACATCTCAACACATTATCAACATTTCCAAAAACAGTCTCAATAATTATAATAGATACAAATTATTTAAATACAATCAACAACAATATTAATATCCATCTTCAAATACTACAACCCCAAGTCACAATTCATAAGCTTATAGTAGCTTAACATAACCACAACATCTTCGAATAACAGTTTCCTTAATTGTAACAGTCAGAAATTTAATAAGCAATAACCCAGGAAATTTTTAAGAATTTAATCAAGGTTTTCAATACATATATTTCGATCATTAGATTCAAATAATTGTTTAAGAAACAACTATCCACTCACATGTTCAGAATCGGTTAGCTTTAACTTAAGAAAGGGTCGATCAATATTCCGATTGTCGATCTACAGCACTTGACTTTCATCAGAATTTATAGTCATAAATGAATACATAATAACTATATTATGCATGTACATTTTCCCCAATAAAATTCAGATGTTTCAGATCTCTACGGAGTCCTAACCAAAATTATCTAAGTCGAATGCTCACAAATTCATTTTCTATTACCCTTGATAATACTTTATTTTTGATAGAATAATCTTCTATAAGTCTAGTTTCTATAGCTTTTTACGAATTTAAATTTCAAATTCGAATACTCAAGTTATGAACATATACTTACACATTGCATAAGGTGAGACAGTGTGTAGAATATAACAAGGCATCCATTTCAAATCTTTGTTGGGAACTCTTCCCTTCACGAAAAATTCTAGTTTTTGACTATGTTAATCGTTATCGTGTCTAGTTTCTATATAATTTTACAGTGTTAAAATCGGATGTCGAAAATACTATTCTATTTTGGGTTTTCTATACGCTGATCAACATTTTTGGCAAACTAAAATGTCGTACGGAATAGCCAAGTTCCTAAAATTTTTGGGAACACACCCTATTTTAATAAATTCTAATTTTCACTATATTGCTCATAATTGTGTCTAATTTCTCTAGAATTTTACGGTTCAGTGGTTAAAGGTCTGGAACTCATTTTATTTTTATTTTACCGAGTCATGTTAGAAATTTCAGGGACTGTCATACACCCAATTCTACTCGTAAACTCAACACTATTTATTACCGCACGACCTAGCCATCGCAATACCATGTAATCTCATTTTAAATGTACATTTTACATGTACTAAAAGAGTCACAATACTTGCCCAATAATTAAACTATGTAATATATATACCATTCTACAACTACAAGTCCCCATAACATAGAATTCACATGTAATCCATACAAATCAAAGTCCATATTTTTCAGTACCGCCTAGCCACTACCATCATGACCTATAACACTTCAATTTTTACATTTTTCTTGTTAAATCTTGTTCTTTAAACAAAAGGATAAAGTAGTCTTTTGTATGACATTCATTTTACACATGCATGGTAATGGCTAGTTGACATAATATCGAGGCTTAGGTGAATTTACATTTAGGTTAATGATATGAATATAATGAATTTAATGTTATGAGATGAATTTAACAAGTATTGGGTTTCTGCATATAGCCCCTACGCTGACGCATTCAGTGATCTCGCTAAAATCTATTCAGAGCATGAAGAGATCGATATTTGGAAATTGGTGTTAGGGAATGAAAATAAAAGGGTTAAAATATTGATACTTAAACCAAAAGTATTAATACATGAAGCAGATCTAGGTAAAATTCGACGGACAATTTGGTTTTTTTGCCCATTATTATAAATACCCACGAGAGGGATTAACTCCCAAGTGTCTTTTTTATTCGTTCATTTCCCTCTCTCTCTAAACCATCTCTCTCTCTATTTTTCTCTTTGGTTTCCTCACACATTTTGGCAAATCCCTTAGTGTTCTTTCAAATTTGGTTACTAAGCGATTACCCACTCTTTCCACATCAATTTGGTATCGATTCTAGCTTAGAAGCAGCAAGGAAGAAGCTAGGGTTTCAAAGATAATTTGGGGGTTTTGCATTCAAACAATAATGTAAGGTTTCTAAAGACTTTTACAAGTTAAAGATAAGCCTATTAACTCATTATAGGCTTGATTTTAAGATTGGATAAGAAGTTAAAATCTTAGGATTTACTGTTCATCCGAGACTTATTATGATTGCATATAAGAAATGAAGATTTGTGTTGATTTTGGGTTAATTGAAAGTATATGATGATTATATACATGCTAGATATTGTTTTAGAATAAGTAAATCCATTTTACATGGAAATGCAAAATAGAAATAGTTACTACCATAAGATTTCATTGTTAAAAATCGGATAAATGGCACCCATAGATTAGCCTCGAGGAATGTGCATGTGTTAACTAAGAGATCGTAATCACGTTTTCCACAAGCATTGCATTTAGTGAATTTATGCTTAATTATTAGAATTGTGAAATTCATTATATATTCATGTGTGGTGTTAGGTTCCGATAACCTGCGAGAAATATCGATTGAGCGTGAGGATCAATAGTAGGAGTAGTTACCATTCTTTTGTTGTGAATAAATTTATACATACATGACTATGTAAATATATATGTGTGCTATATATACATATGCTTGTGTGTTAAACAAGCTGTTTTATGATTGAAATGAAAATGAAAAGAAATGTGTTTATTGTGTTTTATATGATATTGAGAGGTTTTATTTATTTGGTCTGCTTATTGAAAATGCTTTGATATGTATACATACTGAAATGGCCGGGAAGGCCTGAATTGTTTAAATGATTTAAAATTATTGATGAAAATCATTTGTATGAAAGTTATTATAGCAAAGGAGGTTGAATTTGATTTATATAATGTATAACGATTGTTTTGAAATGATTTATAAATGCATGTATATTGGTAATGAGGTCGGTAAGGCCAGTTATTATATATTAGCCAATGGGCCAAGTTATTGACTGTATATACAGGGAGGTAGCCTATGGACGGACCTATAAGAGGCCGCATAGGTGAGTGAAGCTAGAGCGGGGCTGGTATAAGGGGGAGAGGCCATAGCAAGCTCATTGTGTACCGAACGCATGTGTGTGCGGTTATAGAAACCCTATGAAAAGTCCTGGCGGCTTGATAGAGTTATCTTAGATTTGACGGATTACGAGGACCGTCACTCGTATCACTAAGTGACTACTCAGGGCCAACATCAGTGAGGCAGACTTGTTTTTTTAAATACATGCTTTACAAGAAATTAAATAATATCACAAAGCATAAGAAATAGTTTTCTATATGGTAAGATTTATTGCATATAGTTTATGCATAAAAAGCTCATTGATGTTACGGATTTGTCCTGACCAAGGTAACATGTCGAAGACGTATGGCCAGCCTAGATTGATTGTTTTAAAACTGTTTGCAGACCAATGAACATGTATATATATACTTTCGAGTGCAATGTGAAATAAATCCCAATATTTGTATTTTTAAATACGTGTGCATATATATATATATGTGTGTGTGTGTGTGTGTATGTGTGTGTGTGTGTGTGTGTGTGTGTGTGTGTTTGTATTTTATTTACTCACTGAGTATGGTTGTATACTCATTCCTCACCATTTCCGCTTTCAGGTTAGGCACCCTAGTACTCGCCGGCCTAGTGTTAGCTGTAGAGAGCTTTTGGTGCTTTGGGTAGGCTACTCTTGACTTACTCATGCATTTTATTCCACTAGATAGTGTCTTTTGAACTTTGTAAAGTAATTGTAACTAAGTATTCTATGTAATGCTTGTATATATATGTTCAAACCCAACTGGAAATGATTCATATTATTATGATATTTTAATTATTTGCTATATGTTGTGGATGAATTGATCACGAAGATCAATTCTTTGAGAATACTCCCATGGATGGGAGTTATGATAAATACATATAAACTGTTTTCAAAGGTTTTGATAGACAGGTAACAGGTTAGCCTTACAGGCTTTCACGATGTATTCTGGGTATAGAGAGTGTATCATGAGAGTCTGTGGCAATTATCACAGGTAAACCCCAAGGTTGGGGTGTGACATTTTCTACCCCAAAATACAACTATATGGACGTATAATTACGACCAACACTTTTCGCATGTCTACATTTCAGTTTCGCAACATAAATACATAAACACTACCATTAGTTTTTCAAACTCATCAACGACATAATTTGCACACCCATTTCATGATAATTTCACATTACTCTAACAATAAACACTGCCATAATGTAGATCTTGCACTATCAACATGTTTCCGTAATCATCAAGTTACAACAACACACAATCTTACATTCAACCCATATAAAACACAATTTTATATTTTTAAAATCATAAGCAAACACACCTACTCACCTTTCTTTCTTGGAAATCCAAGAAATCCAAGAATTCCTTCCTCTTCTTCTTAGTTTTCTTCCTCTTCCTCTTTCTCTCTATCACTCAGCCAAGCTTTCATTTCTTTCATTCACTCTTTTTTCCTTCTTCTTTTCCTCTTTTCTCGTTTCTCATTCTCTCTCTCATGATTAGACAAGCTTCTTCTCTCTCTCTCTATCACTCAGCCAAGCTTCCATTTCTTTCATTCACTCTTCTTTCCTTCTTCTTTTCCTTCTTTCCTGTTTCTCATTCTCTCTCTCTTGATTAGCCAAGCTCCCTTCCTCCTCTATCTCTCTCTTGATTGGCCAAGCTCTCTTTCTTTTCCTCTCTCTCTCTTGATCGGACAAGCTTCATTTGCTTCTCTTCTTCTCCTTCCCATTTTGGTCTCTCACAAGTTTGCTCTCTTTCTTCTCCATCTCTCTAGATTTTGCTAGATGTTTCCTTTTTGAATGAAAATGATGAAATAAAACAAAACAATTCATTTAAATGCAATAACATGGGTCATCCACTATTTAGTTTAATTGGGCTCATTTTACAATTTATTTTTCGTAGCCCAAGTTGCACTTAAAATAATCCCATAATCATGAATTAAATAATCTTAATCATTTGGCCATTTTTCTTGTAAATCCCATTGGCCCATTAGGCCCAATTACATATAACATTCCTTAGCTCCCTTAAAGTCAACTCATTTATCAAATTATTAAAATTTTAATTCAAAAAATTCTATTTCAGTCACCAAAACTTGGTTATAACAATTACGAAAAATTTTGGTCATTACGCTCTCTTTGCAAAATGATAAAGATTTTAAAAGGAAAGTGAATGGCACACAAGAATTACGTAGATGATTAGCAAGGTCCACCATTATTATAAAGGAGATTTCTTGGATAAGTTGTTAGAGAAACTGGACATAAGAGACGAAATCAAGGCTAAAATCTTTCTTAATATGCTAAGCTTATGTGAGGCTGTTAGAGAAAGGTTACTGGTTTTTAGTCGGTACCTCCTGTCCTTAAAATTTGTAGAGAGAGAATTTCTTTGGTGGGGACTTTTCAGACTACTATTCTGGACGTTCCTTATAATTCATCAGTTACATGATCAGCCATTAGTTGAGCATTTAGGCTAGGGCAAACAAAGAAAGTGTATACTTATAGGTTAGCAGCTGCTGATTCTCTTAAAAAGGAAGATCATGACACTCACTTCAAGAAAGAACTCATTTCATGAAAGTGGTTTAAGTGGAATGAATACTGTGGTTACCAAAATTTTAAAGTGAAGACTGTTAATGTGAATGATTGTAGTAATCTCTTTCTAGAGAGCCCACTTTTAAGGACAGATGTACTAATTCTGTACAAAAGGTAAATTAAAGGGCATAGAGACCCTTAAGATGAAATTGCATGATGGATTACACAATTTAGGCATTTGTATTCTTGATTATTTTGATTCGAGCATGAATTATTTTAAGGGAGAAGGAATGTCTTGACCTCAAATTTTTTTTCTTTTCTTCATGATAATTTTAATATTATATCAAGTACTAGAATGTAAGATTATCAAAACTTAAGGGAAAATATGTTAAATCAAGGTAAGTAAGAAAAGGGGTGTAAATAGCTATGATTGTGGGAAAAAAATGCAAGCCCATAAAGCCAAGCCAAATTGTTGTTAAATGGAGGCCAATATTATTGACCAAGCTTAAGCCAATTTATGTGAGATTAAAGCCTAAAACTATTGCTCAAGTAAGTTACATTTAGTCTTTAAAAAAAATTCTAGAAAAAATCAAGTTTCATTTGGAAGAAAGGAAGGAGAAAACAACTTTTGGTCTTGACGAGAATGGAAGAAGAGGAAAAGAGAAAAAAAAAAAAAGAGAGAAAAAGAAGATAAAGAAACAAAGAGAAAGAAGATACAAGGGAGAAAATAGGAGAAGACATGAAGAAAAACGGAGAGAGAGGAAGACATGAAGAAATTGAGAAGGAAGAAAAGAAGCATAACGATTTCTGGCTTTCTTCTATGTAGAGAGAAAAAAGAAATGAGAAGCAAGGAAGAAGAAAACCGAAGGGAGAACCCACCAAGGTGTTAGATTCGAATTTTGTATTTGAAACCATTGCGAGTTTTTCCTATGTCATCATGTTGCACCGTTTGCATCAATTGATTTTGGAGGTGATTTTAGAGAGGAAGGAAAATTAGTGGAAGGTCGGAGTAGTCGATTGCTTGATCAAGGTAGGTAACTTTATACGCACTTGGGTGATTTTGGTGTTTTTAACTAAAAGAAGTGTTTTATATTTTTAGTGTTTCTATTTTGTTGTTAAAGTGATTGACAATTTGACATAAAAGTTTATAATTTATTTAAGTTAGCATCTGTTGATTTCTTTTAAGTATATTATAAGATTGAACTCATTTGATGTTTTATACATGGAAATTGATTTGAAATAACTAAATGAATCAGCATATGTTTCCATTTCGGAAACATACTGAAATACTAATTGCAACCCAAGAGGGGGGGTGAATTGGGTTTCTAAGCTTAATTTGATTAAATTTCGAATTTGCTTCAATTTAACCACACAATTAACACATAATCAAATATAAGCTTATGAATGTAAATAGAGTAAGGAAAGAGAGAATGAACACCTTGAATTTATAGTGGTTCGGCTCAACCTTGCCTACGTCCACTCCTTCAAGCTCCACTTGAAGATTTCACTATCAACAAGTCTTGAAACCCAAGACTCAAAATACAATCAGGGAGATTTTTGGTACTCCTTCCAACCTTACAAGTGATCATTTCCAATCACTCACCCTCACGCAATCCAAGTGAAGAACAAGCCTTGAACACAAGACTCAAATTACAACAAAGAAGATTTTTGGTACTTCTTCAAATCCTCACAAGTAATTTACTCACAATCACTCACTTTCCAAGTGAAAGAACCATTCTTTCACTCTTTTACAAATGTAAAAATATGTAGAGTATGAATTTACACCTTTAAATGATTCTCTAACAAGTGAGAATATTACAAAATAGAAGTACAAGGTGTGTTGAATGTGTTTGTAGCACTTTGTAAGCTCAAGATGTGATTTTGATAATGAAACAAGTTTGAATGCACTTGGATTTGAGATTGGAATATTTAAAACTATTTATGAAAGAGAATAGGACTTATATTTACATATAGAGGTCAAAATCTAGTCGTTGGGGTAGAAAATATTCAAAATTCGTGCGGATTCGGTTAACCTTTTCCAGAAACGGTTAACCGTTTCCTTGGAAAAAGCCTCCAACGGTCATGAACAGTGCCCAATTCAATTAATCTTTTTCAAAAACGGTCGACCAGATTGGTGCAGAGGTTACTGTCGGTCGACCGAATCCAATTCGGTTAACCAGATGCTACAGACCCGCTACAGTGCGCTACAGTACTTTTGGTTTTCACTATTTAAAAAACCCTACATTTTGGTCCCTGAAAAATCTTGCATTTTAGTCCCTTTTTCAGTTTTAAAAAACTTGCAATTTAGTCCATTTTTCATTTTTGAAAAATACGATTAAGTCCATACTCTAGATTTCAAAAATATATTTTTAAGTACATTATTAAAAATATTAAAACTATAATTTCGCACAAAATGATTGAGCTCACAAACATACTACAATGCACATATACAAGCTTATTTCTAAGATTAAAAAATAAATACCCTTAGCTTGTATGTTGATTCTTTAACTTGAATCCTTGATATTTCCTTGTTCATTTGCTTGATTGAATTAATATATTTGTTATCATCAAAATATAAGTGCATGAGTTTCTGTGACACCAAGGTCAACACATACAATATATTTGAATAGTGATTGAAGCTATTATACTTATTTTTGATGTTGCAATTATAACTCTTTGATTATTCAGCATTGATAATTATCTTCGTTCATGTATGGTGCCTATATATCATTTCACTTGGTCTTAGGTTTGAGAGAATTCGTAGTTAAGTTGTGATGAAGCATGAAATTGGTAAATAAGGAAATTATTAGAAAATGTTTAATGTTTGAATATGGCAGTGTTTTGGTTATGTTTATGCATGAGAATTTTGAAATTGAGGTGCCAATGCTGTATGGAATTGATGGCAAAGTTGTAGAGCTGAATTATGGTAAGGTAGGGGTAGTGCTCTATTGTTGGAATTCTGACTTAGGTTCAATATTTGGTTAAACTAGACTTATAAGGGATGAAGATATTGAAAATTTAGTTTAAAATGTGTTTTTGATTAGTCACAGCAAAATTTTAAATCATCCTCTTTTTCGGAGAGACATTACCTATAATGGATAGAATCAGATTTGCGATTTTAATTCATTGTTTATAGTATATTTAGTTATCCTTGAGAAAATTATACCACATTTCGAGTTCTAACAAAATAATGTTGGTTGTAGATCGTTGACCGAACCAACCTTCTAGAATACTGAGACTTGGACTTGGCTAAGTGTAAACTTATGAGTGGATATTTTACTTTTCTGAAATATTATTTCAATTAAATGTTTGCAGTATAATGTTAGAAATATTGATTTGAATTGTTGATCTATGATAGAATGAAAAATTTATGAATTCATGAATTTATGATACTTTTGGCATGATCAGTTTATGCTGGAATATTTGTGGTAGTTCAACTAAGTATATCCTAATTTTATGGTTTAAAACATTGATACGAAAATGGTTTTGGGTACACTTTCATTGATTTTGCAGAATTAATTTGCATTATGATTACAGAGTTGCTATCCAAAATTTTCTGAAAAACATGATTTTAAAACGTGCCATTTTCTAAAATGATTTTGCCATACGGGACCAGAAATTGCCTTCGGGCTAGAAATTACCTTCGGGTCAGAGATTGCCTACAGGTCAGAAATATATCTAGAGGGATGGTGGTACGTAACTCCCTTAAATACTATAGTTATAAATTTGGGGCCCTTGCGACCCTTTATCTCAAAGATGAATTTTGGTTGCCTATGACACCGCACGCCAAGATATCAGAGTTATAGATTTCGGGTTTTTGCGATCTTTTATCTCAAAGACGTATTTCGGCTGTATGTGATATTGCGGGTCAGGATACCAGAGTTATAGATTTGGCACTTTTGTGACCCCATATTTCAAAAATATATTATGGCTGTCTATGATACCGCAAGGCGAATATCAAAGCTACTGATTTTACAGTTTTTCGATGACATAGTTTTCAAACATAATTTTATTACAGAGAGTTATGTTTCACATTGATATTTTTCCAAGACTGATTTTTGAACAATAGAAAAGTTTAAGCTTGATATTGTTTTCAATTTTATGATAACACAAGTTTCAAAGTGGTTATAATTACAATAAATTGTGAGTATGATTTTGATTTTAAATTCAAAGTTGAATTCATTTACAGTCAGATTTGGTTTTTCTTTTCTGATTTGTATATTTTAATACATTATGATATTCACTCATTGGGTCGTTCTAGACTCACCCCCTTACATTTCCAGTTTTGCAAGTCAAACAGTTAGAAAAAAAAAAGAAGAGAAATTTCAGTACAATGGAGATATAGACAGAGGAAAAGGCTACACATTGCAGTCATTAGGGCATTTGGGTCTGTCATGCACAGAAAGTCTTTAATATTATAGATGGATTTATAATTTGTAATAGAATGTACTTTTAGTACATATTGTAATTTATCAATTATAGCAGAATTCTATATTTCATATAGTTTATGGTATAACGTATTACCCCTATGCATTTTGTGCATGTGTATGAAGTTATTAGCATTACATATAAAAGCAGAAAGTGTCCAGACAGACAGAGAAAGAGAGAGGTTTAGAGTTATAGTGGATTCCATCACTTATCAGTAATATCTCCGAATTTAAAAATATTACAGTTGTAGTGTGTGTGTATTTTTGTTTAATTACAGAGAAAAATTGTAAGATTTAAGGTAAGAAAATTTTATGTTAAATGAGTGTGTACTAGATGGTATGAAGATTAATATTATTTTATTTATTATTCATGTTAAATTATTGTTAATAGTAAATTAAATTAGGAGTATTTTTTTATTAGTGTTTAGAGTAAATTTTAGGATGTAAATAGACTCATGTTAGATTTTTTTTTTTTATTCATTATTGTTAGAGTTATTAAGAATATGTTATTGTGGTTTTGAAACCATAACGTATACGAGATAGAATTATAAAATATCAAATATTAGTAGAAAATATGGGCGAGTTCCACTAAAAATTAATGTTTATCAATTATTTTTTTAGTTTTACTTTTAAAGTTAATGAAAGCTAATAGTAACAAACATGCTTTATCCACAATTTTGTTAAGTTTTATAATATTTAGGTAATGTTAGGGGAGATAAGTAACCACTAATTGAAATGTATTATTTATGTGACATTTACTCAAATTACGGTGGAAGTATGTGATAATTCTCTTAAGAAACTGTTTTTTATTTATTCTTCGCTTGTGTTAAGCTGCAAGAATGAGTACGTGAAACTACAACCAAATACAAGTCAGTGGCAATGGTTCCATTTCCATCTTGAAAATCGATCACGCCCTGTTATCTATACTCTGTGGCCCACTTGACACATTACATACATTTGGACGCTCGTCTCAGCACGTGAGCAACACCCCTATTCGTCAGTCACCACATGTGCATAATTAGTTGATAGCTTTAATTTTCCGGCGAGACAAGACAGACACACACACTCAATTCTCAAAAACCCTAAATTTTGATTTCCTACACAACCACCAACCAGCTAACAAAAACTCCATTAGCTGCTTCTTTTTTTCTTAAGACTCAATCCAGAAATTCTTGTTTTTGTAAGAAATTAGAATAAAAAATCAAACCCAATCCAAACATCTGAAGAAATCGATAAAATTTTGATCTTTATTTGGTTCTTCAACTAAGACACTCATTTGGGTTTCTTGAAGCCAACCAAGAAACCCATCAATTCAGTCCAACCTCACTTATCTATTCACTAAATATTTTTTTTTTTTTAAAGAAGAGAATTCTTTTGGGGGGGTTTTTTGTTTCATTAATGGCGGAAGATAAGAATGGAGATCGAAGTGAAGTGAGTGATTACACGTCAGAGGATGAGGGAACAGAGGACTATAGGAGAGGAGGATACCATGCTGTGCGAATTGGCGATACCTTCAAGAATGGTCGCTATGTCGTGCAGACCAAGCTCGGCTGGGGCCATTTTTCTACCGTTTGGCTCGCTTGGGATACTCAAAAATCAGTACGCTTTTTTATTAATTTTTTTGATTAACTGGAAGAAAAGAAAGAAAACAGAAGGCATTTTGAGCTTCTTTTTCTTTTTTCTTTTTTTTTTTTTGGAAGGAAATTAGAGGTTTGCTAATTGAGTTAGTTTCTGTTTGGTTGATGAGAAAGTTGAGGAAATGGCAAGAAAGGGATAAGAATATAAGGGATTTGTTGAGTTAAAATAAGACATTTCTAGGGTTGCTTAGAATGTGGGGAAAGTAAATGAAAAGAGCAACTAATTGTGTTTGTTACTGAGACAAAAGCTTGAGTAAGAATATTCGGAGTGTGTGAAATGTAAGAGTTTTTGTTTTAACTTGTTGCCTTCGTTTTCTTTAAGAAATTTGTCGTTTGATTGTTGAGAAAAATTGAAAAAAAAAAAAGAGGGAGAGTAAATTTTCTTCTCTTGTGCTGTGATGTATGTTTCGTTCTGTATTTTCAAAGTAGATGAAAAGTTTTTCAGTAATCCAGATTGCGCATTAGTATTAGTTAAGTGGACTTCTCAGGGTGAAGTGATGAAGGTTAAAAAAAAAACATTTATTGTACCAAATGGAGATAGTTATTCTTGTTATTCATCATTCTTATTACTTCAGAGTTTCTCAATGAGTGGATGCAACTTTGCTACTTAAATAATTTTGTTTGATTTCATTTTCTTACAATTAGCTTTTGAGGTGCTTTATATCTGTAGTTTTTTAGTTTGCATGTTGAAAATTCAATAAGGCCCTTCCTATTAATTTACATTGTTCAATGCTTTAACACAATGAGAAATTCATTTTTTGTAGCATTATGTAGCTTTGAAAGTCCAGAAGAGTGCTCAGCACTACACTGAGGCAGCCATGGATGAGATAAAGATCCTCAAACAGATTTCTGATGGAGACCCAGATGATAAAAAATGTGTTGTGAAGCTTTTAGATCACTTTAAGCATTCAGGGCCAAATGGGCAGCATGTGTGTATGGTTTTTGAGTACTTGGGAGATAACCTTTTGACACTTATTAAGTATACTGATTATCGAGGCATTCCTTTACCCATGGTCAGAGAAATCTGTTTCCATATTTTGGTGGGATTGGATTATTTGCATCGTGAGCTTTCGGTTATTCACACTGATTTGAAGCCAGAAAATGTATTGCTTTTGTCAATGATTGATCCATCTAAAGATCCCTGCAAATCAGGTGCTCCCCTCATTCTTCCCATAAAAAAGGATAAAAGTGTGACAGAGCCTAGTGCTTCAAGAGAGATTAAGAGTTTGTATGGGGATCTGACGAAGAATCAAAAAAAGAAGATCAAAAAGAAGGCTAAGAAGGCAGCTCAGGGTTGTGCTGTGAATGAATTGTTTGAGGAAAATGAGGCAGATTCCAAACCATCTAGTCCTGATCATTTTAGTGTTGATAGAAAATCAAAGGGAGATTCTGTTGAAGAACAGCAGAATGGTTCTATGACTAAGAGTGATGAAATACTGGATGCTAGCCGAGGAATTAATAAAGGTCATAGAAGGCCAAGCCGCTCCACAAGGAAAAGTCTTTTGGCAGCAGTTGATCTGAAGTGCAAATTGGTTGATTTTGGGAATGCTTGTTGGACATACAAACAATTTACAAATGACATTCAGACGAGGCAGTATAGGTGTCCTGAGGTCCTTCTTGGATCTAAATACACAACACCTGCAGACCTATGGTCCCTTGCTTGCATATGCTTTGAGCTGGCCACAGGCGATGTTCTTTTTGATCCTCACAGTGCTGACAATTATGATAGGGATGAGGTATGTCTTCATTGTTTCTTGTTTTGTCTGCATCACACTGCGACTTTTCATGTTGGGGATTTTAAGTTTTTAATTTAATATTGGTGGGTTTGTGAAATTATTTAGACCTTGGTGATTGTTGGAGTATTTTTGGACCTGGTCTTGGAATATACGGTTTGGTTTATATTCAGCTAAGTTGAATCAGATGTCCTATGGCCGATAGAATCTGTGCAGAAACAGGATTGTTTGAGGGAATCTTTATTTAAATCTTTTCTGTTTTTGTGTTGCATATGCAAAATTAACTAGGGTAACTGAAAACAGTTTCAGTTGGGAAAATCTATATCATGAGATGGCTGTTTCTGTAATTAACAAGAAATTTTGGAAGGGAGTTGTAGGAAAGAATTTTCTGATTTCAATGAATCTTTCAAGTACTTACTGAAGATTAGAAAAAATGCAAATTCTTGTGTGGGGAATAATGTTCAAGAAACTGTCAAAGTGTAATTCATTTTGCTACTGTTTCCTCTGCCATTTTGGGGCATTGAAGTTCTTAGCGGTCTTCGATCATTTAGGGTTAGTTTAAAACTGTTGTGCTTCTGCTATGCTTTCAAAGCACAACAGCTAAGGTGTCTGGTAAACACCCACTTTTGCTTTATACACTTATGTTTCAAACAGTCATACAGTTATGTTTGACTGCTAGTGAGTCACAGCAAAGCAGTACCAAACAGAGTCTTAGTCTGTTTGTTTCAGTTCAAGCAATAGAAAGAAGTTCTAGAATTCCTTGTCTGTTTCTTAATTTTTTTTCTTTTTTTGGTTAAATCTACAATTGCAACTAGTAATCCTCATCTCATCTAACGTCTGATGATATTGCATATCGTGAATAATGTATGATTAGTAGACAGCTAATGTTATAAACTGTTTTGTCTATTTGTTTCTTTCTTCCTCTTCACTCTCTGGTTTTTGCTTGTAGGATCACTTGGCATTGATGATGGAGCTTCTTGGGATGATGCCACGCAAGGTAACATTATACATGTGCTATGTCACAACTTGGAAAAATATTCTCTTGTACTGTTATTTCATAGAAACAGTTTTCACTATTTTTACAGCTTTCCAAAGAAAGCTGACCACACACTACGAAGCATTATATATTTTTCTCTCAAGTCTCTTACCAAATAATTTTCTCAGATTGCATTAGGTGGTCGTTATTCACGTGATTTCTTCAATAGACATGGGGATCTGAGGCACATCCGTCGTTTGCGTTTTTGGCCTCTTAATAAGGTGTTTGTCGAGAAGTATGACTTCAATGAGCAAGATGCAAATGACATGGCTGACTTCCTTGTTCCAATACTTGATTTTGTTCCTGAAAAGAGGCCAACAGCAGCCCAATGTCTCACTCATCCCTGGATCAGTGCAGGTCCTCGGCTGCTTGAGCCATCTATGGCTGGTATTCAACCGCAGAACACAGAAGGGGGTATATCTGAAAACAAGAGGAGGGATCAGGATGAGAGGGAGGCCATGGAGGTGCGAGTGGGAAATATAGCCATTAATGGGATTTCAAAACCATCGAGAGACCATGGAGCTGCTATTGTAAAACCTCCGAAATAGACTTTGACTAGTTCAGTTAGTAGTGTTTCTCACTAGTTTTTTCAGCTACTCTAAAACTGTGGCTTGCATTTTTATTTTTGGGAGAAATGTTGGGTTTTCCCTTCAATGTAGATTCGTATCATGAGTTGGGGTTACAATTTACAATCTAAAAACATTTGGTCTTGGAGTAGGTGAGTGGCTAATCAGTTGTCAGGGTCTTCTTTTCTGGAAGAGAAGCGTTCAAGTTTGGTCTAGTAGCGATGGTTTTTATCTTTTGTTGTACAATTTAAAATTGTTTCTTCATATGGTTACATGTATTGAACTTATGTATTAGGACTTAGGAGTTATTTCAAGATAGAATTTGGATTTGATTGGATTTGTTTCTTGATTGTTCTTTTTTCTTTTTCTGGTCACAGAGAGGTGGTTGCTGTTATATCTCATCAAACATAATCAACTTTAAATGCTTTTCATTTTTATGAGAAATTGACACTCCACTTGGAGGATAAGACTCTTAATTTGTAGTAAAAAAACGTGATATATAACAAAGTTTTAAATGTTTCAAATGGTAAAAGTAACCTGTTGTATCAATATACCATTTATTATTATTTCGGTGATTAATTGCATTCATGATCTACCATTACATTCTCCTTCTTAATGGTCACGCCTTAACGTATTTTTTATTTTATTTTGGTATTTATTGTAAAATTAACTAATAATGAGAGTAATTAAGATGGATACGAGAGGATTTAAAACACCAACATAATTTCATGGAGTGGACATATTGGGACAATATTACCTGACATTTTTATTAAGCCGAGGCATAAACACAGTAGCTAGAAGAAATGAGAAAGGAAATGGAGTCGCTAATTTCTCATAGATATCACCTGAACAGAGACTTCAGTGCGCCAAGAAACCACAGCCTGTATAAGATTAGAATTTTTGTAATGCTATGCTATTCCGTACCAGTTGAATATTTATTTCAGAAAAGTATGATTCAGCATACAACTCTCTAAGACTAGACAGGATTGATTTCAGTCCAGTCCTTGTTGCACATACATAACAGAGGCGTTGAAGTTGATGATTGATGCAACAACTGCTAGTGCTGCAATCTTGTTAGCGCAACTGAAGTGCTACTTACACACACATGGCTTACCATTACCAATAACAATCGTATCCAATTTACGACTTGAAACACCAAATGAGGATGCCTTGCAAGTCTTAATTAGTTCCAAGCTAAGAGTTCACAAAGAATATTACCTGTCAAATGAAAGAGAGAATATTAGCTTCCAAAAATTATTTTAATGCTAGCATGTTAAGTCGTGTGGATTTAACTTTGAAATGACAATCCTTATGGAAGTGGCATTGCGATTATCAGATGGATGGTCATAATAACTTTAACATAAATTATCATCTGAAGTAAATAATCCGTACCTGAACTTGTATAATGATCTATATTACAGTATTTTCCTTGCCCTGAGATATGAATACATGAGAAAAAATGCCACAACAGCGCCAACAATTATCCCAGTGGTTGTCAACCAAAATGCGAACTGCATCATGTCAAACAAAGTATGGTGAGATGGTCAAATAATTATCACCAGGGCAAGACTGGAATTTGAGAGATAAACTACAGAAGCATTAGGTAATTAAACTTCTAAAAACAACATACCACATGTTCTTCGAGATAGGACCTCAAGTTCATGCCAAATATACCTACAACCAGGAAATTAAGTCGTGATATGGGCTCAATAATGAACTAGCTTAAGAGCCTGAAAAATATCAACTGACCAATAAAAACAAGTTATTCCAAATGTTCAAACTTCCGGTCATTCTTTCCATAGCCTTCAACTTAAACTAAATCATAATATAACTAGAGTTGCACATTTTACCTCAAGACCCTATTTTCCCACTTCCCCAATCCCATTGGGGAAAAATTTTGGGGAAAAATGGGGAAATAGGATGGGGATGGGGATGATTTTCATCCCCAAATTGAAATAGGGATGGGGATGGGGAGACCTCACCTCATCCCCATTTCCCTATTTCCTCCAAAAAAAATCCCATTTCTCAAAAAATATATATATTTTTAATTTTTTTATTATTTAAAAATTTAATTATATTATATTTATAATAAAATACTGTATTTATTTAAAATTTTTAATAAAATATATAAATAAAAAAAACAAGAGAAATGGGGTTGGGGAAAATAGGGAATTGAGGTTGGGGATGAGGGTACCTCCCCCCAAAATCTCCCGTCCTCATTTTCTCCCAAATGGGGATTGGGTTAGGAATGGGGGAAGTTAGGAGAAGTGGGAATGGGGATGAGAGAACCCACATCTACCTCATTTCCTCAAATATACAACGCTGAACATAACACATAACTAAAATGGCATATCTATATTATTATCTCATCATTTTGTTCCTTTTCCCCACTATTGAAATCACTCCAAACTATACCATTTCTCTTAATTTTTTTTCTTAAAATTTGTGCACGAGTAATAGCTACACTGAAAAAGATAAATAGATATGGCTAAAATTCCTTGGGAAACAGGTTCGAAATGGTATCCTTTGTCACAAGGAGCACATGAAATTTCATTCAATGGCCACAGTATTCAATGTATCATAATATAAAATCAGATGATCAGTTGTATTAAAATTTGAGAGGTTCTTCAATGCAAATACGCTATTGAAATCTATATAGTCAACTAGAACATTGCAGTATTAACATCTTTGTTTTAAGGTTTTGACAGGTAACATTGATGGTGATTAAGGTAATGCGAATGATAATAGGCATTATTTTTAAGTCATTCTGATTTGTGGGATTTGAACCTAACATCCCTGATACCTATTTATTATATGAGAAGAAGTTCAGGTGCTTGTGATATCACCAACTTGCTTCAAGTTACCAAGGTAGCTCTTACCACCTCAACGGGTTGATGTCTAGATACCAGTAATTCTATGCTTATTGCAGCTCCAATTCTGGTTAATACTACATTGCACAACACAAAATATACATGGACTTCCACAGTAATTGAAATATAAGACGAGCTAAGAAAGCCACATGATGTGCAACACAAACAATAATATGATGCCAACATAATCATGATTACCAAATGAATTCTCAGATTATAATACATTCTGTAGCATGCAATCAATAAAAAAGTTGACATTTTCTAGTTGGAAAAAAACATACCTGCTACTAGAGCACCAACTGCCACACAAAAGGTTCCAACCTGGAGAAGCAATTCCACTCTGCTAACCTCAAGCCTCCGAGAGCTGATAATTTAAAGAAATCCAAAACCACTTGATCAGCAAGAGGAAAATGAGTCACATACCACAAGATGTTAGGGAAGATTGAATCCCAGAAATAATTACATTAAACCATCGGCATGGAGTGCTGGCTAGCAATGGGAAACATAAGGTTTTTGTATAATATTGTATTTCTTTTCCTTTCCATTTTCTCTTTTGGTGGGTGCTAAGTTCCTAATCTCAAAAAGGTTCTAATGAAGTGCAGTGAACTCAAAAAATTTTCTGTCCATTTAAAAATTCATATTTGATATGATATGAGATAAATTACTTTTCTTGATGTGGCAACGCCATCACCCAATTTTTCTCCAAAATTTTGGATACATAATAATGAAGGAAAATGTAAGAAGAAATTATATTGTCACCTAATTTCCTGTAAGGAAGAAAGAGAATCACATTGCAGAATATATGGTCAAAATCATGGATGGTTAGGGTGCAAACATATGGGTATGATGTTAGTTTGGTCAGCCAGTCCTCACTTGATTCCAAGATAACAATATCATAAAGATTTGACTACAATACATGCTATATACATCTTAAAATTAAATACTAAATCTATGACTAACAGCGCCAACCTTAATGTGTATTCTTAAGGTATACCATTACATACGTTACATTAGGCCTGAGGTGCTAGAAACAGAAAGAAAAAGGAAAATCTGAAGTCAATCCATCTGAGTGGTAGGACGAGATATTGCTAGCCATTCAGCAGCTTGGCCCATTCCTATAGTGGCAGAGAAAGATCAATCCTACTCCAGCACCAGACAGTAGGTAGAGAAGTTTCTAGTTTTCATTTTCAAATGCCAGGATGCTTTCTACTAGATTTCATCTTTAATTGAAAAACTCAAAGCTAACAAGTAGCATGACCATGCCCTGGGGTAGGAAAAGTCTGGAGCTTTTTATTTTATGCATATGAAGACAAACTTTCAAATTACTTGCATAATGTCATTTGAGAACACATCCAAAACAGAAATCATAAAGCTAGCAAAGCAAACAAATCAAAACATCATCAAGACCTCAAATTTACAGCAATAGAATCTTCCATTTCTTTTGCAGAATCAAGAAGCCTTTCTGACTGTCCATGACAAGATTCACATCTGTAAATGATATAAAGCAGTGAGGTTAGCTTCTATATGATTGACAACATGATGTAACCAACAACTAACGCCTTTCACTAACATGATGTATACGGGAATAGACTGACACACATGATGACTATATAGTATATTTTCAAAAAGATTCATAATCATAAGTTTACTAACATGGGTCAGTTAATAAAGCGGATAGATTGACACAGATGATGTATTTTAATACATTCAGATAGTTCATCTCAATGAACTATAAGTTTGGGGAAACTTGTACATATATGTGCTCATCGAAGAATGAGTTCATTGAATTGGAAACTTGTACATATATGTGCTCATCAAAGAATGAGTTCATTGAATAGACTCACCATAGACTCCTAATAGATATTCCACAAAACTGTCAATAGGAGCTTTTTTCAAGTTGAGCAGGTATATGTGGTTCTTTTACTTAAGATATCACGGTGATCTTGTGTGTAATCCTCTGTTCTTTTATGCCATAAAATGTCAGAAGCCTTTCATGATCAG
>JAXCLQ010000005.1:6738215-6750748 GCA_035584115.1 Cedrela odorata | reverse complement strand
AAATTATCCAGGCTGGCCATACCTTCTCGACCGTTACCTTGGCTGAGGCAACGTCAAAAACTATCAGTGAGTCTTTTATGCATAAAATCATATGTAATGAGTACTTATAAAACTAAAAACTATTTATCATTCTTTATAAAATCATTTACTTTCTATAAAGAATGCATTTATAAAACAACATCCGTCTTACTAATATTGGCCCTGAGTAATTATTTGGTGATAAAGTGACTGTCCTCGTCATATCCGTTAAATCTATAAGATCCTTATCAAGCTACCAAGACTTTTCATAGGGTCTCTACAACCAAACATATGTGCATGATACACAGTGGGTTTGCCATGACCTTTTCCCCTTATACCAGTCCCACTGCAGCTCCACTCATCTATGCAGCCTCTCATAGGTCTATTTATAGGCTACCTCCCTGTAATTACAGTCAATAAACAAGCCCACTAGCCATATAAAATACTTGACATTACTGGCTTTATCACTAATATATATGCAATAAAATCAAATTATTCTCAACATTAATTATAAATCATTTCAGCATGTATATCAAATCATTTCAACAGTAAACCACATAATAAAATCATTTCAATATCATGCAAATCATATAAAAATATTTTTATTTCAAATTTTGTTTTAATCAGAAAATAGCTTGTCTAAACACAAGCATATATATAAGTACCACACACATATATTTACATATTCATGTATGTATAAATTTACTCACAACAAGGGGAGGATAACCACTCCTACTAAGGCTCCTCGCGCCTACTCAGTCTTTCTTTCAGGTTCTCAGAACCTAATACCACACATGCATATAATTATAAATTCTAAAATTTAAATAATTAAACTTAAATGCATTAAATGCAATTGCTCGTGAGAAACATAGATAATTTCTTTTAGTTGAAACATGACACATATCTCAAGGCTTAACTAACGAGATTATTTATCCGATTTTCATCAACGAAATCTCATGGCCAACTTATTCCAATTTCACCTTTCCAAACAATAACCAACACATATTTCCATTAAAATGCTCCAATAATGCCAATAATCATAACCTAACATTTCCTATGCAAAATTAAGGGAAATATCGAGTAAACAGTAAAGTCTAGGTTTCAACATGCTCAAAATCTTAAAAATTTACTTCTAATGGGTTAATAGGGTTACTTTTAGCTTATAGAAGTTCGTAGAAATCTCAAATCACAGATTAATCAAAAAAATCCCCGCAAAGATGCTGCTCTTTTACCCTGCTTGCTAACTAGCTACCGAGACCGCTGAATACGTCAGCGTTAGGCAACATACTAAAATTTTACTTATGCTAAATTCCATATCATAACATCAAATTTATTATATTCATATCATTAAACTAAATTCAAATTTACCTAAACTTCAATACTGTGTCAACTAACCATTAATAATGCATGTGTGAAAATGAATGTCATCATAATAACTATTTTACCCTTATGTTTAAATAACAGGGGGTTTATAAGTTCTACCCTTCTTAGAAAATTTTGTCCTCAAAATTTCATGTAGTAAGTATGTCTATTGAATAAGATATAGATACTGCGGTGGCACGGAATGCTAGACTACCAAATTATGTCATCGACATTTGCATTTTGCCACACAACTTTTACCTTAAGAATGATTTTTACTTCTCAAAACTCAATTCTGCCGATCAACTATCCTCGCTAGTAAATCTCATAATTCAAAGTATCCTTCAACTCTTTTTGAAATGTCTCTAAAATATGCTATAAATTTGGCACATACCTTTTTAACCTCGAAACATAAAACACATTGTGAATTCTTGCAAACTCTGGAGACAAATCTTAGTCTGTAGGCTACCGTGCCTACTCTTTCCACTATTCCGTACGGCGCAATAAATCGAGAATATAATTTTTCTCTATTCTAAAAATAAATTACCCTTTTTCCAAGGTGATACCCTCTAAAACACCATAACAAATTTTAAAGCTCTTTGTCGGTGATCAGTATAAGACTTCTGTCTGTCTTATGCTAACCTCATTTTTTCATGAATGATCTTATTCTTCTCAGTGGAGGTCTCTATTAATTCCACATTTTCTAACTTCCTTTCACCGATATCACCTCAACATGAAAGTGTTCATTACTTCTACCGTATAAGGCTTCATACGGAGCCATGCTAATACTAGCTGAATAACTGTTATTATATACAAATTTAATCGATAATAGGTGTATATCCCAACTACCTTAAAGCTCTATTCAAATTTGCGATATGGTCAACTTTTTATTCCAACCTCTAAAATCTCTTTGAAGTTGCATTTGCTAACTTCTCAATTGTTGTATCTTAAGGCTGGTTATTTTTTGGTTGAGGTTGTCTCGGTTGAGAACTAGGAGAATGAAAAGGTCAAGAACTGCTTCATTATTACTTTGTTCTTTTCAAAAAAAGTTTGGATGATTTCTCTAGACTGAGTTATATGTATTGGAATATGAATTATTCTATTGTTGCCTATTAAAATTAGAAACAATTTGAGCTTGTTTTGCTTGCATATAGCCAGAACTCATGTGAGCACCTCCATACCAATCACAACTCAAACTAAAAACAAAATTCACATTACTAAGCTTACCAATCATTTTTACCATGGAATCAACCTTAGCATTCAACATATTTATGCCATCTACATCATACATATCTAGAACTGTCTTTGACATCCTCTTTTATTTGACAATTAATAATTATTATAAGTTATTTCTTTTAACAACCTATATGCATCTTCTGCTGACTTACGCATTAAAGCACCTTTTGTAGCTACATCTATAGTAATTTCGATTGAATGGGTTAGTCCATTATAGAAAGTTTGCACAAGAAGCTAAATCAGGAAGACCATGATGTGGACACTTCCTCTACAATTCTTTAAATCTTTCCTAAGCTTCTTACAAAGACTCGCAATCAAATTGCATCATCATATTAATTGTGAATATATAATATTAACTTAAAATCTTTATAAATACCTCAAATAATGTCCAACACAAGTACTAATTGTAATTTAGCCAATATATAAACTTTATGGAACTAAAAATATAGTTACTACATCGGTTCCTACAACGGGCCTCCATAATCATTATTAAGATAAGATTAGTATATTTTTAATATAAATCAAGTGTACAACTTATTGACATCTTACGTATTTTTGTCAATCGTCGAGATTCTTGACGTTTAATAGAAATTCTTAGCTAAATGTCGAAATTTTCGACGTTTGATAACTAGTTTTGGTCAAATGTTAAGATTATCGACGTTTGATAGAAGTTATAAACCAAATACTATACAGAGAGTATTTTGCTACAAAAATCAATTTTCTTATTAAAATTAAGTTTTATTTCTATCTTTGATTATAAATATTGGACTTATAAAATATGCTATTTTATAAAAATAATAAAAAAAAAAAAAAAACCATTTTACAAACTATTTGAATTTTTCTATTTTAGAGGCAAAACGAAGCCAGGGTCACTTTCGTAAAAAGTCCGATATTTGGCCGAGAATATAACAAGTATGCAAGTTGGTCTGTAAACGTAAATGGGCCCCGGGCCATTTACAATAACACCTAAATTTCATAGGGAAGGCCGGTTCATTACTCGAGTCGACGCTCGTCATTTCTATTCATAACCGGAGCTTATGACGTTCGAAGAAGAAGAAGAACAAGTAGGAGAAGACTGTGATGGACCTGTGCATCATCCCTTTGCACCACCCGATGAGGTTTCGATTAAAATGGCTCTGATTTCACTTAATTCTTTGTTATTTCTTCAATCGTAGTTATTTTAATGTATATTGCTTGTACCGAAGTTCTTGAAATCTTGGGTTTAGTTTGTGTTTTAATACTGATTATGAATTATGATGGATGGATTATGATAATGATACGTTTTGTTAGTCCAATTCGAATTTTATGAAGCAGAAATGAACTGTTTACCCTGGGAGGAAAGGAAAATGAGTCATTATTTTTCGGGTGTTAATTGGAAATATACTTAAAAATGTGTGTATTTATGCACAAAAGAAACTTATAGTGGTTTTGTTGATGAAGCCATATGCTCTTGCAATAATTTTATGTTTATTGTGCAGTTATTTGATATTTCGACGACAGTTGATCCGAGTTACATTATCTCGTTGATACGTAAACTTCTTCCAACTAATGCTAGCAATGACCACAACTCTTATAGTGCTGATGGTTGTAATGTTCCAAGTGACATATTGAAAACTGATCTTATGGAACTAGGTGAAACCTTCGCATCCAAAATCAGAGTTCCAGGTTCCCCGGACCATAATTCTGAGGCCATGGATGTTGTAACTGGTTTTGATAAATCTTCGTATGAAGGAGGAGGTGAAGATTCGTGTAGTAAACTTGAACATCCCGGTGTATCGGCAGGAGAAGAAGTTTGGGAAGAGTATGGTTGCATTTTGTGGGATCTTGCTGCAAGTAGAACTCATGCCGAACTCATGGTACTTGATTTAGCCTCATTATGGCTACTTTTTAGATATTTTTTCTTATGGCTCATTTTGATCTCAATTGCAAGTCAGGTAACAATGATTATCCATCTAGAATCTGAGGAGGTTTATAGATAACTGATTTCTTTTTCTTTTTTGAATTCAAACTCCAAGGAACTAAATACTTTTTGGTTCAATGTAGCAACTATTTCCCAAAACCATCCAAATCCTTGATTCATGCTTTTGATTATTAGAAAATGATTGATGATCTGTATTATTATTATTATTTTCTCTTATAACAAGAGATTGATGATCTGCATTAACTTTTCCAATGTTTGTTAATTCATCATATTGGTGTGTCCCACATCCTCTCTACTGTTCCCTCAAGCATGCATCCCAAAAGCATAAATTCTTTCAGAAATTAGCCATCAGGAAGAATAGCATGTGCAAGAGGGACAAAAATGACATTGGATGAAGCTGGCTTCTAAGCTGTAGTTGTGATTAATTCTAGCCTTAAGATGTCACTTGTATCTATTGTTACCACAACTTGCATCTCTAATTGATTTTTTTTTTTTTTTTTGGACTATGTAGGTGCAAAACTTAGTCCTTGACGTTCTTTTAGCAAACCTTATGGTTTCCCAATCTGTGCGTATTACGGTATGCCACATTTTCAACTTATGTTTTGAATCCTTTTGTGTGATAAGTAAAGTGAATTTTTCACTTTTCAAGTTGCTTTAAGTAATTGCTTGTTGCATGATTTGCTATGTATTTTTTTTTCTTTTTGATCCAGGAAATTATCCTTGGAATTATTGGAAACCTAGCCTGCCATGAAGTTCTCATGAAGCGTATAGTCTCTACACATGGACTAATTGAAATAATTGTGGATCAGTTGTTTTTAGATGAAACCCAATGCCTAATTGAAGCTTGCCGGTAATATATAAGATTTTAACTCTTGATTCCTAGTCTTTGGATACATGAACTTTTAGTCTCGCCCTTTTTTTTATCCTAATATTATTACTTACATAATTATGCCTAAAATATATTTCATTTTGTACTTTATTTACTTTTTTGTTTCCTCCTGTCCCCTAGGAAGAAGCAGTGTAGCTCTCTTATCATATATTACATTCTTATTTGTTTAGTTTTGTAGTGATTGTTCCTTTATCAAGATCCTCATTTAGCATGTTAAATCAAGCCATGTCACCTTTACATTGGTTGTTGTATTATACTCTACTCGTCCAATGTTGCATACTTCTCACAGACACTATTTTAACACAGGCTGTTAACTTTGTGTCTTCAAGGCGGTGAATATATTATTTGGGCTGAGGCATTGCAACCTGAACATATCTTACAACGTGTTTTATGGATTACAGAAAATACTTTAAATATGCAACTTATAGAAAAGGTAACAAAAAAAGCCTTTGTGCTGTATTTTCTTATTATATTATAATATGGTGAACTTTCAAAAGTTATATATTATAGATATACCAAAACACATATGACATATAGTAATATTGTACAGACATAATTTGATTTTATGTCAATGTTGCTTCACATGATTTTCCTAATTTTTTTGCTATTTATATGAGACTGGTTCCGTAATACTGATAAGTATCCTTTAAATTGAGAATCTCCAATTTTAAGAAAAGATTTCTACATAGAATTTTTGACTTTTTTGGAAGTAGCTAAATTACTTAAAGAAGACTTCCAAATATAACTTTTTGACTTTGATATGGTTGAGAAAATAGAACTTGTTCACAGCGTGTAAACTTAATGGCATCTGAATTCTAATGCAGAAAATTGTCTGAAAGTTGCTTCAAAATCTAGCTCAATTAAGTTTAATGCTGTGGTTAGTAGTTAATAGGGCATTAATAACTCCTATTTGCTTCCTTTAGTATCAATATAGAGGGCTAAAAGTAGTTAAAATGTAGAGTAATTACATGCTTTATCAATTAGTCCGTACCAAATATCAACGAGTCTTGTACCAATTTGGAAAATATACTGCTACTTGTATTACTTCAGAATTCTGTAGTATATTTGTTTTTCCAGATTGAACTGAAGTTATGCTTTTCTTTTAGTTCACAAATAAAGTAGATTTTTTTCTTGAACAGGGTGTTGGACTGTTATTAGCCATCTTAGAAGGTCCACGGGAAGTTGCGCTTGTTCTTCACCCACCTTTGATGAAGCTGGGTTTACCAAATCTTCTGATTGATCTTTTGGCCTTTGAAATGAACAAGTTAATGAGTGAAAGAATACCTGAAAGGTACAAGCTTACTTTTTAAAAGAGCTGGTATAAACAATTATGAGTTTCATAGATCCAATGTACTACATAATTGTAGATACTATAATGATACCATCATCTATAATATATTTCTTTTAGTGTTAATGATGTTGACATAAAGCCTCTTTTTCACTTTTAATTTTGATTTGAGACAAAAAAATGATTTCATGGAATTTTGTTGGTTTTAATTTTTGGATTTGACCTTCAAATGTCTCTATTGTAAAAGGAAACTGATGTTAGTGAACTTTTATATTATGCTGACTATATATGTCTAACTTGTATATAAAGTTTCCTACAATTTTAGATCCAAAGAACAAAAGTCATATACTAAGTTCTCAATAGAGCTTTAGTATTATATCAAGTCCTTGTTTAAATTTCTTTCTGCCATGCCCATGCTTAACTATCATATACTAATGCAGTTAAGTTGGGCATTGTTACAGAACATTATGCAAGTGAAATTTCACCTGGAACTATTCTTTATGTAGGAAAAGAGATAGTGCTTGCCGGATTGGTTTTAGTAAAATTTTAGCCTGGCCACCACTTGAGCCTAACCTATGTTAGATAACATTTTTTTGAATCCTTCCACAGTTTTGTGGTTTTGAATTTCTAATTATTGAAGAAGGTTGTATTCAAATGGATTAGGTTCAGTGATCTAGTAGATGGTATGAGGATAGTTTGATAGAGGTTTCATCTAATTAAATAATTGGCTTTTCCCCTAGTGTTATATGATAGAGAACAAAGATGCTGTTTTTATCATGGAAATACTACTGTCTCATATGAATTTTATGATTGATTGATCATGCTTCCATATCTGCTTTTGTGTTGCCATTGCCCCTTTGTGCTTTAGTGCCATTGACCTTTAAAATGTCAAGTTGTAATAGTTTGATTTTTAGAAAATAATAATTTCTTGTACAATCTTTTACAATATGCTCTATTTACATGTATTTTCAGGTACTCTATTCTTGATGTTGTTCTTCGTGCTATTGAAGCCCTTTCTGTTTTAGAGGGTCATTCTCAAGAAATCAGCTCAAATAAGCAACTTCTTCAACTAGTTTGTAACCTGGTCAAATTCCCTGATAAAGCTGAGGTACATTGCAGATTGCTGAGAAATGGGAAATACACGTGATACATAGTGTGTGTCATGCTATTTCGTTTCTCTGTTTCTAATTGATGATAGAGGATAATTTATTGAGTTACTTAAATTCATAATTAGGAGTGTGATGATGTTTACCAAGATAGAGTTTACAGGATATGGATATTAGATTGCTGATGATTGAATTTCATAACAAAATAGATGGCTGAAATTTTTATGAAGAACAAGATTCAAGATGCAATATTTTAAATGTGGTTAATCAATTGAATGAAAGTGGTAAACTGATCATTTGATAGGCACAATTATGCCAAACTTACAATTCTGTTTCTTCTTTTTTTCCGCATTGACCGGTAATTTAGGATGGTAATCAACCAACTATGAGTGTTATGGTAACACTTTTCTGCAGGTTGCCGATTCTTGTGTTACTGCTGGAGTTGTAATTGCTAATACTTTGTCTGATATAGATGATCTAGCTTCAGATATTTCACATGGTGAGTTGTTTTTGTCTCCTATTATTAAAGTTACTTGTACAATGGTTTTTTGTATATCAAATTTCTATGAGTAGAAGTGAGCCTTTGCACCTGTCCAGATTTGCCTTTCTTACAGGGTCTGTTCGAGATAATTCCTTTTGCTTCTGATGATCCAGCAGCACGGAATGCACTCTGGAATGTTGTAGCGAGGCTACTGGTAAAAGTTAGGGAAGATGAAATGAGCCTATCAAGCTTGCATCAATATGTATCAATTCTAACGAGGTCATCAGATATGATTGAAGATGATCTTCTTGATCACCAGTTAGATGACTCTAGTCGAGGAGACAAACACTGCACCCCTTGTGGCACAAAAACAAGTGCTAGAATGACCGCTGTATCCTCTCTTTTGAGTTAGTTTAGCTTAACAGTAACAATGCTCTAAATTTGGTTATGAAAAGTTGAAAGCTTGACTTATCTGGCTTTATTTATTTATTTTTGATAGGAAACGTTCTTAGCAATTGGTTAGGTTCATATAGTTTAGCTTTCTAAGAACCATCTCTTTCTATATTTTTGTGTCCCTTTACGTTTGCCAAGATTAGAAGGATAATCAGTATCTTGAATAAGTGGACTGCTTCAAGTGATGGCCTTGGAGAAAATAATGTGATGGGAGATCAACTTGCAGATGATGTAAATGTTGATAAATTGTTGCAATGCTGTCACAAGTACATTGAGTAAGATCATTTTTGGAATTCTCACATTGTTACTTGTAGCAGTGCTTAGAAAAACAGTCTTTAAATATTTTGCATTCATTCAACAGCACTTGGTTTTGCCTATTCTTGAATATCTTTCTTAAATGTATTTGGTTTTTGAAATATGGATATGTAATCTATGCTGTAAGCCAATAACAAGCTAAGAGATGATTTATTCACTGAAACGAGGAAAGTTTTATTGTGGTGAATGACTAAAACTAAATTTGCTAGCAAAGTGTGCAGTGTTCTTTTTTTCTTTAAATGATAATGTCTTCTGGAGAAATGGTTGGAAAAATGCCTATTGATTATTATTTGTTGCAAAAATTTTGATTATTAAACTTGGTTTAGGTTTCATTTACTTAATACAAGTATTTTTCTTATTTAGAAAAGATTTCGGTTTGTTTTTGTTTAAGACTAGGGAAAAATTGATAGGCATTATCATTTGCTTTTGAAAAGCACAGCTGATTACTGAAATAAATAATATCCAAATTGTTCTCTCTTTTATCTCTTTAAATTCTATTATTCTCTTCAAAGCTTATATCCGATTCTCTCCTCTCCTCATGTCTAAATTCTATTATATTCTCCCTTTACTACAGATTTGGTGCCAGATCACATTCCAAGGATTAATTCTCCCTCCAATTGTTCCAGCAACCCATCTCCACCATTGTTATGCACCAATGTTGAGTATGTAGTTGCAAATATCTCAAGCATTTCGGATTCCAAAATCACAGCAGAGAATGTTCTAGTAGAGAGATTTGCTGGCAGAAATGTATACTCTGAATCATGGGAAGGAATACTTGCTCTGAGGAAAGTAATGGGGGAAACCGCCTTATTTATGTTTCTTGTACCATTGATGGTTGGTGGAACTATGCAATGACATGTGACCTATTTTTTTCAAATTTTCTTGTAGCTGAGAGCGAAACCAAATGTAGTTTGATGATTTTTCTGAAAGCTGGAAGCATCTTATGAAAAATATTTTTCTGCTTAATCCATCATGTTTTCCAGGGATTCTTGCAGAAAGAAAAGGAGTGAGCCCAGGCTGAGGTGGTGGAGATATAGATATTTCGGGTCACAAATTTTTCTCTGGGTAATGATTGCTTGAAGATGAGCAGCGGTTGCCTATTCAGTATTCACGGTACGGGCCATTTTTTATACATTGACTTTGTGAACGACCACAATCTTTTTAAATTTGCTGTACCAAACAGACGGTGTTGTATACATACATATATGGAAATAAAAATAAATCTAAAATAACAACACGAGATCAAAATTTAAAACTGAAATATAAAGAAGGGAGAATTTACAAGAAGAAAAAACACACACACACAAAGGAAGAATTTACAAGAAGAAAACACACACACACAAGATACCACAAAATCTTTGACATATAGGCTTACAACACAGTCGAAGAAGTTACACAAAATCTTCAATAAGGGGTTGGTAAAATAACTTGTATGCTTCCATAACTTCAAGATACCACATTGCTTCTCGATCGGGAAATGATGAAAGATCAACAATCTTGTGAACCTGAGTGAATGACAACATTTTATTCTCATCTCATATCATCCAAGTATGTGTTGAATTGTATTTACATAGTCAGTACAATAAACATTTTTAAAGGCTTACAAAAGTTTTTAAGCATGTACTTTGAGTTATGATAAAAAATAAAATAAAATAAAAAAAGCTCTCATATTTTATCTAAGTTGAATCAAAACACTCATAAAAATAAAATTTTAATTTCAATAGTTAAAAAGCACATTCATATAATAATTTAATATTATAATTCGTATAGCATATTTGATACTTCTTATTTTTTAAAGAATAATTGGCTTTTGATTTTGCAGACCAAGTGGAAAGCAGAAATGAGGAATTTACCTTAATCAAAGGGGTTTCGCCCGTACGGACAACATACCCACCTACCACCATCACATACATCCCTGTACACACACAAAACAGAGAGAGACCAAAACCAGCTAAAATTGCGTTTTTAAATTTCTGGAATGCACAGCGCAGATTATGATTTTTATTGTTTTTTTAAATTTAATTTTTTTTTTTAAAAAAAAAAAGTAAAGAAAAACCTTTGTTCCATTGGCGGAGACGGAAGTCGCCCGAAAGAGAAATCTGAACTAGGCCAGTGCCGTCGTCGAGAAGCAATGGGCCATCATCGTCTGGAGAGGAGACCAAAACGCCCTGTAACCAGGCTCTTTGAAAGAGAATGCCTCCAAGAGTGATGGCGTTCTGAGAAGGAGTCTCTCTTGCGTGCTTCAATTGGGCGCATAGTACCTTCAGCGCTGCTAGACTGTAATCCATTTCCAATTATTTCCTCTCTCCGCCTCTCAACCAGCTTATAAATAAATACGGCAAATTAAAAGTTTTACGCGTTCTTGTTTCGTTTTATATAGGGGCCGTTGGTTTTTGGGTTTTTGTTTTTTTAATGCCTAAAATATTGGTCCCATTAATATTTTTAACCCAACTTAAAAATTTCTTATATTCTTAACTAAAAATATATAATTTAATAAAAATAAACATATAAAATTAAAAAATAAATAAATAATCCATCGTTTAGAAACTAAGCAATAAAAGTATTTTAAGAAATTTATTTAAACGAAGAGATTGCATTGAAGAACAAATGTGATTGGATCGATTTGTTTGTTTAATTTTTTTTTTCTTTCTCCTTTCTTTTCTTCTAATTTTTTCTCATATGAGTAGGAGTAAATAGTTAAAATATGAGTTCAGGAGTATTTTTATTCAAAAGATACATTTTTTTTTATCAAGAATATAAAATACTTTTAAATTGAGCTAAAAACATTAATGGACATTTTCATCTAAAAGAAACATTTTTTTCTATCAAGAATATATATAAAAAAAAAAAAAAAATTTAAGTTGAGCTAAGAATACTAATGGACCTAAGTTTAGGCCATTTAAAAAAAAAAAAGACCCTGATTTTTGTGTGTATTTTTTTTAATTGATTAAAGTTAGTTATTTTAAGTAATTAACCATTTTTTAATTTAATCATACGACGCTTTAAAATTAAAAAAAAATTAACTGAATTTAAATAGTATAAAAATATTCATTAGATCTAATCTAAATATTATTCCCACCTAATTATTTTATTTACATAAGTGCTTATATAAAATTTATCATTTTTTTTCTATTTTACAAAAATATACATATATATATATATATATTTTACTATCTCTAGATTTATTCATCAAGATTTTCAATTAAGATATTATTAGTAATAAGTGTGTATTTTATATAATTTTGAAGTGACTTGAATATTGTAATATATTTATTTATTTAGTTATTTTGAATTATTATTATGATGATGAATTGCATAAATTAAGGTATTTGATATTCTAAATTAGCATAGTTATTTTTTTGAATCATTTGTTTTATTCCAATTAGATTTATCAAGATTGTCTTGCAAATTAAAAATGAATATTGTGTGATTTATATTACATCAATTATAATAAAATTTACATTAAT
>JAXCLQ010000005.1:6718085-6734433 GCA_035584115.1 Cedrela odorata | reverse complement strand
TGTACAATTTAAGTATTTTATGTTATTTAATATTTGATGTCATAAATTGTGACCTTTTAATTGATTGCTCAGCTGTTTAATTTATCTTTTTATTTTATAAAATTAAAAAAAAATTGTATTTAGTAGGAGCACTAAAACAATCATAAAATAATTTTACTTAACTAATACTTTTATAAATAAATAAATAAATAAAAATATCAAATAATTAAAAAATTCTTAACAGTGTTGTTCAAGTTGATGATATTTATATGGGTAAATTTGTTGTTTGATTTTAAAGACAACAAATTTCGTGGAAAAATTACCCAATACAATCATATACCAAAGGTTTATTAAAATAATAATAATAATAATAACAATAATAAATTTATACATCTTCCTTTTTTCAATTAACTTAAAATAATACAATTATTATTAGTGTTAAATTTTCGTCCCTTATTTATTAATAGTAATATAAATATAAATTAATCAATCTTATTCGTAGATTAAATTACATTAATACAAATAATGGATAGCTAACTTAAACAATACAAGGTCCTCTGCTGGGACAATTCCATGCATAACTGATAACTCCAACCCACAAGGCATGCAACATATTCATATTCCTTATAAATAAAAGAAAATACGAGACAATAATCTATAAAAGTTTAGGAAATAAGAGAGATTCCGCTGATGAGAAGATCATCAGCTAAAATTTTGTTTGCAGCTTCAGAGGGGTGAAATCCATCCCAGAACACATATTCAGATGCATTAGCACATGTTCCTACAGATTTCTTGTTGCACAATAATGAAGTTTCCAGCAACCCAGTTCCGCAACAAGCTCTCCTTGCCTCCACAAATCCTGTAAGACGAAGATGCAAAAGCTCATAGAATTTGAAACCCACCCGCGTAACAAACTAGCTAGAGCAATATATAATTGACGTACATACCATTTTCAGAAGGCTTGGTGACAAGGTCATACAGAGGTTGGTAGATATCTAAGACTACCACATTGAGCCCTGAAAGCTTCTTTACCAAGCTTTGAGATGTAGCATTCAGCTTGTTGTTAAATGAAACTGCATCTTTATTTAACTTAGCCACGCACTCGTTGTTGCTATCGGAATCTGACCCAAATACTGTGATGGTTGCTGGCAGACATCCCAGCGGTGGCAACGTTGTTACTCCAATCTTCCTTGCTCCAAGATCATATAGTTTCTGTCAACAGAATTAATAGTTGGTTTGGTGTCTGTTTCTTTCTGTAATGATAATTTCAAATTAAATTTATGTGTTGAAAAGGAAGAGAAAGAGACCTGAATGAAAATTTCATATGACTTTATGAGAATGTCTGAGAATTGATCTGGTGTATAGACCTTGTAAAGAAGGGGATTAATGTAATAGTTCTGAACAAAGTCGCTGCTTCCTGAACTAACAAGATAAACTCCCCCAGATATGACTGATGAAGCATTCGATTTTCCTGCAATTTCCTCCAACTTTATATGGTACTCCTTGAAGTATTCCAGCTGCTGACTCAGTGGGATGGCATGCTACAACGCCAAATATCCAAACCACGTCAGTTACAAACTATACACACAAAAACAGAGAAAGTAAGAAATTTGGTTCTGATTGTCTTAATTGATTACATATAGCTTAGCTGTAGTTTCATAGTAACCAGAAGCACCAGAAGCAAAGTTGGCACCAATCAAGAGGTTATTTCCACTGGCGTTTTTACTGAGATAGGCTGGTGGATAAGAAGTGAAGCCCATGTTTTCAGCTGTTTTTATGAAAACCCAAAAGCACAAACAGCGTCAGTGAATCATAAAATTTGAGATGGGTTAAAATAGACAAGGATGTAAAAAAATAGGGCTGGCTCCCAAGTCAAAATACCAGTAAAGTCTGCGGCTAGTTTTCCATTGCAGAACCTTCCAGTTGGTTTGTGATTAACAAAGTCTCTTCCATAAGGTGGAAAATTTGCCTTTACAATTGTGTAGATGTGGTTGTTATTGCCTGCATCAACAATAGAGTCCCCAAATATGAACAATGCTGGAACCAGAGGCTGTCCATTAACCACAAAAAGCTCCAGGGACAAAAGAAGAAATGAAGCCAGCAATGAAATCGAAAAGCCCATAACCTTTTTTGTAATTTAGTTCTTAGAGACCAAATTTTAAGGAAAAGCTTTGAAGTGGGTTGAACTTTTATTGTTGCAAAATATCCTGATTTTGACCTTATATATATTTTTTTCTTGGGCTTGTATGGCTCCAACTTATGAATATTATTAACCATGTCAACATAAAAAAAAAAAAAAAAAATATGTGGTTAGATGAGTTGTAAATCTTAAAGAATTATTTAATATAAGAGATTAAGTGTGATTGCTATATCAACATTTAAATTTTATTGTTGGATGAGCTGTAATCGTAATCGTAATCAATCAATTTTTAATTTATTATTATTACCAGAAAATCCCAAACTAGACTATCGAAACTCAGAGACTTGAAACAAAGAACAATACCAGACCAATGTTCTACGTCAAGAACAAGAAAAATATACCAGGTAAGTTATACCTAAAGATAATAGAAAATTGACGCTTGATGCGTTTGGCTGAAACTTACACGAGTTATTGTGCAAACAGTGTTGTTTTGCCATATCTCTTATTCAAATTAATAATAATAATAATAATAATAATAAAAAATAAAAAATAAAAAAAGGCAGTGGTTGCAACTAAATTCGAGTAACGTGTCTTAATGAGTTGAATTTTGAGGACAGCTCAAAATCTAGTTTTGCCAAAATCAAATGGCCCTTGAATTTAGACGGACAATGTATCATGTAGCTGCAATGCAACGCAACGCAAGCAAGCCTCAGTCGGTTGCTATTGCTGCTGACCCTTTTTTATTTCTGTATTGTGTTGTGTGCCAGCCCATTATTTACTATCGCTGCAGTTCTCCAATCACTATCAGATCGTTTTGTTTATAAATACACTAAGCTAAGCTCTGTCAATTGCTGACTTACTATTATTTTTTCATTAGTTGGCACACCTCTTATAATTTGGAATTCCAAAATTGCCCTACATTTCTTTCATTTAGAAATGCTTTCACATGTCGTCAATTGGAAAAAATAAGCGACCTTTATTACTTGTTCATTTTCTTGTTACTTGGGGATTTAATCTTGTGAGATTTGGTGCATCTCAAGACTGATGCTCCCTTTCCTCCTAATGTAATCTTAAAACTATTTCCAATTAGCATTCTTGATGATACTACCATTCCCCAATTCAGTAAGATATTTGGGTCAGTATTAAACAATCCTCCATTTATACATATTAGGTACAAAATTAATGACGCCAATTTTCATCAATAAAGTTGGACTGCTAGATATTCTTCAGTCTTTGTTAACTTGTTAATTGTTATTATACAACTTCATCATTAATTAATTCAAAGAGGTGTAGGATTCAAATCTTGTGCACTTTTGATTGATATTATGACAGTTCAATATGAAATACAGGTCAATAAAATAAGCTGGTTGATTACTTTTGACCGGTATAAATTATAGTATGGCTGTTTTGTTGATGCAAATGAAGAAGCCAGGCCAGCCAATGCCTGTCTCTTAGCGGCTTGGCGTCTTGATTTAATGAAACAATATTTGCAAGGCTTCATTGTCTGTCTCAATTTCTAAATCGTACCCTAGATTGTAAGCCAATACCTTCAACTCATGTTCCATCTCAATTCAAATCCTGCTACTTGCAAACCCACCTGCCCATCAATAGATACGCATAATAAGTTTCACCCTGTTACCATAGCACACAAATTGCTTTCTGTTTAGTAATTAAATAAATTAGCAAACACTGCTAGTACAGAAATTGCAATAATAAACAACGTCAAGTATAATTATAAATCAAACTATTATATTTGAAGGGTTTTCCAACAAAAAATTGTCCAATCCCAACCCTAAGTCTCAAGGAACATTGAGTACGTACGTACATACCAGCTATCTGCAGGAATGGACTAAGGTTATATTCCACCTGCGACTGTAAGTTTCCAAGAATTTCCCTAAAGCATGAGGGTCTTCACGGGAAGATAAATCGAAAAGGAATCTGATTGTCAATAGTTGATGGCCTACCCACCTGAACTGAAAAGGAAACCGGAACCCATTTTTAATCTGCTAAACAAAAGCATACCGAGTACTCTTTTATCTGTCATTTAACTGTTCAGTTGATAGACTTATGAAATTAATGCATATTACTATTTACAGCTGAAGTATATTAATTCTTGTTCTCAATTAAGCAAGAAAATTTCGGCAAGTTTGATTTTATTTATTTATTTATTGGAAACGATAACGGCACAATTTCGTGACGAACCAATTCAAAGGACTTATTGAAATTTTCTCCCCTTCTCCGGCATACTTGATACTCGGACAGCATCAGATTGCCTACCAAACCCAGTCTGTCAAAATTCATGTTGGCTCCACTGGCAATACTTTTGCTCCTGCTCTGCTGGTTCAAGCATGTTTCTTTTTTTCCTCTAACATGTCCCCATTCAAAATATGTTGAGAATATTTTACCTGCTTATTAATTAAATCTTTGGGATTAATTAACAACTACATGCTCGCATTGTTGTAAATGTTTCTTCGAAACATTTTTCACTTATAAAAAAATAACCACTCAAAGATTCTAATTTTTTATTTGTTTATTGTACAAAATAGTTTTTCTATAAAATTAATTAAAAAAATAAAATTCTAAATATTTTATTAATTAAATTTTTCTCATTTTTTATATAGTGTGTATTAAAAATTGGAGTTATAATTTGTTGACACATTAGTTTGTTTTAAATTAATGTTTATATATAAATTAAAATAAATAATCAATTTTATTCTAATAATTTGATGAAAAAAATATATCAATTATGTTTGATATTTTATTCTAACATGTAAATTTTAATATTCTGGATAAATTATAAATTAAGTATTTTAAAATATTGGAAGCTCATGATTATGATCAATTGTTTTATTTTCATCGTCCTATTTTATGGAAGAAAATAAAGTGTGTAATTTCATTATATTTTTGTGATAATGATGAATTAGTAAATATTGATAATTTATGATGGCAATTATAGTTGATATGTTTAAGATTTGTAAATTGTTATTATTATTTTATTAAGTGTGTAATTTTTATTTAAATTTATGATGAATATTTTTGTAAAAATATATATAAATAAAGATAATTTTATTTTAAATAAGACACAAAATTATAAATTAAATTAATTAAAAAAGAGTTAATATAAATTAAAAAATAATGACAAAAGCATCATGATTTTGGGAAAGAAATTTAATTTGGATTTCTTTTAAATGACATTATTTTAGAACTTATTTACATATATGACTTATTTCAATTCAATCTTATTAAGAGGATCAATTTTGTCATTTTTGGACAATTTTGTGTCCACATGACCAATTAATTTTAATTCAACACAAATTCGAAAATCATTTCATATTGCCATGAACCTGGTTTTATCTCAACTCAAAAAACACAAACAACCAATATTCTGGCGAATCTTTGGTGAGTGTACAAAAAGTGAATTCTTTTCATTTTTCTCACTGATTTTTATTTGATTTCATGAATCAATGTGTGCATGTGTTGATTTTTTTTCTTGATTTCATGAATCAATATGTTCATGTGTTCAATTTTTGATTGATTTCATGAATGTACTATTTTGGACTTGAAAATTCTTGAAATTTTAGCCGTGAAACATAAACAAAGGGAGGTATTGTTGTCACACAAAGAACCCAACACTAGGTTTCTTTGCGTGATCATACGTTATTTGCGAAACTGGTTCACATATGTACAAAAGCTGCCTATGAACCAATTTCTAAAACCAATTTTTTTTTTTTTTGCACATTTTTCTTTAAATTTTTTAATTTCATGCAAATAGGCGTTGAAACTTCATGCAAATAGGTCCCTTTAAAATTATGAAAATATTTGCTTGTAATTTTCATTTCATGCACATTTTTTAACAGTTTAAAATGGTACCGTTATATTGTCTCATAATGTCTTTTGACTTGCAAATTTACTACTAGCGGATTGTTTGTGCAATTTTAACAGGGGGTAATAGGAAGCAGATCACAGTTGAAGATTGGGATAGACAATCACCTCAATACCAAACCGACCTCATTATCATGATTGGGAGTGATATACCAAATTAGAAGGAAATTGACCACGGTTCAAGTTGAGTTATTCAAGCAGATTTGCTTTGACACTTTTTGGACATCTAAGAACGACATTATTCATGCATTCTTGTCTATTATATATTTTTGCACGAGGTCCATACGGGTGGCGGTAACAATGAGATATGATTTTTTATAGGCGACCAGACCATTTGTTTCTCATGCATGGAGTTCAACTTGATCACTGGTCTGGACTTTAAGCACTTTTTAGTTGAGGATCTCGTTGAGAGTATTAACTAAAGGATGCTTACTTTGGTGGTCGAGTGGTCATTACCCTAGACAACATAGATAGGGTTTAAGGCGAGCTTGATTTTTTTAGCATTCCCGACTTGGATGCAGTGCGATTGTCGCTCGTTTATTTGTTAGAGAGGTTCTTATTTGGTAGAGGCAAAAAGAACCATACAGATTAGTGGTTGTTGAATATACTGGACAATCTTAAAGTATTCAATCGATATCCTTGGGGCAACATCGTGTGGCAGTATAATTTTCAGTGTTTGTTATGATCACCCTCTGTACAGTCTAGTCGGGATGCCTATTGCATTTCAAGTATTTATCTCTAAATTAGTTATACTTAAGTTGAAAGTTAATATTTGTGGTATACTTGATAATTTTTATGCTTTATTGTTATCTAGGTGTGGATCTATGAGCCTATGCTTAACGTTCTAGATAATATTGCTTTAAAGATGAACAACAACATTTCACGAATCCTAAGGTGGAAGACATGAAAGAGGCATCTCAACTAGAAGTTCATATTCACGCACCTATTCTTACAAGATTCGGTAAATATCTTCATTGTTTCGTATGTACATTTCTTAGAATGATCATTATGTTTCCTACAACTAGCTCAGGTGTTTCCTGTGTTAGAGCCAGAGCTTGACGAGATCGGTTGTTAGTATGTTTGGTAGTTGTTGGAGGTCATCAAGCTTGAGGGAGCATACGTGTGTAGCTTGTTTCTAGAGCTAGTCGGTTGCAGTAGAGACCCCAACCCAAATCATAATGACTTGCACGTAGGTGATGTTAACATCGATGCTAGCAACGCATATAGATTAGACACGCCACAAATATATTTTTTAATTACAATTTCATGTTATACAATCTAGTCATATGCATTGAAGTTTGACATAATCTATTATAGGACATATAATTGTTGGTTGATACACCCCGCATAACTGTTCATTGCAGCAGGTTCCGCCTTATGATCAGTATAAACAACACTATGACAACCATTTTATGAGGGATATGATGGTTTGCTATAATAAGTTGACTGAAAATATCCAAAACCTTAGATAAAAGCTTAGACAATATTTATAACTCGAGACAAGAGATTATATACTATTTCTAAGGCCTAAGACAAAAGGTTAAACAGAATATCCAGCACCTTATGGTGGATTGTAATAGCTTGTGTATCGCTCTTCATGAGTAGACGTAGTCGTCTAGCTCTCCACAATACTATGATGATCCCATCAGTTGCCCACCGACTTAGTATCTCAAGTAATCATAATTAAATTGTATTACTACATTGATGTTGGCAAGTGAGGGTGCCTGAGGCCCCTATCTTTATTGTGATTTCTAGCTGTTCTGTTAAGCAATTATATCTGGTGTGTTTAAATTGTTTATGTTATTATACAAAATTTTGGTTGTGTTTGAATTATAGAGCAAACTTTGTCTGCTTTTTTTTTTTTTTTAAAAAAAAAAATCCAATAAAATTTCTCTTGTTACTAAAATTATCTAATGTTGTCTATAAAGGGAGGATTTGCATCATGGTGTATTTCAGAAGAATCGATTTGGTTGTGTATACAAGAAAGGTCCTCTCGACAAATGCCTGTACATTAATCCGTTAAAGAGACATTATCCAATCTCTTCTAGTAGACCTCTACCCTAATATCCGCCCGACTTGATTATCAATCCCTTAGTGTCTTTTGAGGATTTATGTACAGAGTACTTGTAGTGGCTAAAAGACCCGAATGCTTATATAAAAACCCATTCAGTGACTTTGACACAGAAATGCCTTTGCAATATCTCTAATCCAAATGCAAAACTAAAGGATACAGTAAGTGGTTTAGGTATTTATATTTTAATACAATGTTTATTATAGCGCATGTGATGTTTGTTTTCTTGTTTTGACAGCACATGGACCTGTACCTATATATGGTCGCTCACAAGCAGATGTCGTGAACTTGAGTGGTACCACAACGTTGGACAGTTAACTCATTGCACCTATACGTATGTATTATATCATAAAATCGTTATTATTATTTCATGTTGACAAAGTTTCTTAAAAAAATTTCCTATACACTGGTATGCCATTAATTTCTTAAAATTTTTGACAGAGGAAAAAAATAAAATTTTTTGTGCAATTTAAAACTTATAAATTTAATTGCAACACTTCAAAAATAATTTTCAATTCCAACTACTCCTATCCATAAACAGTGTACAATGGATAAATGAAAAATAACAATATAAAACCACAAATAATAAGTCCTTTACAGTTACACACAAGTTCAACAACTAAAAAATTGTTTACAATTACAAAGTTTCAAAATTAGACACAAGTTCTCAAAAAATAGATAGTTACAAGTTTAAGAAGACATAATCATTAGTCTGGTCATAATACATTGAATTCCTGCATGTCGCATGATTGTGTCCACGTTGCTTACAGCAAAAACCTCTCTAAATGATCACTTCCTCCCCTACAGATGTGATGCGTTAGTTTCTTGATCGAGAGGTTGGAACATGACCTATTAGCGACTTCACAATGGTAGATTGCACCTCTTGTGGAACGTTCTAGAAACTCAAATCTCTATGGAGGTAGAGAATAATGTTGAGCATGGATGAATTGGTTACTACCTTAAGAAAAAACAAATGGTTATATAAGGACATTCGGATTGTCAAGCTGTAAAGAATAAGTGTAGTACACTCTATGATCTATGATAACTATGTGCTCAGTGGTGATGTATAATGGACTAATCTTTCTATATTATGAATCCAACATATTGTAAAAGCAATATGTTATAATCATCTACAATATCCACATATACAATGACCATGTATCGACGTGTCTGAAAATCATTCTGATACTAATAATGAATTCCATTGGATCTAAATGAATGCGATCTTGTATTTGCGTAATAATTGTTGATAGTTAATGTTTTTTGGTATGGCTAAGAGTCAAACCCTTCCACTTATGTATTTCTCAGAATCGTTCGAGGATGTAACCCATGATTCTTCATGGTGAATAGTTATTGTCAAATTCAATCATACCTATGTAAAAGTACAAAATACATTCAATAATTGATGAAATTGAATTTATTCAATCATACCTATGTGTGGCAGTATAATTTTCAGTGTTTGTTATGATCACCCTCTGTACAGTCTAGTCGGGATGCATATTGCATTTCAGGTATTTATCTCTAAATTAATTATACTTAAGTTGCAAGTTAGTATTTATGGTATACTTGATAATTTTTATACTTGATAAATGGATGAAAAGTAAATCTCTAGCTAGAGTGGATTAAATGTCATACGAAGGAGTTCGTGATGACGAGTTCAGCACATATTGATTGATAGTTCGTATTTATATAAATTTAGGATTCTAATATACCATGAGCCTTGAATTGATTAAGATTGGACAATAGAAGGATTTTACCCACATGGTATGTACAATTGGGATTAGGTTTAATGAAGTACTACTTCATTGTGATATAAGGGTTATGGCACATTACTATATATTAACTATAGTCGTTGAACTTTCAAATAGTTCAAAACCTAAAAAAAGTTTGAAATAAGTTTACAGCTATTCCACAATAAGTCTACATGGTCACACCAATAATCAAAGGCGGTGAGAAATGTCAAAGAGAAAGAAAATATTATTGATAAGAAGGCTAACACCTTCAAGATAATATATTGGCCAAAATAAATATATATGTGTTACATATATTTATAATTTTTAAAGTGTTTAAATTTTTTTCTTAATTTTGCATTATTGTGTAATTTAATGTAAATTACATGGCCTAATTGATAATATGGATTATCAAAGGATCGTAAATGTGTAATTATTACATAATTACAATTAAACCCTTGATATTATAGTTAATTGTTAAGCAAACTTTGAATATTTACCATTTTGTCCATAATACATATCTATCCATTAATTATGATTAAGGGTAATTTTGTAACTTATGAATAAATGTTAAGTATAAAAAGGGGACTTATTTTACTAAATAAAATTAAGAAAATAAAAAAAGAAGTGTAAAAAAACCTACCTCTCTTTATTTCATTACGCCACATTGATTTTCTCCCTTAGGTGGTATAGATTGTAGAGACTTTGTGATTTTAATATTTTCTTTGTCACCTAGTTCAACAGACAAGGTAATAAAACCATCCTATAGTTGTTTTATGTATATATATGATATATGTTGCATTTACTCTCCACATATTTGACAAAATGCACGAATGGTTCATGTTGTAATTTGTTGTACGTATTTACATTTATCTTTCCTTCAAGTACGATAAATATTATAGAAATATATTATAATATACAAAAAAATGTTAAACGGATGACACAATTATAACTTATTTAATCGTATTGTTGAATTAAGGTTTTCAATTCTTTACATGATTATTGAACGGACAAAGTTCTGATTAATCTTATTTGATACGACACGAATATAATATGATAATTTGAATTATTACCTATATTGTTAGACATTGCTTTAAGAAAAACAAAAAAATAAGAAATATTTTGTGTTTAATTAAATATTTTTTTATATAATATTAATTAAAATTAAAATCAAAATTATAAATTTATAACAAAAAATTTTAAGAATATTTTAGAATTTAAAATGGTTAACATAAAATTTAAAATACTTAATTCAAATTTAAAATCTCAAATGTCAAGTAGTGATTCTCCAACTAAATTAAAAGCCAGGCTCATCACATTCACATGTAACGAAAATTAGATAAAAACTTATTTGGAAAATGAGACCGATGGTGGCTACAGATTTTCATTATTATTTGATTACAAAACTGAGAAAATTGCAACATTGAGAAGAGATATGTCAGCCTCTTGATTTCATTCTAGTGTTAATATTTCCACTTGGTCATGTTATTCTTACTTAACACTCCCCTTTTTGTTTTTTCACATTAACCAAGCCTACCTTGTTCTATAACCCATGGTAGTTAATGGCTGTTAGTTGTCATGGAATTCCGATGTTAGTTCTCCTTCTATCCACCGTTTGCTCCTCCAACATAATCACAATCCAAGATTTATTCTCTCAGACATTCTTATAATATCCGAGTAAATTTTATCGCCTCCAATATTGGCCCCAGATGCTCCGGCAGCAACTTGCAAAACGTCTCCAATTAAAGCAACATTACCCATAATGTCAACATGTGCTCCACTTTCTAGACCTCTCCCTTCAAGGAGGCTGGCTGGTGGCTTGTGCTGGTATTCTCTAATGTATGTAGGAATGCCGGATGGATTGAACCTGGTTCTTCCTCTCCACCCTTTAGCACACATGAAGCCGGCACTTAGAACTGGCACGCTCTCATCTCCATCAACAAAGTGCACCCCACCTTTCAAGCAGCTATTCTCATCATCAACAGAGGTGTCTATCCGGAATGGAATGCTCTTGCACTTATCATTAGGTGAGAGCTTGTAGACATATGATCTTTCAGTTGGAATACCTACACCATATAAACAGTATATATCCATGTCTGAAGCATCAGGCAACCTGATACAGATTCAATTTTGTATCATCAGTTATCCCTCTGGATGCAAATACTACATTGAGAAAGGAACATATAGTGACAGAAAATAAAGAATAATAGTTCACATATTGCTATGTATTTGCTATTTTAAAATATTGATCAATGACTAGTTTTGAACCTTATGATAAGTGGTTATAAAGTTTAATTTCCATCAAATTTGGTCAAAAAGGGTTAAAAGGCTTAGATACTTACTTGGTTTCAAGTGGATTGGACCAATACTTATAATGGGCATATTTGGGATCGTCAAGATTGTCAGCTATGCCATGAGAGAAATGAGTCTCAGCTCGTTGCATTGTTTTTGGAGCCACAAACCGTAGTAAATCAAGAAGAGTTCTTGCTGTGTAAACTTTCTTTTCTGTAACTTTCCTGATACTTTCTCTATTCATCTCGTCATATTCAGTCCAAACCTCTCCGCATGATGAGTTCATATTTCTTGAGGTACTTGTGCACGAAAACTCCTGCTGATGAATGATAATCATTTTCCCATTATAACAAACATAAAGAAGAACATGGAGCTGAAATGTTGACCAAAATAGCTTATATCACAAGGTATGGTTATAACTACTGCATTACCACTTTCTATTACATTATATTCTAACAATTAAACTTCCTAGACAATAGGTCCCTCCAGAAACAAGTTATCATAATTCCCACACAATATTAAAGCCAATATCCTAAAAAGGCCAAAAGGGGATATTCAAATGAGGATAAAAACTGCTAGGTTTCTTAAACATACCAAGGGTTTAAACATATCACTTTGTTTGACACAGTACATGAACAAGAAGCATCGGTAGTTGCAATGGTGGTCTCCCTAATTGCATGAACAAATGACAAAATTAATCACCCATGGACGTATTATTGTTATTGAAACCAAAGATCTAGAGAACATAAGTGAATTCTTTAGTTCTTCCATTTTAAGATAATAATAATAGTCTGTATGGATTTTGCACACGGAAACTTGAACCAAACCTCCCATACAACTAAGCTAAATGGACGAAAATACATGTTGAACCGTTAGTAACAGAGTAACCTTGTTTCTCTTGATTGGCCATGCAGAAAACAGAAATAAAGTGAAAATATAGTACCTTTGAATCAAGACTAGGGATTTCTGAAGAAGACAATTGTGATTCCACCTTGCCAAAGGAGATTATTCTTCCATACTTCACTGTCTCTTTTATTTGGAAGCTACTCTTTATATCACTATGGTTGGCATTGTTTTCAATTGGAGAAGGCTGAAAGTTTCCTTTCTTTACCAGTTGGCAAGCATGGCCTTCCTCCGGAGACCAGTCCAAGTTACCCCAGATGATCTCCCCTCCTTTAGGCAACAATGACACAATTGAGTCCCATGTTCGAGACACACGCATGACATGTTGTAGTGTTTGAAGCCCGAGAATTTCAGAATCCAAAACAGCAGGTGCCATACCTCTACAGGTCCATATAAAAGAGTCAGAATTATCATGCATTCTAAGTTCTTACACTTTCTAATTCATATAGAACCATTTCTTATTAGATCTTTTAAAACTATATTTATTGTGACCTTCAATACAAAATCATTGCATTTCAATGTGAAGTGAAAATTTTCTTTCTTTTCCTTAAAGCCTTTAACCATTTTATCAATTTTCACTTCATAATCTAAAAAGGAAATACCAACATTAACTTACCTCAAATCAATTTTCAAAGGTTAAAATTGAAAAGACTAACCTGACATAAGCTATGTCTTTGCCCTCTGCTGAGAACATATTACCAACTGCCTTTGGAACACCCAGAAATGCCGGACCAATGTTCATGACTGCTTTGATGTGCTTGGCACACCAACCTGGACCACCACCACCTCCCATAGGAGGAGGTGTTTCAACCCATTTAAGGAAGTGTAGAAAATATATAACCCCCATGGAATGGGGCACCACTACTACTTTCTTATAGCTGTTGGTTATATACATAAGCTCAATTTTACTCTTCAACCTACTAAGAGCTTGGTCCCGAATCTGCTTGTTCCAATTAAAACATATATATTAGTGGAAACTTATTTTAAATATATTACATCTATGTATCTATGCTTTATATACTTCATAAAAATTAGGAAACAAATCGCAGAAGTGTATCTGCATTCTGAAAACTATGGTATAAAAAGAAGGGTTCAGAGAGCACACGAAACTGAAATGTTTCCAACTTTTTTTCCCACTACATTCTAAAGTAAAGAAGAGTCCCAAAACAAATATTCTCTAGAAAAAAGAAAACGATGCTAGAGCTCTGGAGAATATGATATGTCAACATCCTGTGAATGAACTGTTCATGCTAAATAAAAGCAAATTATTGCCTGTAACCAGGTTTTCTGCATATTCTTCATAATGGCTTTTTCTCTCAATATCTAGGTGGAAAAAGGAAAGAGATTGGCAACACTTACTCAACAATAAGGTTGATATTTCTGTCAAATTGTTTCAACACCATCACTACATGAAGATGATGTAATGCTGTAACAACACTCTACTTCAAGAACAAAGAAGCATTAAAGAAGCAAAGAACTCTAATACCTCTGTATTTTGGAAGGACAGCCGCCAATCATAAGCAGCCATATACAAATTCTTCCCCTCGTATCCAATCTTTGCCAAATTTTCAATCAAAACAGCCCATACAAAATACCCAGGAGCAAAATAGTCAGCTGCAACCAGTCCCGGAACTGCACGAACTCGAATCCCTGGGGGGTCAAGACCGGTCTCATCGTGCAATGATAAGTGCTCCAACCAACACAAAGGCCTATAAATACCCATACAATTCTCATAAATTACTAAAACCAAACAAAATTTACAGCATTAAGTTAACAAAAATGCAATTCAAAAACCAAAATGTGACAACACGGAACCCACATAATTTCACCCGTTCAAACCAAATTCGAAACCATGACGTTAACAAAATAGAATTTTACTTATTAAACAAGGAAAATGATTAATACAAGCAGCAAAATTATCAAATCAGTTGACTAATCCATTCCAATCCAAAAACTTAAAATTGAACAAAATGCAGTTCAACAATGCAATGGAAAGGGCAAAAACAAAGACAAAAGCACAAAAGTTTACTGAACAACATTTAATTATGCCATTCAAAGGTCTAAATGCCAAATATTCACAACATAATGAAGTTTAAAATTCCAATCCAAATTCAAGAACACAAAACAGGACAGATACGCAATTGAATCATGCTAATTGCAGTAACCTTTTAAAGATTTCAGTGAAGCTACCACCCCAAAGCCGTTTACGAAACAAGCCTTCAGAACAAGGCTTGCCCTCCCAGAGCTCAAGTCCACCAGTCACAATGCCGGGAACCAAAACAACAGGGTGGAGAGCAGTTAAGCCGTCACGCTTGAGCCTCACCCCTGGTGATTCAAGGACCTGAAAACCAGGCAATGTTGCTGGAAAACAATTATACAAGAATAATAGAAGCCACCAAGTAGTGCACAAATAGCCAATTATCCAACAACAAGAATCTATGCACCTCCACTCTCTAGGCTTTTTTTTTGTGTATTTTTTCTTCTTATTATTTACTTGTAATAAATTCTTATCAGACAAAACATCACTAACATTCTCTTCTTTCTTGTCAAGTTTTTGATCAAATTTTTGGGATTCAAAAGACTGGAACTTAACGGGCTCTACAAAGCACAGCTTTCGAAACCTAAGAATCGCAGCCATATCTTGATTGAATGAAACTAAAATTGACCAGAAAGTTCAAGAACACGAACTAGCCATTAAGGGAAGGAAATTAAATGAGAAAAAGAGTGAAAGACAGAGAGTACAACAAGAAGAAATTAACTGAAATGTCTGCTTGAAAAGAGCAAGAATATCAAAAACCGAAAGACAGAGAGTGGTGAAATTAAATTGGTGTGAAACAAAGCCACTTTAATTAGCTTAAAATGGGAGAAGAAAAGGAAATTAAGGCAACGTACGATGGAGTGAGAATCGAGATAGAGAAAGGGAAGCAAAGGTGGTGAATTATAGTGGAGTAGAGAAGAGAATGAGTTATGGGCAAAGATGATGATAGCCGTTACAGAAAATGAAAAAGTGAAACCACGTGGTGAAGAAGACGAAGATAAGGAGTGTCTGTGTCTGCGTCTGTGTGCATGCAGAGCAAGATATATAGCCAAAACACAGAACAAGAAGAACAACATAAATTTTAGCTTCTTTCTTACTCTCTCTGTCTCTCTCTCTCTCTCCAATTCACTGTCACTCACCAAAAAGGAAGAGATAATACAGCCGAGGGATGACTGATGTTTCTACGCTGCTATAAACACATACTACGTAATAAATAAAGTTGGCCAGCTTGCGTTTGTAAGTGACACATGTTAATTTATAATAATATTATAATAAATAATTTTGTATAGAATTAACAAAACTGTTTTTTTTTT
>JAXCLQ010000005.1:6691513-6705310 GCA_035584115.1 Cedrela odorata | reverse complement strand
GATTTAAGTCTTCCTTGTGTAATGAACTTTAATATAATGTTGTTATTGATTAGTTTTTGTGAGTATTTAATGTTAAATGAAGTGGAATTGGTGTAACGACGTGTGGTTGTGGCGAGAAAATGCCGGCAGTGAGCAGAAATGTTTAGGGCAAAAAATATGTGTTGATGTAGTGGAGTTGTGGTCATGATTTATTACTGGAAAAATATAAGTTGAAGTGTGTTTATGAGGTGTGTTATTGTGACATTTTTGTGGCTGGTTTAGGTTAGGAAAAAGGGCAGGAAGTTGGGTGTAGATTGTGTGCATATTGATTGCTGAAATTTCTAGAGCAGAACTCGATAAATCAAAGATAAAATGAGTTTTAGACATCTAAATACCGAGCTGTAAAATTCTATGTAAAATAGACACATAGGGGAATAATATATCCAAAAAACGAGTTCCCATAAAAAAAAAATTAGAAGCTGCCACCATGTTTCATGTACAACCTGTCCTGTGTTGTGGTATGTGAAGTAAATCGTTCATAACTTGAACATACGAATTCAAAATTAAGATCCGTAAAAAGTCATGGAAACTAGACACATAGAGGATAAAATATTCAAAATCAACTTGTTTTATGAAGAGAAATGATTGTAGAAAAATTCAGAATAGGGCTGCCCTGTCGTAGTGCCATATCATATTTTTTTGTGTCGCATGTCGAAAATTGGTCATAACTTGAGTAATCGAATTTGAAATTTAAATTTGTAAAATGAAGTAGAAACTAAACTCATAATAAAATATGTCATCAAAAATTTAAGTTGTAACATGTTGTCGGTTTTGCACAGCATAAGTTTATCACAAGCATAAGGCATGCACTGTTTAATAAAAATGTCCTCTATAATAAATTTAGTTTAGTGACAGGGGGAAAAATTCAGATTTGATTTAGTAAATATTTAAATCATATTGTTGTTTTATTAGGTGGTAAGTTTATGCATAATATGTTTGTTCATTTATTCGATAGACATATTGCATTAAAGCATAACGAAGAATAGTTTATTGTAGATCGACAACCCGAGCATCTGACGTCAATGCCTTGAATTGGATAGATTAAAGTGTAATGGGTGAGTAGATGGATATGTTTTTAAGGTTTTTAAATAAATAAGTTTACATGTTTAATTGTTTAATGATTTATGAAGGATTTGAATGTTAAATTGTTTTATTGATTTATGAAATCTAAATGTATTTCGAACATGGATTTAATATGTCACGAGTAAGGGTAAAATTCATGTAATGTGTTTAAAAGTTTATGAAATGTTTATGTAGATGAATTGATGTTAAGTTGAATTGTGTTGGTTTGTGATATATGTGATGAAAGATGTCATGTGAATTTCATGCTTTGAGAGATAGAGCAATATGGGCGAGCTTCCCTCCGAAACGAGTACTTTGAGGAAAGGACCAATATGGGTGAGCTTCCCTCCGTGATAAAATCTTGAGAGATAGACCGTAATTGGTGGGTTTCCCTCTAAAACAAAACCTTGAGAGATGGACCGTAATGGGTGAGCTTCTCTCTGAAATAAAGCCTAAAGAAATGGACCGTAATGGGTGAGCTTCCCTATAGAATAAAATTAGTTTATATTGCTTGTTTGATTTTTAGTAAACAATTTAAATTTCAAATTTTTAAAAAAGAAATTGTTTTATCATGTTGATTGGATTTGAGGAAATGTTTTAAATTGTTTTGAAAAATCTGAATTTATTTCGTTAAAAACGTGATACTCTTACTCATATTTTATGATTTTAAATTACTACTATCCATTTATTCACTAAGTTATACGGACATTTTATTTTTAAAAGTATTTTCAGATTAGGTAAACTACGATGAGGTCATGAGTCCACTCCTCATACTTAGTTTTAAAGGTTTGCAGTTTGTAGCAGACTTTATAAGTATATAATGTCTCTAGTGATATGTATATAAGTTTCTAGTAGGGATCTATGAACTATAAATTACTTTTAGGTTGTAAATAACAATAATAGTATGATTATGAATATTACGTGTGTGTGTGTGTGTGTATGTGTATGTATAAATATGTGCATGTTATACTATGCAATTTAAAATATAAATGGATGGGATTTTTCGAAGCCTTACACAATCGTGGGAATACTAGTGAAACGTATATCTCGCGATTGTGTGGCAGTTGTTACGTACTCAAATCGATGGATCTGGTCGTGACATATATCTAGACTTGGATCTGATATGGTTATATGTGGCCTTGAGACATGCGCCTCCACCTCCTGATGAAGACTCATTGGATAACATCCTCTTTGAAAGAGCCCCTCCTCATAACTTCAAGGTTCCTCATGCTTCTCCTACTGATTAGCTGACATTTCTCCTACTGACCTGGCTGAAGTTCCTCCTACTGACCAGGCTGTTACTCCTTTTAATCCATCTAATCCTCCAACTGATCCGACCAGCTGAACCTTAGTCTTAGTTTTCGTTACTTGTTTTCTTCCCTTTTTTTTATATACGGGAAAAATGTTATAAACTTCAATATTTATAAATTTCATATTTTTGACTTGTATGGATCTTTTTGTTGCTTCGCTTCACTTTCATTCTTCGTACTTGTCACTTTGCTTAATTTATAAAACTTAACCGTTGTTAAAGAATGCTCTAAAAAACCTTAAATGAGCTTAACTGAGCTAAAAGCATAGAGCTTGTGCCACTAAAAACTAATCTTCTGATCTTCTCTCCTTGGAGAAGGCATCTTCAAGCAGGAACCATACTAACCACTAATACACCTTAATTTCAAGGCTTTAAATGATTTTGGATATTATTAACTTGACTTGAGTTTATTCATTGTAGTCATCTAAGAACCATTTGACCCTTTTTCGTTCTGATGTTGTCCTTAGAACTTGTTTTGGGTTCTGAATATAATTACCCCTTGATGAATAGTAGTCGCCCGAGAATCACTTCGCTCTTATAAATCCTGAGGTCATGCTTGAGGCTATTTCAAGTTATAGGTGATATTACCTTAGTTGTGCTAATATGATGTAATCTATTTAGAACCACTCATTTCTTGTTTACTTTCTAACTTGGCTCAAGACATAACAAGAGTGAGTGAGTAATATTACCTCAGTGTGAAATTTAATGTTGTTATTCATGAACTATTTTGCTCTTGTACGTCCTGATGTTGTGCTCAGGGTTTATTCGAGCTGTGGATAATATTACCCTGAAATGAACGTAAGACTTAATTATCTAGGAACCATTTCACTTTTGTATATCATGAGGTAAGTCTCAGGGCTTATTCGAGCTATAGATAGTGTTACCTTTAGATGAATGTGGAGTTAATTCCTGATGACCACTTTATTCTTTTACGCCCAGAGATTGGGCTTGGTGGTTTATTCGAACTGTGGGTAATATTATCCCAAACTTTTTAAGTCTTTTGTGCTTTGACTTGAGGATCATATACTCATCAACACATCTCTATTCTTAGAAGTTTTTTGCTGATGTCAAAAAATAATAAGTTTGTTATTATTTGGGAGAAAGAATTTTACAAATCTTTAATAATCTTTAAGGATAACACAACTTCAACTGTTCAACATTGCATGATTTTTTTACCTTACTTTCATCTAAGGATTCTAGTTTATAGACTCCAGGCCTCAGAATCTAGGTGATCTTGTATGGCCTTTCCCAATTAACCCCGAGAACATTTTCTCTAGGTCTTTTGGTGTTCAAGGTAACTTGTCTCAAGACCCAATCTCTAACTTGGAAGGTACAATGTTGAAAATTCTTATTGTAATACGTGGCGAACCTTTGTTAATAGGTCGCAGCCCTTATAATTACTTGATCCCTTTTTTCTTTAAGCAGACCTAACTCTAAGCATATATTTCAGTCATTACTCACCTGATCGTAGCTATCGATTTGAAAATTTGGTATATTGACTTCAATGGGAATTACTGCTTCACATCTAAATGTTAGACTATAGGGAGTATCGCCAGTGGCTACCTTTTGAGTGATCTTGTAGGCCTAAAGAACCTCAGGAAGCTTATCAATCCATACACCCTTGTACTCTTTGACTTTATTTTTAAGTGTTTTCTTGATTACTTTGTTCGCAGCTTTCACTTGCCCAATAGCCTCTAGGTAGGCAGGTGTTACAAACCTGAGATCAATTGAATAATCCGCATAGAACTCCTTGAAATTCGAGTTGTCAAATTACTTTTCCTTATCTATGATCAGCACTTGAGGTATCCCGAACCGATAAATAACTTTCTACTTGACGAATGTTATGACTTTCTTCTCGATAATGTTAGCTAATGGCTCGGCTTTTACCCACTTAGTGAAGTAATCAATAGTCATTATGGCATATTTTGTGTTGGCTCAAGCGAGAGGCATAAGCCAATGAGATCTAATCTCCACTAAGAAAATGGCTAAGGGCTTGTCAAGGATGTCAGCCTCTCAAGGGGTTGTCTTGGTATATTATTATGTATTTGACATTCGTGAGAAGTTTTTACCATTTAAACTGCATCTTATGAAAGTGTTGGCTAGTAATATCCTTGCCTTAAGACTTTATACATGATAGAATAGACTCTCCCGTGTCCATCGCATACTCTACGATGGACTTCATCTAAAACCTGTGTCGCCTCTTCAAGTCTAAGGCATTTGAGATATGGGATGTTGAAAATCTATTTATATAATTTCTTGTTAATGAAGGTATACCTCGCTGACCTGTTTTTAACTTTTCTCGTTTCATCCTTATCATCTGGGAGTTTTCCTTCCTAGATATAAGATTTTATTTCTTCCATCCTGTAATGGCGAAAGTCAAGTTGAGCTACGGTAGGTTGGTCATTACTTGCATTAGTGTTTTTTTCCTCTAAGACTTCAATTGGAACCGAGACTAGAGTATTCCCCTTGAAGATAGAGGCTAGTTTTGTTAGAATGTCTGCCCTTGAGTTCTCTGACCTTGGAATTTGTCTTATTGTGACAATTTTTACGGTATCTAGGAGTCATTTAGCTTTCTCTAGGTAAGCTTGCATGTTGCTCTCACGGGTTTGGAATTGTCCGTCAATTTGATTGGCTATCAGTTGGGAATCACAGTGAATATTCAAGATTGCGATCCCTAAAGCTTAAGCTAGATTGAACCCTGCGATTAGAGCTTCGTATTCTACCTCATTATTTGTGACCTTGAAGTTGTGTTTTAAAGAATACATTACCTCAATTCCATCTAGGCTTACAAGGACAATTCTGGATCATTTTCCTTATACATTTGAAGCTCCATCGACAAAGAGACTCTAGATTAGCTCGGCTATATTTGAGATGAGTATATTCCTTTGATCCTAATCCGAGGGGTTTTCAACAATTTGATGGATGAGGAGGTATTCAAATATTGATTTTTTTGCTACAAAATATGTCAAAGTTTGTCCCTTTATGACCTTCCTAGGTTTCTAACTGATGTCATATTCGCTAAGTTCAATTGACCATTTCATTAACCGACCCAATAAGTTGGGTTAATGAAGAATCTACCTTAGGAACTGGTTCGTCAGTACTACCACCAGATGGGCATCAAAGTATGGTTGCAACTTATTTACTATTATTGCCAGTGATAGCTTCTCGAGTAAGGAGTATCTTGATTCAGTGTCTAGCAATACCTTACTGGTATAATAGATAGGACAATGGATTTTCTCCTAATCCTTTTTTACCAGGATTGAGCTTACAGAATGGTCGCTCATTAAAAGATAAAGGTACAACATATCTTCGGCTTGTTAAGTGTGGTGGCAATGCGAGGTATCGCTTTAACTCATGAAAGCTATTCTCACATTCTTCAATCCACTCAATTTTTTTTCCTTTCTTCATGATCTTAAAGAAAGTGAAACATATGTTAGTCGCCTTAAATAGGAACTTACTTAATGTTACTAATCGTCCTGTCAAACTTTGCAATATTTTTAGGGTAAATGGGAATTTTAGATCCAATATGGCCTTGATTTTCTGCGGATTTGCTTTGATGCTGCGTTCACTAACCATATATCCTAAGAACTTTCAGCTTGGACTCTAAATGCATACTTTTTTATATTCAGCTTTATATTGTATTTTCTCATATAAAAGAAGGTTTCTTTTAGGTGTTTTGGATGGTCTCGAGCCTTTGATGATTTAGTGATCATGTAGTCGACGTAGACTTCCATAGTTGTTTCGATCAAGTATCTAAAGACCGAATTAACCAATTTTTAGAATATAGCCCATGTGTTCTTCAACCCAAAAGGCATTACTCTATAGCAATATAATCTTTGGTCACTGATGAATGCAGTTTTCTCTTGATTCGACTCATGCATCCTAATATGATATTATCCCGAGAATGTATCCATGAAACTTAGCAACTTATGTCCTACTGTCAAATCTATTCGTTGATCAAATATAGAGAGTGAAAAATTGTCTTTAGGACATGCTTTGTTCAGGTTTGTGAAATCTACACATGTCATTCACTTCCCGTTAGTTTTTTTCACTATAACCACGTTCAACACTCAGTCTGGATAGTACACTTCTTTGATAAAATTAGTTTTCATCAATTTTTCTACTTTGACATGTACTGCCTCTCTTTGCTCGGCATTGAACTATCACCTCTTCTATTTCACAAGCTTGTACTAGGGATCGATTGCAAGTCGATGAGAAATTACTCGAGGATTAATTCCCTACATATCTTCATATACTTATGCGACTACATCCATATGCTATATCAGAATATCTTTAAGTATCGCCTTTGCTCCCCAAGGAGATGAGAACCAATTTTGACTATTTTTTAGGGGGTTTCCTTATTCAAGGCAATAAATTCAAGTTCTTCTGCTAGCTCTAGTGTTGGTGGCATGTTATTTTGTTTGGTCTCCTAACTTCAGTTTTTCATTATTTATTCGTGTTGCATGCTCTCTTCATTAACTCCAAGAATTTCTCTCCAATGTCGTTCTGATAGGTAACACGAGCTTTTTAAAGATGTTACGAAGCATGATCGGGCTTCTTTTTTACTTCCTTTGATAATGCCAATACCTTTTCTTGCCACCTAAATTTTAGCTTCATGTAATGAAAGCTTTCTACTGCCTTTGTAGCCTTGAGGAATGATCTTCTGAGAATCATGGTGTAGGGCATTTTAAGATTAACTACTTGGAACTCAACCATTGTAATCTTTTGATATGGCTTTTCTCCCATAGTGATAGGCAGTTGTACTACCCTTAACCAGTAGATTCATGATTCGCCGAAACTATGAAGAGCGGCCGACCTCAATCTTAAGTCTTCAATTCCCAAGGAATCTAAAGTTTTTTTTAAAGATGATATCAGTTGAACTGTATGTATCTACTAATGTTAGGCTGACCTAGGCCATTTCTACTACCAATGTTATCACCAAAGCGTCATCATGTGGGTAATGTACTCCCACCTCATCCTCAATTGTGAACATAATTAGAACTGAGGCGATCTTCTACTTCTCTCGGCTTTTACATTTATAATGTGAGGATTTGAGGTTGAATTGGGCAATGAATATTTTGAATAATTCTTTTTCGCTCTATTTGAATTTCCCACTAACGTGGTTCCGCCGGAAATTACCATTGTCTAATGCTCGTAAGACTTCTCATGCCTGGCCCTTGAATCTGGGGTATTGAGTTCTTTTCAGTGACTTGCCACAAAAATCTGGCAAATAGTTGTTCCAGACCAGAACTTCAACATGATCCCTGAGGTCAAAGAAATCATTTGTCAAGTGTCCATCGCTCTAATGGAACTCACAAAACTTGTTCTTGGCATCTTTGCTCTACTTGGCTTTTATGAGGCGAGGTTTCATTAGTATGATCCATTGTCTTTTAATTTCTTTTCGAATTTGTGAGAGCGGGGCACTTAAGAGAGTGAATATTCTCTCTTCTTAGACTTGGGCTACTCTTTTTGGTTTAATATCCAACCCATTTTTCTGTTAGTATCTCTAAAATTTTCATATCATCTAGCCTCCTTCTCCGATCTGCCTTTGGGTTTCGCATCTCATCGCAGGGTGACAATCCCAACATCTTTTCCTTATTCAGCTTGAGAGTGACCTGGTCTTTAATCTCAATCTCATTCAACAATTTCCTTCGAGCCATTTTGTAGGTAGTGATGGATGGTTTCCATATCGCATACCATCATCGGTCTACTCGTAGACCCCTTCTAAGACATTCTAACGCCAGAGAGTGATGATAAGCCTGTAGCTCCATCACTTCATCATGATATCTTCTCACGAAGTTCTTAAGATTTTCTTATCCTCTTTGTTTTATGAGCAGTAATGAACTAAGGGTTTTAAGGCAAATAACTGCCCTTTTAAACTCATTGAAAAATGCCTCGTACAATTCCTCGAAACTATGGATGTTGTTAGGGGTTAGGTTAGTGAACTACTTCCTTGTCTGTCCTTCTAGTGTTAAAGGGAACAATCGACACACTTGGAGTTCATTTAGCCCTTGTATCAACATCATCTCCCTAAAGAAATCCATATGTAAGGATAGATCCATTTTTCCTATGAATGAAATTATCTGAGTCTTCTTGAACTTCCTAAGAAGAACAGAACTTAGAATTCTTTGGAAAAATGAGGATTTGAGGTGTAATCCCATGCGAGATGACAGTTTCTTGCTTCTCTTTTGTCCTCTTCACTTCTCATTTGTCCTCGTCTCTCTGATCCTCCAATTCCTCCACCATCTTTCTGACATAAGCCTTTTCACCATGTTCCTTATATTCTCTTCCCTGAGATGGGCTTCGCTAAAAGTCTTCTCTCTCCTTTTGATGTTTTCGATTAAAGAAAGTCTTCATGTCTTCCTAACTGGAACTACTTTCTAGCCTCCATTTGCGAATTTTCGATGAATTATCTGGGGAGTATTTGGATTGAAAGTTGGGTTTTTTGATAAACCTGGAAGCAATATCGCCACTTTAAAGCCTTTCTAAAGGGTAATAAGAGATTTTTCTCTCCATTTCTTTGTAGTTATGTATCTCTTCTTAGTGATATTTTGTTAGGGATTAATTTCGTAATCCTTGGTATGTGAGACATCTTGAACGTTGTTTTCCATAACCTCTACTGATATGGGCATCCTTAGCTCGTAGGGACTGGCTTGAAGCACTCTTTTCATCTCTGCAATTTCTTCTGGCAGCGTCTAGATTTATCGATCTTTTTCTGCATGTTATTTTTTGCTATCGACCAGCCTTTGAACCCATTGTGTAGTTTTTGCGTCTCTTGGGTCAGAGAGATTTTGATGCAATAATGAAGCTTTCGCTTGTGTCTTTTAAGAGTGATGGTTGATTATTATTGTTTTGGTTAGCTGTTGTTGCAACCTTGAGAGGATTTTCTTCATGATTTTCTCTTGTCGTTGTTCAGTTACTAACTGCATAAGTTCACATTGTTGCCATGACTTTTCTTCTAGTTGCAGCTATTCTTGGCTTTTTGTTCAAAATTTCTACAATCGGCGTCAAATGTTAATGTAGCAAAAATCCTTCTGAGAACCCAACACACCAGCGTTAATTTTCTTCTCTTGCTTATATGTCATTTAACCTGAAACTACAACAAAGCCTAAGGAGACAAAAGCTAATGGTCCGACGAAAATCCTTCGATGCTAAGTCATGGTTTTGCTTTATAATGTTTGAGAGAAAGGAGAATAGAACAAAGACAATATTTGCTTTAAAATTAAATATTTTAGTATTATCTTCAGTCCAATATTTTTCATGTGTACTTGATTGTTCTTGGCTCTTTTTTATATATCGTTTTATATTAAGTTTCTTAAACTTTACATAATCTAAAAATAATAATCCTAGACATATCAAAATTTCAGAGATCACGAAAATTTTACTTTATAAGCATCGATTTTTTAGATATTACGAGATCTTAAACTTTTTTTGTAGAGTATATCCACCAAGTTAAGGATCTTTATTATGGAATAAGCCCTTCTCATAGAATGTTTTTATCAGGTTAAGAATCATTCTTATGGAATGATCCAAAAAAAATTGAGAAAGAAATAAATCATCTACTAATACATAACTTACTGAGAGATCTCATAAATATTTTTCTGAGATAACCTCAAATCGTATCGTGTGTCCGAGAGACATATTGCATATTAATTTTGAAACTCTTAACTTAATTCCAATATTAATCCCATCCTTGCAAGAGTGAGAGATTGAAAGTGTAAAATGACTATAACCAAGGAATTTCACGGTGGCATCAAATAAATAACCTCTAACCATTAAGTTTATGAATACCGCCTCTCCCTTAACATGATGGAGGAATTCATTTTTCTAATATTAGTGGGTCCAATTGTCTTAAATATTGGGAATAGACAGTTTTTTAAATATAGAACTACGCTAAAACCTAATTCAATACGGGGACATTTGATTTTAAATGTTCGTACGAAAGAAAAATGAATTAATTAAAGAAAGTACTAAATGAGAGATTTTAAGTTTAATGGTTGGTTAAAATTATAATCTACAACTTTTTTGTTATAATTTTTAATTTATGAAAAATATAATAAAAAATTATAAATTATAAAGAAAAGTTGTATAATAAAAACAAAAGAATTGAACAAATATGTTGTATATTACAAGTATTTCTTATTTACTTCTTTTTGACATTAATTTAAATTTGTGATTAAATTTTGATAGTCAACAGTCAACAGCGACCCAAAACGACTTGTAAGCGAAGCAGATGCCTGGCAGGGCTAGTAGTCTAGTACTACCACTACGTCTATATCACTGTTCTGTTCTGAGTTCTATACACAAATCCAGCTATTACTCCGCGCAGCGCCAGCTTCGTCCACCTATTTTGACCGTCATTGGCGAATTTTTCCCTCACGCGCTCGAATGCGTCTGATAATAAATCACGTACACATACTTTTTGTCGGTGCTTAGACTTGAGATTGGGACGACACGACACGACACCATACTAATTATAAATGAACGCGAATCATGATGTTACAGTACATGAAAATAATTGTCATGTTCTCCGTCGTTTGTTTTTTCTTTTTATTCATCTCATGTTAAGCTAGTGTTAATTACTGTCTCCTCTCCTTTGTCTACTCCATCTTCGGATTTCTGCATCCACATTGTAATTCTTTTTTTTTTTCTTTTAATACTTTATTGATAAAAAAAAAAATTGTGTATCAATTATTAAATTATATATTGATAATAAAATAAGAAAATTAATTTAATTATATGGGGTTTGACATATATCTTATTTAATTATATATTGATAATAAAATTTAATTATTACTATAAACATAGTAATTATTCACATATATCTGTTGAAGTTTGGATTACCAAAGGAAACATGTCTTATCCCAACTTTCATTTGTTAAGACATTTCACCTTGAATAGTGAGATGGGATGAGACTTGTAAAGCGTTATATTATTCTTAGAGATAGTTAAAAAAAAATTAGAAAAATTTTTCATTAATTTTTAAAATTATTGTGCTTAGATATAAACTCCTACACAAATTCGTTCTTACAAATTAATATGACAATATTAAATTATTGTCAAGTGTATATTTTTATAGAAGTAAAAATAAAATAAATTATATAAAATATATCACAATAATATATAATTTTATCATGCTATTTTGTATAGAAATGTTTCCCAATTAATTAAAATAATTTTTTATTTTTTATTTTATTTAAAATATTAAAAGACTATATAGATCTACAGAATAAAATTATTTTATAACTTACCAAATTAAATTTTTTATTTTTTATTTTTATTATAAAAAATTATATAAAATAATTTAATCAATATTAACTTGTGCATTTCTATAAGTTTGTGAGCTGCAGTAAAAATATAAACTCTATAAAAATTAGTATTCAACCAATGTGCCAGCATTGTATGATTATTATATTATTTAAATATTATATTTTAATTAATTATATAAATTTTAATTTTAATTTTTAACTAATTTTATCATGCCACATAAGTATATGTAATGATTTAGGTTAAAGAGTTTATATTTTTAATATTATTATAAGTATATTTAATTAGTAATTTTAAATATTTTACTCAATAAAAACTGAAATGCACTTGCACGGCTCAAAACAAGTCATTACAGCAAATTAAGTTTTAAACTAAAGTTAGGTGAGGTTTAGTTTTCTGTAATGAATGTTTACCGTAATTATACTGCAAATAATAGGGCAAGGGCATAAATGCCACACTAACACGAAAAATCTCATTGGAATGTTTGGACATGTTCATGCACAATAAAATATTAAATCATCCTTATACTTGTCGGATAATTATCTTGCATTTCTATTTTGGGAGAGATAAACATATTGTTACATTCTTCAACATTAAAATTGTTTATAAAAAAATAAAATATATATATATATATTAAATATGTGATAATATTAAATTTTATAAAGTAAAATCATTAAATTAAAAATGAGAACTATTGAATGAAATACGTGTATTGCATCAATTGTTTATTTAATAAAATAAAATTACCTATATATTTATCTTAAAAATTACAAATTATGATGACAATTAAAATAAACAAGAAAAAATTGTAATTGTATAGATATTATATTTATAGGTTATTTAAGAAAATAATTTATGAAGTTGTTGTTTTTAATTGTTGGGTTGGCATGGCATGGCAGACAGTGAGTGATTGCTGTGTCCAGTTCAAAAGGCAAACGTAATACGTTTGGTTAAAAGTCCAATTGTTATGATTAATACCCGGTAACTAAACTTTCAATAGCAAACTCAGAAGAGAAAGTCAATTACTCAATATTTTGACGATTCTTCCGCAACCAAAACATAACGAACTTACTTTGTATTTTTCAATGCAAACATGATTTAATATTGGTCTGTCTTTACTTTAATAGAGGGCTCATTTTATAATTCACTAGACATAAAGCTGAGGCACTTGGGATCGGAGGGTCGATAGAGAAGCGCGTTAGATTAAAAATCTTCTGCTTTCATTTTCATAAACAATATAACCCCCACGTGGGCATCCAAGATAGACAGCTCATTGGTAATGGTAACAAGCCACTTATATGACACGTTTTCGTTCCGATGAACGTCAGTCACCACCACTTTCCTTTCACTTTTATTTAATTTACATCTCGCTTGCTGTCTATGGAAACTTCTCTCTAGCATTGATAATTTTGCCTACAAATTTATTATTATTCGATTTTTATAAAACGAATTTAGTAAGTATCTTAATAGATTTGGGACAAATTTAATATACTTTTTAATATATTTAGTACGAATTTAAAAAATAAATTTAAAATTTATAACAAATTTAGAATGAATATGAATACACAAAAATATTTACAAGAATCTGTAATGAATATTCACAAATATATATTTTTTTAAATATTGAAAGGACGTCATTTTAATATTAATATCAAAATAATGTCATTTTAAATATTTAAATAATTAAATATTTAGTTTACAATAAGTATTAGTTAACAGCACGTAGTTTCAAAAGAAACTTTATACTTAAAATAATTTAAATAAACAAAATTAAAGAATGAACTTCAAGATTGTGCTTGAAATAAATCAAACAAATACGAATACATTTTATTTTTTACAAAGTTTTTAATATATTGGCCTTATGAAAGAAAAATATAATATAGATGTTTGATGCAATCACGCGTCTCACTTATACTCTCTCTTTATATTATCAAGATATTGACTTATGGTCAAAAGAAATAAATTTGGGCAACTATCGTTAAATATTTTATGTTTAAATATGATATTTTATGTATGAATTTGTAAAATAATTATATATTTATTTATGAAATTATTATTATTAATTTTTATTGTATATTTTTATGTGGTGTATTTTTATTTTGAATTAATACTAAAAATTC
>JAXCLQ010000005.1:6657540-6672355 GCA_035584115.1 Cedrela odorata | reverse complement strand
TTACACAATTTATATATCATTGGATTAATCCCGATTGAATGGTTGAGATTACATTTCATGTATACATTAATTATGATATATTAATTACACATGTTATATTTGATCTCAACCATTAAGAGTGCATTAATCTAATGGTTGATAAATTAGTGAAAAAATTATGTTAAGTTAAAAAGCTCCTGATCTTGCCCTATTATTTAATAATTTAATTAATTAATTAATTTTTAATTTATTTGATTTAATTTTGAAAATTAGAAATATATAAAATGAATTGAATATTTATTTGTACTAAATTAAAAATTATAGTTTTATAAAATTTATTTAAATTTTAAAGGATATATGGGTGCTTAATCTAGTACTTCATTGTATCACAACATCTATTGGATTAAGGCGAATACATTAACTTAAAAGTATAAATAAAAGCTAAGGTGAAAGATAATACATTAAGCAAATGGTGTAACAAATGGATCAATCAAGGATGATCTAAATGTTCACAATACTTCTTTATTTTAGATTACTTAGACAATTAAAAGTACTCGTAACACAACCAGTATTTAATTCCTTAAGCAAAATTTTTAATTATCATGAATTATTTTCTTACCTTCTTCGCAAATAAGTAGAGAACATAAAATGTTGCAATGCAATTGCATTTAATGCTATTTTTCATAAATAATAAAATAAAAAATTATCCAAATTTTACATATATGAAATTTTTTTATTCATTATGTTAAAATAAAGGGCAAAAAATACCAACATCTCATAATTTTACAAAAATGATAACTACTTCTTTACATTTTATAAAAAAAGACATATGTGTTGATGAAGCGAAAATTCTTCTCCGGACTCAGTGTACCAGCACTATTCTTCGTCTCTTGTTTAAATGTCGTTCAACCTAAAACCATAACAAGAACAAAAGAGGTAAAAAGCCGATGGTCCAACAAAAACCCTCCGATGCTTAAGTTAGGGTTTTACTTATGAATATTTTTAAGAGAGAGAATTAAAAGAGAAAGATTATGACATATTGTATGTATACTCTAGGGTTGTTTCATCGTAATAATCATCCTGCATACCTAGTTGCCATTGATCTCCTTTTATAGGTTACTTTAAGTCTCTCAAATTAAGTAGAATTCAACGAAATCTAGAAAAAATAATTTCAGTTGTATTCTGACTTCAAAAATAGCAGAGATATTACTTTTTAAGCATCAATTTTTTGAATTTTAAGCCCTTCTTATAGAATACATCTATTAGGCAATAGATCCTTATTATGGAATAAGTTCTACTTATAAAATACATCTACCAGACTAATGATCCTTATTATGGAATAATCCGAAAAGAAATTGAAAAGAGGATGAATCATCTGTTGACACGCAACTGTTAAGAGGTTTTGGAAGTCTTTACTTGAGACTTCTTTATTCACCTAAAATGAGCTTAGATTGTTTTTATACATTTGAGACCTTTGTAGTGCTGTACCCGGACCTTCATAGACAAGACGAGGAGGGGGGGGGGGTGGTCTTGGAAATGGTTTTAGACCCAAAGTCTTTTATTTGACCTCAAGAGGTCCCGACCCTCACTATACCAAAGTCCTTGTTGTCCTTAATGATATTATAAGAGAAATTGATGATATCAAACATAAATATATGATATGTTTTTGATAATGACTAAATTAAATATGTCCTAAATTTGTCTTAGAATCTTGAAGTGAATATGCTTGAGTTTATTCCTTAACAAATCTCTGTTCATGTGTATTAAAAAACAAACAGATCAATAATTGGAGACAAACAGATCGATATGGGAGGAAACGAATCGATACAAGTTTAACAACAGATCGATACATCAAAAAAGATCAATACAAAGAAATGAGGATATCGATATTTGCTGAGACAATGGCTTTAGATGAAATCACCAATGCAACTAGATTGATACATAGAGATCAACAGATCGATACTTGGCCTTCACAGAGAGTTGCAAAATAATTATAGAGATAACCAGATCGATACATGAACTTCAATATATCAATATATGATCTTCACAGAGAGTTGCCAAATAATTATAGAGGTAACCAGATCGATACATCGACTTCAACAAATCGATACATGATCTTCACAGAGAGTTGCAAAATAATTATAAAGACAACTAGATTGATACATGGACTTCAACAGACCGATATATGATCTTCACAAAGAGTTGAAAAATAATTATGGAGCAAACCAGATCGATATCCAATAGAAACAGATTGATATATCAAAACCCAGAAATACTTCCAGTACAAACAGATTGATACTTGGGATGTAAATCATACTATTCACTTAAAGAGATTGATACATGAAGAAACGGATCGATACTCTCTTTGAATTTAAAGCTCAACGGTAACTTCTGCAACAATAATGGCGAACATTAAATGCACCAAATCAAGCCGTTGGACATGAGTAGCTTTACAAAACTGATAGATATAAATAGAAGATATATAGTGAAGTTTCAACATTTTTACTAGCAACCAATATCAACGAGAAATTATTGAACAACACTAAGATACGAAAACACTGAAATTTCTCTCTCTACTATAACTCTTTCAAATCTTGTGTGAGAGAAATTTTTCTTGTGAAAAGCTTATTGAAATATTCACTCTAGTGTGAGAACAAAAATAAAAAATAGATTTAATATTTGGTTTTGGGTAAGTCTTCACCCGTACCAAAGAAGATCTTTATGGTTACTATTTATCTGTATAAAATAGTGTAAGTTTTCTCTTTACCTTAGAAGAATTGTACTGGGTTACTCTTGTCCTGTCAAAACAAGAAATTAGTAGAACCTCGGTGAAAGTCTTTTGCATCCGAGAGAGTGGACGTAGGCCAAGATTCACCGAACTACTATAAAACTATATTTGTATTTCTTTCTCTAACTACTGTTTCATTACTGTACTGTATTATATACTATTTTATTTGCTAAAATTTAAAAACCCAATTCACCCACTCTCTTGGGTATTGCCAACTGGGCCAACAAGTGGTATCAGGGCCTAACTCAATCAAATAGGATTTACAATCTTGAGGAGTGTATTAAAATGGTATCTAGCAGTAATCTTACATAAATAGTAGAGGGACAATCTACAAACAAACCACCATTTTTTAATAGAATAAATTATGCTTACTGGAAAAAGAGGATACAAATCTTCTTATCAACATTAGATTTTGAAATCTTAAATGTAATAGAAGATTGATACTATCCACCCACAACTGAGGATGAAATCACTAGAGAGAGAAAACTAAAACAAAAAAGGGAATGGACTCTCGAAGAGAGAAATAGGTTCACCCTAAATGGAAAGGCAATGAACATTTTATATTGTACTTTAAATAGAAGCGAATTCAATAGAATTTTAGGATGTGAAACGGCTAAATCAATTTTGGACATGCTAGAAGTCACACATAAAGGAACTAGTAGAGTTAAGGACTCTAAAATTAGTATGTTAGTTCATGATTACGAACTATTTAAAATAAAATTGCATGAGAGCATAAAAGACATGTTTACTCATTTCACTAACGTCATTAATAATTTAAAAACTCTTGGTAAAACTTACTCAAATGCAGATATTGTGACAAAAATTCTAAAGAGTCTTCCTAGAAGTTGGGAAGCTAAAGTTACGGCAATTAGGGAAGCAAAGGATTTGAGAATCTTACCTCTAGAGAAACTTCTCAGATTTCTCATGACATACGAGCTTGAAAGTAAACGAAATGATGATGAAGATAAAGAAAAGGACAAAAGAAACATAGTACTAAAGAGCACTAAAAAGGAAGAAAAGGAAGATAAAAGTGAATAAGAGTTAGATGAAGATAATTTTCTTCTCATGGCCAGAAAATTCAGAAAATTTTTCAACAAAGTAGGGTCCAAAGGAAGAAACTGGAAAAGAAAAGACTATTCAAGAAATGATGGATTTAAGAAAAGCTTTGAAAAGGAAAAAAGAAAAAAAGGAAAAAAATCATTTGCTATGAATGTAAGAAACTGGGGCATACACGACCCGAATGTCTACTAAGAAAAGATAAGAAGGACAAGAACAAGAACAAGACAATGAAAGTGACATAGGATGACTCCTCTAACGAAGAAAGCTCTTCATCATTAGAAATTGAGCGAGCAAATTTCTGCCTCCTGGGAAAACTAGAAGACGAGGTAACCTCTTTGGATCAAAACTCTTCATTTTATGACACATGTTCAAATAGTGATGATGATTTATTAAATGAAGACTTGAATGAATTATATGAGGAACTTAGAAATGATTTTCAAGTCTAAAATACAAAATATAAAGAAACAAAGAAAAGAACTCCATGGTATTAAATGAAAATGACTCATTGAAAATAAAAGTTAAAGAACTAGGAATTAAAAATGAATCTAGCTCACTTAATAAACTTGATATGTTAAAAGATGAAAATAAAAATTTGAAAGGTGAAATAGCTTCTCTTAAAGAAATCTTGGCTAAATTTGTACAAGAAAAAGAATCATTAGATAAGCCCTTAAGCAGTTAAAGACTAGTATTTGATAAAGCCGGACTTGGATATAAACAAGGAATTAAACAAAAGTCTATGCAAACTACTTTGTGAAAACTAGACAACAAGTAGCATCATTCATTACTTGTCATTATTACAACAGAAAGGGGCATTATAGTAATACATGTTTACACAAAAAAAAAAAATAAGTATAATGAACCTAAAATGATATGGGTACGTAAGGGAACACAACTTAAAGAAATTATGAATGCTAAAATGGTCGAGACCTTTAAAGGTAAAACTAATATCTATAGACCCAAAGTCACTTAGGTACCAAAATAAACTTGCCATTTTTGTAGATACCACATGTAAAGAGCAACAAGTACAAAAAGAGTAGTTTTTTTATAGCGGTTGCTCGAGACACATGATGGGAAACAAGAATCTATTTCTCCATATAAAGAAAGAAGAAAGGAAAGATGTGATTTTTGGAGATAATAGTCGAGGCAAGGTAAAAGGTATCGGTACAATTAACCTTAATTCAATCACAATTAAAAATGTCTTATATGTTAAAGGTCTTAAATATAATTTACTTAATATTAGCCAATTATGTGATCATGGATATAAAATCATGTTTTTTATAAATGGTTGTGAATTATTAGATGAGCATGAAAATAAATTATTCTATGCACCTAGGAACAATGATATATATGTCACAGAACTAGAGAAATTGAATGAAATGAATGACACATATTTGCAAGCTCATTGCGATGATTCTTGGATGTGGCATAGAAGGCTAGGACATTGTAGTATGGATCTATTGCGAAAACTTGTCAAACAAGGTTTGTTGGGAGATATTCCTAATCTAAAATATATAAAAGACAAAGGATGCAGTCCTTGCCAATTAGGAAAACAAGTTAAAACCTCTTTCAAATCCAAAAACTTAGTTTCCACAATTAGACCTTTAGAACTTCTTCATATGGATCTCTTCGGACCAAATAGGGTAGCATCATTATAAGGAAAACTAAATGCATACGTAGTTGTAGATGATTACTTAAGATTTACATGACTTTTCTTCTTGGCAAATAAAAGTGACACATTTGAAACCTTTAATAAATTCTCAAGACAAATTAAAAACGAATTAAACTTCAAAATTATAAAAATTAGAAGTGATTAAGGTGGAGAATTTGTAAACAAAGAATTTGAAAAACTTTGCCATGAGAATGGATATTCTCACAATTTTTCTGCACTTAGAACCCCATAATAAAATGGAGTTGCTGAAAGAAAGAATATAACTCTTCAAGAGATGGGTAGAACAATGCTAAATGAATATAACTTACCCAAATGCTTTTAGGCTGAGGCTATTAACACCGCATGTCATATAACCAATAGAGTTCTAATTAGAAAGATTTTGAACAAAACTCCATATGAATTAATCTTTCAAAGGAAACATAAAATCAAATCCTTTAGAGTTTTTAGATGTAATTGTTATATTCTTAATACTAAGGATAACTTAGGAAAATTTGAGCCAAAATCTAATCTAGGAATATTTTTAGGCTATTCATTCAAGAGTAAAGCTTATAGAGTGTTCAACAAAAGAACTCAAGTCGTGGAGGAAAGTGTGCACATAACTTTTGACGAATATGATCATGACTTGACCAAATTAATTGCTAAAGAAAAGGAGAAAGAATTAGAAGCAATTGAAAATTTGGAAAAACTAAACTTAAATGATGAGTCCTTGAAAAATCAAAATGAATTTATAAAAGAAAATCAAGTGACTAAAGAACTCCCAAAGGCATGGAAATATAATTCTAGTCATCCAAAAGAACTAATAATAGGAGATTCCTCACAAAGAGTTAAAACTAGGAGAAAAATAAGAGAAATTGATGATAATCTAGATGAAGTTCAAAATTTAGCCTTTATCTCTCAAATAGAACCAAAACAAGTTGAAGAAGCCTTAAGTGATGAAAATTGGTTAATAGCCATGTAAGAAGAATTAATTCAATTTCAAAGAAATGAAGTTTAGACTTTAATACCTAGATCAAATGGTTATCTAACAATAGGTACCAAGTGGGTATTTAGAAACAAACTTGATGAAAAATGCAACATCTCTTGAAACAAAGCTGGATTAATAGCTCAAGGATACAATCAAGAAGAGAAAATAGACTATGATGAGACATATGCTCCCGTAGCAAGATTAGAAGCTATTAGAGTACTCTTAACATTTGTATGTCACAAAAATTTTAAACTTTATCAAATGGATGTAAAAAGTTCCTTTTTAAACCCTCATGATTGCAGCCTCTTTTCATAATTATAAAGACAATTTTTCAACTTCTCATCTAACGTGGCTTTATCTCGTCCCTTGATCTAACATTTGTATCGACGATTGAGGTTCCTCTGCTCCCTTAAATACTTTATTTTTCACTCTTTCATTCCATTCTTCTTCACTTCATGCTGCAACTCCTTCTTATTACAAGCAATCTCAACAAGACTTCAAACATATAGCAAGGATTCTTCGTTTAAGTTCCTCTTATTCCTCAACCTAAAATCAGTAAGTTTCTATTATTCATTATAACTCTTTATTCTTGTTGGAATTTTTTTTTTGTGTTTTTGGGTTGATTGAGGCAAATACTAGACAGTTTTTTAGGGTAAGAGATCTTAGGGGTGATACTTCACGAGTTATTGATGACTCGGAGTAACTCTTGATGTTTTATTTTTCTATCTTATGAATATAGATGGATTCTATTTCAAATGATAAAGAGGTTGCCTCTAGAGGAAATAACTTTGAGAAAGAGTTGGTGGTTGTCTCTGCCCCTCCCCATATAATGAAAGGAAGAAGCTTGACACTACATGAAGCGAATTGGTTCTCTTATTCTATTATGGAGTCGGATTTAGAAACCTACACCCGGTGTTACAACATTCTTGAGCAGATTTACCTTAGGGTTCCTGAGGAGAATAAGCTTCCTAGCTGTCCTCCCAATGGTGAAATTTCCTTCAATGAGGAATATTTCACCTCCCTCTTCAGGATTACTTCGCTCGAATTTTTAAATCCTTCAACATTGCCTCTTATCAATTGAACCTGAATAGTTAGAGGATCTTGTCCTGTCTGTTTGTCTTATAGAGCTAGATCTCTAATTCTGTCCCTTTCATTGAAGAAATTGAGTATATGTACCTATTAAAAAAGAACCTAATAAAGACCCGAGATGGTACTACCTTCAAACCCGACCTAAACAACGTAACCTCATTACGGGCAACCTTTTTTACAATAAGAATTGAAAGAACAAGTGGTTCTTTGTTAGTGGTGATCGGAACTGTAACAATGACATCCAGGTGCACAGATTGTTTAGAGATGTAACCATATTGGAGTGAGTTACTTAAGTTGAATACTCAAAGCTTAAAGAGGGTTGAGATGATTAGGTCCTTAACATTTAGCTAGAGATCTCCCCTTTCAGATTCTGACTTGATTTCTTCAGGTCTTGTAGATTTCTATGTGTCTAAAGACCAACTAGCTTTTAAGAAGGCCAAAATTGGTAAACATCTTGTTCTCTATGTTCCATGTGTATTAAATTATGTTATTTGACCTTGGTGTCACCTCTTTTGCAGGAGACATGGCCCTAAAGAAGTCTGTACCGAATCCTCTTGAGGTGTTAAGGTAATTAGCCAAGGGGAAGAAGGCTGAGAAAGCCCCTCAATATCTAAAGACTGAGGTTGGGTCTTCCAAGGGCTCTGCTGGAGCATTTGCCCCTCCCAATGTTGCTAGGCCGTCTAGTTCTGGTCAAGATCCAACTCCTAGCAGAGGAGTTGTGATGCGATGTGATCTACCACCTTATCCTGCCCCCAAGGTGGATAAAGGGAAGGGCAAGAGAAAAGCTGTTATAGTGGTAAAAGGTGGTGAACCGCAGCAAAAGAAAGGGTCATATGGGTAGACAGCTGATGAGACCACCGAAGCGCCTTAGCTCCTCCCAGAGGACCTTTCCGAAGATAAGAGGGAATTCTTTGCCTATTTCCTCTCTTGCATTAACCACCAGGCTATGGAGATCGGTCTTAGATATTTCAAGGCTTCTATATATTCCGAGGCTCTTAAGAATACCTCAGCTCTAAGACTTTTAAATTTTTCAATAAAGTGGATGAGCCAGGTGAGTTGATATCTATTTTATTTTTGGAAGATAATATATTCCATTTATTTTTAACTTTTAATTACCTTAATGTTGATTGTTTCAGCTCTAATATGTGATCGTAGTATAATAAAAATGCTGAGAGGGCAGAATGGGATTGGTGTTGGAAATAACCAAATTTGAGTATGAGAAGGCAAGCTAGGCTTGGGAGATAGAAGAGCTCCAGGTCAAGGTAGTCACTGTGGAGTCTTCTTTGGCAGAGTTCAGCAGGAGGATAGGCACCTTTGAATCCGAGCTGAATGAGTTGAGGGAGGGATGCCAAAAACTTTGCCAAGAGTATGAGGAAAAATGTTGGGAGTTAGAGCAAAGCTTTGAAGCTGAGAAGAAGAGATGTGTGATCCTAGCCAAAAATGTTTAAGAGGCTGAGGGGGCGATGGATGCCCTAGTTTGTGAGCGAGTCAATGAAGGAATTGACCTGACTCGCAAAATGTTCCAAGGCCGATATCTAGATTTGAACCTGAACTGGCTATATGAAGCTTTGGGATGTGAGCTTCTGTTAGTGTATATGCTTTAGAAGCCAATTGTGTTATAGGTTTCTCGGCATTTAATTTATAATTAGATATTTATTATTTTTAATAAATAAAAGAATTGTTCTTGATTCATATTTGTATCTGTTTTAACTATTTATACGTGTAGTAAATAATTTATGAATGTGACAAGTTCGGATAAGACATTTAAAGTAAATGTTCTTATAAAAACAGTTCTCTACGGAAACAATATTATTTAGGCAATAATATTGTATAGTATGCACATTAAATGCTTCCGAAAGGATATCAAAAAGTTGATACAAGTTAGGATGACGATAATAGTCATGTTACTGGGATATTACTGTAGATTTACTGTTAGAGAACCATTTATCAAACATGATCAAACTAAACGATAAATCACATGGAATAACATAATGTCAATGATTAATCGTTTGTCATATTAGTATACGATGTAATCCTTCGACCTGAGACATTGTGGTTGAATCCGGTATGGACGCGTATGGTTCATATGGTGTATGCGTGTAATACTAGCCATGCCACGTACAATAAGCCAGTTTGGTTATGCGTTGTTCGTACGCGAAAACAAACGATGTTCAAAATGGGATCTGTTGACTCAGAATTTTAGGATTGAAGTTTTCGCTAACTCAATTCGTATCCAAGTTAATAAAGGTGAGCATCGAAAAAATAAATCACAGGCTAGAGTAATTATTAGTCATGCGAAAGAGTTTGCAATGACGAGTTCCGGACATAGCGATCGGCAATTTACAAAAAAATCGAGTTTGAGATTTTGAATTTCTTGAATCTATACTCGATAAGGATATAAATGATGGAATGATACTACCTACATGGCAAATATGACAGCTTAAATTAAAATAGGATTTGATGAAGTTATTAAACTCATTGCATTTTAAGGACTATGTCATATTGCTAGTTGTCAACCATAGTTAGTGTTTTCAGAAATAATTTGGATGAAATCTAAAACTAAAACACGGCTAATTCACGGAGGTCCCACAAGGTTACACCAATACTTGATGTCAAAGGATACAGATTATTTAAAAAGAGTCTAGCACCATCTTAAAATAATAAGAATTTTGATTATTTTAAATAAGTGTTACATAAAATTAAATAAGGTATTTTAAGAGTTAAAATAACCTTACAATAATTAATTGGATTAATTATTTTAATTGAGAGAGTACTTAATAATATTTATTAGGGACTAAATATTAATCTTTTAAAAGTTAAAAGACTTATAATAATACCTAAGGGTTAAAAATGCAAACTAGTGTAGTTTGCATGCCTTTATGATAATAAGTGATTATCCAATAATTAACTTGCAAAGTATGAGGTAATATTTACCAAAATCAGTTTTTGCAAGAACTTCTATGCAAATAAAATATTTGCAAACTAGCCCTATCTATAAAAATCAAAGTCTTTCACATTTTCTCTTTAAGTAAAAACACTTTGAAAATTGAAAGAAAAACTCTCTCATTTTTCCTCTCAAAATCCCTCCCTTTCTATATGCATCAATGGTAAAAATTTGTAGAGGACTTGTATTCTTCAAGTCTACTACTCCTTCATCTTTATCAAGCATCCGTTGAAGTAATATAAACATATCAAATCCATTTACAAATTCACTTTTTATTTTGAAATATTACCATGAAAATTTTGCAAGCTATGAAATGTTCTTACCTTACATGTCTAATTTTATCATCCTCTTCATGCATTCTTGGTTTTCCACAGCCTTCATGCCCTGATGGGGACTCTTTGGCTGACCTCATGCCTGAAGTGGACGCTCATCCCATTCTGAAGACTGCTTTTGTTCCCCCCGTTGAGGCGATTGATGTGCCTTCTACTAAGTCGACCAAAGCTGAGCAGACTGAAGTCACTCTTGCTGAGCCATCCACTGCTCTTTTAGATTTGGCTAGCCCTCAAGTTAACCCAACCAACTAAACCATAGAATTTTTTTTTGTATATGTATATAGAAGTAATGTAATGAACTTTGTATAATTATTAATATAGTACTTTAGATTTATATGAATTTTCGCGTTGCTTAACTTTCTTTTCACACTTAATACTCTGCACTGAATTTAATTTACAGAACTTTAATCATTGTAAAAACTAAGAATGCTGAAGAGAAATCTGACTTGAATTGAGTTGAATTGATAATACAGAGTTTGTGTCTTTCAAATTAACCTTCTATCCTCCACATCTTAGAGAGAATATCTTCAAGCAAGAACCATTCTGGTTGTTGATAGGACTTAGCTTTCAAGTTTTAACGAGTTTTGGATACTATTACCTTGCTTAAATTTAATGATTGTAATAATATGGGAACCATTCATCCCTTTACATCTGGGCTTTGCTCTAAGGATTTAATTGGGTATTGGATATTATCACCCCTGGATGAGGGTTGAACATAACTGTCTGAGAACTCATTCAGTCATTGTAAGTCCCGAGATCTGAATTATGGCTAATTGGGGCTATAAATATAAGAATTAATCATGTAGGAATTCTTTCGCTCTTGTATGTCCTGAGACTATGCTCAAGGCTTATTCGAGCTACAGATAATATTATCTTAAGATGAGTTGAGAAGTTTTCCATCTGAGGATTTTTGTGCTCTTACATGTCCTGAAGCCGAGCTTAGCACTTATTTGAGCTGTGGATAATGTTGTCCTGAGAGGAACACATGATTTAATCATCCAAGGACCATTCCATCCTTATATGTCCTGAAGTTAGTTTCTAAACTTATTTGAACTATGGATAATATTACCTTGATATAATTGTAGAACTTTCGCCATCTAGAAACCATTCTCGTTCTTGTACCTCCACATGAGTAGGATTTCATGCTCAAGGCTTATTCGAGTTGTGGGTCTTATTACTCCAGAGGTGAATGAGAGAGTTCATTCATTCAGGTACTATTTTGCCCTTACATATTCTGAGGTGGTGTTCAGGGTTTATTCGAGCTATGGATAATATTACCCTAAGATGATTGGCGAACTTTAGTTGCTCAGGAACCATTTTGCTCTTATACGGCCTGAGATCGTGCTCATGGCTTATTTGAGTTATGGATAATATTACCCTGAGATAAATAGAGAACTTAATCATTTGGGAACCACTTTGCTCTTGTACGTCTTGGAGTTGGCCTCAAAGCTTATTTGAGCTATAGATAGTATTACTCCGAGATAATCATAAGATTTACACATCTTAAAACCATTATTGCTCTTGTATGTCCTGAGGTCGTACTCAGTACTCATTTGAGCTATGAATAATATTACTTCAAATTCTTTGATTTTTTTACCGCTCGACTTGGAGGTTTTATTCATTAGTGCATCCTTACTACTAGGAATCTTTTATTAGTGGAAAATAATAACTTTATTTATATCTACTGTAGAAAATATTTTAAAATCTTTAGTAATTCCTAAAGGTAATACAACTTCAATTACTCGACAATCCATGGTTTCTTGATCCTACTTCTATATGAAGACTCTAGTTTATAAATGTCTGGCCTCAGAACCTAGGTGACCTTATAGGATCCTTTCCAATTAGCCCTAAGAACACCTTCTCCTAGCTTTTTGGTGTTCTGGCTATAGATAGTATTACCTCGAGATGATCGTAGGATTTAGCTATCTGAAAACCATTCTTATTTTTGTACGTCCTGAGGTCATGCTCAGTGCTTATTTGAGTTATGAATAATATTACTTCAGATTCTTTAATTTCTTTACCCTTCGAATTGGGTTCTGTTCATCAGTGTATTTTTATTACCAAGAATCTTTTATTAGTGAAAAATAATAACTTTATTTATTTCTAAGACAAAAAATATTTTACAAATCTTTAATAATTCTTAAGAGTAATACAACTTTAATTGCTCAGCGTTGCATAGTTTCTTGATCCTACTTCAATATGAATATTCTAGTTTATAAATGTCTGGCTTCAGAACCTAGGTGACCTTGTATGGTCCTTCCCAATTAGCCTTGAAAACATCTTCTCCTAGCACTTTGGTGTTCAGGGTGACTTGTCTTAAGACTTAGTCTCCAACTTGGAAGATACAATGCTGGACATGTTTATTGTAATATCTGATTGTTGATTGCCTCATTATAGTTACTGATCCAGAAAGTTAGTGCATCAATCTCGATGGAAATTACTGCTTCACATCTAAAGGTGAGACTATAAGGAGTCTCACTAGTGGTTACTTTTGGAGTGATTTTGTAGGCCCAAAGACCTCAAGAAGCTTATCGATTCATGCACCCTTATGCTCTTTAAGCTTTTCTTGAATGCCTTCTTGATTACTTTGTTCGTAGTTTCCATTTGTTCATTGGCCTTTGGATGAGCGAGTGTCACAAACTTGAGGCCAATTGAGAAATCTCCACAAAATCACTTGAAGTTTGAGTTGTCAAACTGCTTTCCATTGCCTATGATCAATACTTGAGGTATTCTAAACCGATAAATCACATTCTGCTTGAAGAACATCGTGACTTTCTTTTCGGTGATGTTGACTAAAGGCTCAGCTTCAACCCACTTAGTGAAGTAATCAATGGCTACTATGACATATCTTATATTGGCTCGGGCAGGTGGCATGGGGCTAATAAGATCTAATCCTCATTGAGAAAATAGCCATGGGCTTCTCAATGACCTCAGCTTCTCAAGAGGCTGCCTTAGAATATTGTCATATACATGGCATTCATGACAAGTTTTCGCCACCTGAGCCGCATCTTGTGAAAGTGTTGGCTAGTAATATCCTTGCGTCAAGATTTTATGTATCATTGAACAAGCTCTCCCATGTCCACTGCATACTCCACGATGGATTTCTTCAAGAACTCGTGCTGCCTCTTCAAATCCGAGGCATTTGAGATATGAGATGTTATACTCCTGTTTGCATAATTCTTCGTTAATAATAGTATACCATATAGACCTATTTTTAATTCTTTTGACTTCATTCTTGTCATCCGAGAGCTTTCCTTCTTGGATGTAGGATTTTATCTCTTCTATCGAACTATGGTGAAAGTCGATCTATGCTATGGAGGGTCGGTGGTTTCTAGTATCAGTTTTCTTCTGCTTCAGTACTTCAATTGGAACAGAGGCTAGGGCTATTCCCTTTGAAGGTAGAGGCCAGTTTTGCCAAAATGTATACCTTGGAGTTCTCCACCTTCGAGATCTATTTTATCGTGATCGTTTTCAAAGTACCCAAGAGTTGCTTAGCTTTTTCTAGGTAAGCTTGCATATTATTTTCTCAGGCCTGGAACTGCCCATTAATTTGGCTGGCTATAAGTTGGGAGTTACAGTGAATGTTTAAACTTGTGATCCCCTAATCTTGGGCTAAATTGATTCCTGCAATTAGAGCTTCGTACTCTGCTTCATTGTTAGTGACCTTAAAGTTGAATTTCAAGGAATACATTACCTCAATTTTGTCTAGGCTTACAAGGACAATTCTAGCTCCCCCCTCTTAAGCATTTGAAGCTCCATCAATAAAGAGGCTCCAGATCGGCTCGGCCATGTTTAGGACGTGTAAATTCCTTTATTTCAAATCCATGTGGTTTTTTTTGTATTTTAATGGATGATGAGATGTTTGGATATCAATCTTTTCGCACGAAGTCAACCAAGGCTTGTCCCTTTATTGCCTTCTTAGGTTTGTAGCTGATGTCATACTCCCTTAGCTCGATTAACCATTTTACTAACTGACTTGATAGGTCGGGTT
>JAXCLQ010000005.1:6640811-6657440 GCA_035584115.1 Cedrela odorata | reverse complement strand
TCGTAATATCAAATTATGTTAAAAAGTTAGGTAAAGTTCGGTTATCTAAAACTAACGCTTATCGTAATCATACTAAAAATAATGGGGCATGGGCATATCCATCACACTCACACACAAAATCTCCATTGGAATATTTGGAAATATTCGTGCAAAACAAATATTAAATCATCCTTACTCGTTATGCACAAAAATCAATTTTTTTTTTCTATTTTGACAATCGAATAATGATCTTATATCATATTGTCTCAGTTTTCAACAATAAAATTATTGACATCAATTTTTGTTCATGTATCAACATGTGATTTTCTTTATTTGTCGGATGAATTCTAGTTAACTTGGATGTACACGTAAATTACAAATTTAAAAATAAATTATAATTTACTAATTTATGAGGGTGTACGTGTAAATTACTTATCAATGACAAATATTGAACTAAATTGTAAATATTTATATATTTATAGGGTTGCACATTGAGAAAATGAGGCTGAATGTTGGTCCCCTATTCCCAACTCTACCCATTCTCCTATTTATGTTGGTCCCCTATTCCCAACTCTACCCATTCTCCTATTTGGGAAAAAATGAGGATGAGAGATTTTAGAGGGAAGCACCCTTATCTCCAACTCCAGTTCTCCATTTTTTTTAGTTCTCTATTTCTTCCGTTTTCTTATTTATATTTTTTATTATAAGTATAATATAATTAAAATTTTATATAATAAAAAAAATTAAAAATATTTTTTTTAGAAGAAATGAAATTTTTTTTAAAGAAAATGAGATTTTTTTAGGGAAAATAAGAAAATAAAGATCAAGTGAGCCATCTATTCCTATTTTAATTTGGGAATGATTTTCATTTTCATTTCACTTATTTTCCTATTTTTTCTTAAAAATTTTTTCTCAAAATGAGGTTGGAGTCGCTAGAGAATGGGCCTAAATAAAATGTACAATCATATATATTTAAAAGACACTCGTCATTTACTATTTTATGAGGGGCTTACCTGTAAATTTCTCAGCGATGGTTGACACATGCCTAAAATGCAATGCAACGTGTCAATCATTTAAAGACTAAATCATAGTTTACTATTCTCAAAAAGCGTACCTGTAATTGTTTGACCGGTTACAGATACAGAACTAAAACGAAACTCTTTCATCATTTAAAGATATAATCATAATTTAATATTTTTGAGGGGCGTATGCAGGAGTAAGTTTCAACGTTTAATTATTTATATGATAAATCATAATTTATTATTTATAAGGGCGTACCTGTAATTTTCTACCGAACGTTGCCGAAAAAAATTTATTTGACATAAGATATTTAAATTAAGTACAATTCTTTATGCTTGATATTTTTTTATTTACATTTTATTACAAATTAAACTCAAAATTGACATAAGTATCATCGACACCCCTTTCATTAATTTTCAAGTTGAGCCGACATTAACCATGGTTAAGTAACCAAGTAGAAAGGTTAGGTAAGAATGATATTGATAGTATTAACCCGGTCGTTTTCATGATTGGGCAACCCAACCCCAACCCTAGTTAACCCAAAACCCTAACCATGGTCAACAGTTTTTTTTATTCAATATTGGTTGGATCACATTCACGAATCACAAGTCACAACCAAGTTATTAAATTGAAGCACTTCATTAGCCCTATCTATATTTTATAATTAACTGAATTGGAATTTGTCCTGCTTCTTCATCTTCAAGCCTGCAAATATTATCAGTGTTTTAGATAGGGATAAGAAATTAGGATAGCAAAATGCTGCTAAGGCAAACTCACGGTATAACAGCTGCATCAAGGATATTGGGATGACTCAGAAGCACTGCTTCTAGTTCTGCTGGAGCCACCTGCACATACCCTTTGCAGACCCATTAGTGCTTTTATGAATAGTGCTTATTGATAGAAATGCACTTTCGAAAAAACACATAACCAATTAATTAACTAGCCAACGTTCTTCCACTTTTCCAGCTTCTTCAATCACTCCCTGATTCTGAAGATAATACGACAACTACCAGTCATGCCCAGGCAGGCATATTCCCTCCCACCACGACCGAATTTGCCATACTGACCCGATGGATTAATATCGTCTTATTAATAAATTAAATTTTTTCGATCAATATACAACTAAATAAACACAAACACTTGTTAGAGGGTGTCTGATTTCAGAAGATGACCCACCAATGGTTAAATTAGTGGACATCTCAATCATCAAATAAAAAGAAAACTAAAAAGAAAATACTTTTGTCCTTAAAAAAAATTATTAAGTGTTATACTTCTTATTTTAGTAGCCGATAAGTCTCTCCCATCTCCTCTCAAATTAGCTATTTTTTAAAAAAAATTTTAATAGATGTCGTTCCCAACAGTTACAAACCACCAGTTAAAAATCAATTTCATACATAATTCTTAAAAATTATAGATCAAAAATTCAAATTATCATTTTACATTTGAATTCAAATGCAAAATGTTAAGTTGGATAAAAAAAAAAGGAAAAAAAATAAGTTTACCAACACTTACTGTGAAAATAAATAATATAAAATATGTAATAATAGTATAATATTAACATATCAAATTGCAGTGACAAAACTAAAATTTTATTTTAGTGGGGCAAATTTTCTTTTTAAATAAACCTCGACAAAGCAAAAAAATTTTATTAAGGGGGGAACTTCAAAACATAATATAATTAGTAAACCTATAACTATAACATGTTAATAAAATAAAATTATTTTTATATTAGTTTATATGATAAATTGTAAATAAAAAATGAATATTTACAAAAAAAAATTGGAAGAAAATATAATAATTTTCTTTTAGAAAGAGACGAAGTGTTTGAGTTTTAGAAATAGTTGAATTTTAAAGTTTTAGGTTTAGACAGAGTTAATGGAGTAAAATAAATTGAAGAAGAAAGAATAAAAGTGGTAGTTGAACGAGAAATATAAATAAAATATGTAAAGGACTTAAATTAAAATAATAAATTATTTTTAAAAAATTTATAGAGGACATTTTAAAATTGGCCATAAAAAATAATAATAATAATTTACAATAGGAGAAGAGACAACGTAACTCCGTCAATGTCAATTTGTATAATATAAATATTTTGTATTTTTAATATTATTAATTTAATAAAAATAAATTGCTTATATATTTATGATGACAATTAAAATAAATAAGAAAATAAAATATAATGTAAAGGGTAGGAGATATTTATATACATATTGTATTTATAGGTTACTTAAAGAAAATAATTTATGAAATTGTTGCGTTGGCATGGCAACGGCAGGCAGCAAACGTAATACGTTTAGTTAAATATAAGGTGATCCCATCCCATCCCATCCCATCCCATCCCATCCCAATCCCAATTTTTATAATTAAAAATGTATAAAATTTATTTTCAAAAAAGAAATTATATTTTAACTCATAAGTTTTCAGTTTAATAGAATTTTTCTAATAATTAAAAATGTAATTATCTAATTATTTTGGATTTATATTTTAGATATTACTTTTGTGTGCGCTGCTGGCTGGATTTAGTTTCTAATATTTATATATTAAACTAAAGAAAATAAATACACAGGGACATATATATATATATATCTGATTTAATATTTGGTGTATCTTTTTTAATAAACGGCTAATTTATAATTTATTAGAAAAGACCCACTGACAAGGAAGGCCCGAAAGATGCCTTCGGGATTAAATCTTGACCTTTGATTTCAAAAACAGTAAAACCCACGTGAGTATCGTAGACAGCTCATTGGCAACAAGGCACTCACATGACGCGGTTTCGTTTTAAGGAACGTCACCAGCCACCGCTTTTTCTTTCACTTTTTTTTTTTATTTTATTTTCATAATAATACTCGCTACCCCTTGCTATCTAATGGAAACTTCTCTCCTATAAGTCATAGCAAAGATTTACAAGGGTGTTTTAGTAATTTCAATAAAATATCTCTCTCTTTCCATCGCAGGCCGCGAAATTTATTTGCCATATCTGTATTAAGTTTGTAATATATAATATATCAACCCTTCCTTTACGGTTACTCCCATGATTATATGATATTCTTATTACTTTCGTTCCAAATTACGTAGGATAGTATTATTAAATATTATTAAAAATGTAGTGAGATATTTATTTAGTAAATATTTATTTTTAAAATTATTTATTACATTATTTTATATTTTTATATTGTATGATAAATATCATATTATTTAATATTAAAATTTTAGATAAAATTTAAGTAGCGTTGAATTATTATTTTTTTATTATTGTTATCGGTGAGATGGATAATTTTGGAAACTCATAGTTTTTAGTAACCATGAGAAGGGATTAAACAATGACAATTGATTTTAATGTGGTAAAATATTTTAACATAGAAAGAATACCAAAGATGGAAATGACAAGAATAATTATTCCATCCACTATAACTTCGATAGTAAAGTTTCAGTGCAAAACAAGCAAGACAAAAACACATAACATTATATGCTATTAATGCAATTACTAAATCTCAATTATAAGATGTTGTTGTACCATTACAAAATATAATACCCACAATATTAATATATATATATATAAATACTACATCATCTATAATGATATAAAAAAATACAGAAAATTAATTATTTAATAAATGTAAATCTAAATAATTATTAAGATGCATTATTATCATTTTATAATTTAATTATTATTATTTTATAATTTTAATTATTATTATTATTATTATTATTTTATCAATTTCCATCGAGAACCACAGCATATGACATCACCTCTCTCTCTTGTTTTTTTTTTTTTTTTTTTTCAATTAGTTTACAGTTTTCTGCCTCACTCTCTATATTTATACCTCTCCCTTCCCTGTACCCCTAACCCATAAACACTCTCTCTCTTTACTGTCCACATCTACAATTCCGGCCCAAATAGCGTTTCTCTAGCGAAAAAGAAGAAAGTTTACAATCACTTGCGTGTTCTTAGACGGAAATGGCAGCTGCAGCGGTGAGATTGGATCTGGATGGGAGGCCGATAAAGCCAATGACGATATGCATGATCGGCGCCGGCGGTTTCATCGGCTCTCACCTCTGTGAGAAGATTCTCTTGGAGACCCCGCACAAGATTCTGGCTCTTGACGTTTACAACGACAAGATCAAGCACTTGCTTGAACCGGAGTCACACGCCTGGGCGGACAGGATCCAGTTCCACCGACTCAACATCAAGCACGATTCTCGCCTCGAAGGCCTCATCAAGATGGCAGATCTGGTAATTTCCACTATTTCTTTGATAACGGAAAAAAAATTTATACTTCATTTCTGTTTATTGCATTTCTTGTTTTTTTAATTTCTCGGATGTATTCAAAATGCTGTGGTATCTTGGTACATAATGGTGAATTTCGGGTTAACTGTTTGATTGTGTAGACGATAAATCTAGCGGCTATCTGTACTCCGGCGGATTACAACACGCGTCCTTTGGACACGATCTACAGCAATTTTATTGACGCGCTTCCTGTGGTTCGTATGCATACGTTTTCAGTTATTTTTGTTACTTGAAACGGAGTTGTTTTCCTTTTTTTTTCTTTCTTTCTTGTTTAGTGAGTTTGTTAGTTGTTGTTGACGTTGATTTGTTTGATGTGGATTTATTTGATTCAAAGGTCAAATACTGCTCAGAGAACAACAAGCGTCTGATTCACTTCTCAACTTGTGAAGTGTATGGGAAGACCATTAGTAGCTTTCTTCCTAAAGATAGTCCACTTCGTCAGGTAACACTTTTCAGTTTATTTCCGTTACAGATGAAAATATGAATGAAGATCTGTTAGTGGGGAATTACTCTTTAACGATAAATTAATGCGCAGTGGCTGGACCAACTTCTTTTGTGTTATCTCCATAAGAATGTTTGCTTTCTAATTTAGATTTGTCTTGTGGCTTGCACGTTATTTGAATACCAAGAAAGAATGTTGCACCTCATGTGTATCAAGGTTTCTGTTGTCTTTACTCCATTTGGGCAGTTGAAGGACCCAACCCTACTTCGCTCTTTTATCACTTTTTAATACTTCAATAGATGTGAGAGGGTGGTATGCTTATATGGCTGAGAAAGACTATTAGGATTACCTCTATTCCATATTTAATGCTCTCACAAGTTCATCGAATTATTAGATACTTTGAATTCTTAATCCTAGAATTGTCAATTTCCATTTGATTTGTGTAGTGGATAAATGTATGATTTGAATAGAGCATCACTGTTAGTACGACTTCTTGAACCTTATAAAAGGATTGAGGAAAGGAGTTGGTATAGAGTTAAATTGGTAACAGTTAGAAAGGTTGCGTGGGTTACGCATTAATGTACTCTGTTTCAGGCATTAGGCAAGTTTGGGTGAGTCATCTGTTCCCGATTTAAGTTTCAGACAGGACAGGTTCATAGTTTGGAACTGTGTACCATCTGTTTTCAGACATTAAGCTTGATTGAGTGAATGATTTTGATTTATAAACCAACCATTCACCAAGCAACCCTTCAGCATTTGTGGAGAATTGTGGAAAATAGGAGAACGATGAGAGGCAGCTAAGACAATATGCAATGTTTATATTATGTTACTTTTGTTTATGATGTGGGTCATTTGTTGTTGGATATGGTATTATGCATCTATTATTTTGTATGAGATTTGAAGTTGCCTTAAGTTACTTAATTTCAAAATCATACTGTTGTACACTGTTTTTTTGCATTAATTAATGGTCTATTTATGTTTAATTGCCTTTATTTTTCTTTTTCAAAAAATGTAGTTCGTCTCTTACTTTGGATATTGTTGCTGATAAGTTATCTTTAAGTATGGGGCCAGATAAAAACTTTAGAAATTAATGCCATGCATTCTTGTGCAATTTTGATGACAGGATCCTTCTTACTATGTACTTAAAGAAGATACCTCCCCCTGCATTTTTGGCTCCATTGAGAAGCAGAGGTGGTCATATGCATGTGCAAAGCAATTGATTGAGAGGCTCATTTATGGTGGGACTTCTGTCAATTCATTCATTTTTTCTTTTCCTTCCTTTTTGGCAATACGTTCGTATAGTTTTGACTTGTATTTTCCTATTAATTGCAGCTGAGGGTGCAGAGAATGGTCTTGAGTTCACCATCGTGAGACCCTTTAACTGGATTGGACCTAGGATGGACTTCATTCCTGGCATTGATGGTCCAAGTGAGGGTGTTCCAAGGGTTTTGGCATGTTTTAGTAATGTATGCTCAAGCTTTGAAGCGAACATTAATATGCACAATATTTTTGTAGTTAGCTATAACAATGTTATTATTTCTGTTTCCTGTCTCAGTGTCTTTTACGGCACCAGCCTCTCAAGCTTGTTGATGGTGGCCAATCCCAGAGGACTTTCATCTTTATAAAGGATGCTATTGAAGCTGTTCTGTTGATGATTGTATGTTGTATCTGTTCTCTTTTGTTTGCTTTTCCATGAATAGCATGTAAAACAAGTTGCTAAGTAGTTGGATCTCATAATGCAGGAAAATCCAGCAAGGGCCAATGGTCAGATTTTCAATGTGGGCAACCCCAACAATGAAGTTACAGTTCGACAGCTTGCTGAGATGATGACTGAGGTAAAGGATTTTATCTATTTTACATACATTCATATTTTATTTTTACAGCTCTCATAGTTGTCCTGTCTTACACATTCTTAGGATTCACTGTAGGTGTTTTTTTTTTTTTTGTAATTGACAGGTCTACTCAAAGGTGAGTGGAGAACCTTCTCTGGAGGTGCCAACTATTGATGTCAGCTCGAAAGAATTTTATGGGGAGGGATATGATGATAGCGACAAGAGAATTCCTGACATGACCATAATAAATAGACAACTTGGTATTAACTTGCTTGCTTCCTTGCATGCTGTAAAATCTTTATTTCTTCTGCTCTTGACAGTTGTAATTCTGACCGGATATATATTTTGTGTGTGCCAGGTTGGAACCCTAAGACATCACTTTGGGACTTGCTTGAATCGACCCTTACCTATCAGCACAGGACGTATTCTGAGGCCATAAAGCAGGCCATATCAAAACCAGTTGCATCCAGCTAAGGAGATATGGTCGTGTTCAGGTGCACGTAAGAAAGGGGGAATTCTACTTAGAATTGCTTGTGGGAAATGTTTAAATTCTTTTTGAGGAAGTTTTAAATGCATCTGAATGGTTGATTTGAATATATGCTACATTTTTTTTTGTCTCTTCGGCGTTGGTAGTCAATATAGCTCAGGAAGCTTTTGTTTTGGATGTCTGTCTATGTTGAGAAGCATTAGTTTCTATCTATTAGGAAGTATATCATCATGTTACTATAAAGCTTTGGGCTACCCACATGTTAGGGCATTATACAAGGAAAAGTGTTTTTGTTTCTCTAGAGGTTGGTCTGTCTTTCCTCTAATCTTGTCCCTCCTGGGGTGCGTTGTATTAATTTGTTTACTCTCTCAGGCACATATTTTCTTTATATTTATTAATTATTAATTATTAATGGATGTAAGTTTATTGATTTATTACTTTAAAGTTCAGAACTGTGAAGAGCATTATAGTTTGGTTGATATTGATAAAATTTATGGTTTCAAGTGAGAAAGTCTTCTATTAGTTAAATATGGTTTCAAGTGAAGTGTTTTTGGTTGGTATTATTTGTGTGTTTCCAAGTGATGGTTTTGATCTTGCTTTTGCTTTTAAAAGAGCAGTTAATTCATTTGGAAAAGGTCTCTTTGCATGTGCAAGTAAAGAATGGGCCTGTTCCTTTAATTTTATAGTTATCATTTTTGTTTTAATTTTCTGAAAACATATATGATGCTTGTTTAGAGACTACAAAACACGTTTTTTACTTTTAAAATAAATTTTTAGTTATGAAGTAGAAATTTCTGATTTTTTTTTTTTTTTTTGTTATTTCAGTTTTCAAGGCACATCATCCCCAAGTCTTGACAAGGGAAGCTATTCATTCATTAAATCCTCTTCTACCCCTTTGATCAATTTATTTAATAATAATATTAAAATTATGATTTTCTTGTTATTATTAAAATATATATATATATATATATAAATCTTATTTAATGCTTTTTGAAGTACAAAGACTAATTAAATTAATTAAAATAAAAAATATTAGTCATTACATAATGTACGGGTGACAGCTAAAATTAATGGCGTGCAAGGTGAACGATTACAAATATCAAATTCGGTTGTTCTAAGAGTATTTAAAACACTACTGTTTGCAAAATCTGCCTTCCCGGAATTTTGATTCACAATTTGGTTGGTGAGAATAAGTCCATGTTGATGATAGGATTAAAAACAAAAATATTTTGTGTTGGGTTAAAGGTGTTGGGATGTGGAAATATGATGGTTTAAGAATTGAGGTGGATTAATTTCTAATTTACTCTGCAGTGAGCCTGAGCAGAGCAGTCCAACAAAAAAGGTTGATGAAATGGTTTTTATCTGCATTTCTTAATTTTCTTCTAATCAATTTTATTTATTTTTCTCTCTCTAACAACTCACTCAGAATAAGATCTTCAGTCCATCATCATTGATTCATTGGTTGGGTGGTTGTAAATCATTGGGACTCTCTTGTTCAATCAATTTGACTAACATTAACCACCTCTAATGTCAAGTAGAAAAGGCAAGTAAGAAAATGAAATTACCCAATTGGAAATACAACTTTAAAGTTTCAATTGCTTATTAAAAAAAAAGGCAATTTGGGTTGGTAAGTATGGGCTTATAGAGTGTAAGCACTTGGAACCAAATCAAATTTTGAATGCAATTATTTTTGAAAAGCATTCATATCCAATATTTTGGCTTGGAGGATTTCTATAAAGTATTTATGAGAGAGAGAGAGAGAGAGAGGAATTTTTTTTTTTTAAAAAAAAATTAAGTGGACCAAATTCCATTTTCTTTTGATAACTGAAATACGTGGACCAATTGCAATCTTGGGTTACATTTATGCTCCAAACAAGAGGAAAAAGCAAGGCAAAAGGTGCATTATTACTGTGGTAACAATATATTAGAATTATTAAAGTAATGCATTTTTTCTTAAAGATTTTGTAAAGAAGTGCATCACTTGAGTGATTGCATCCTTTGTGGCCCGGGCAGCTATATTATTAATATTTGTTGATATTACATTACTTGCAAGAGTGAAAATAATACTAATAAAAATTTAAGTTTCCCTTAAATTTTAATTAAATAACTAAAAGCTTTAGTCAACTCAATTTAATTTTTAAAAATTAGTGATTTCTTTAATTAAAACTTATATCCAAGAATCAAAATGATTAATTGTATCTACCAATATAATAATTGTCACTTATTTATTATTTTATTAACATGGTACATATATTGACATGATTTTTTTTATTTTTATTTATCATAATAAAATTATTGAGTATTATGTCATCTTAGCGAAAAATGATTATAGGGTTTCGTGACTATTCAGAGAGTATTGGTACAGATATCAACTCTCTCGTATCTTATAATGTTATGAAATTTCACATTTTCGTTTCTTAAGATTTTACAAAGAATTTGGAAAGAAGATCAATTATTCTCACATCACTTCTTGTTGCATCACTTCTTGTTGATTCTTGTCTCGACAATGTCTTCTATAAACGTGACCCACATTGACAACAATGATTGAAGCTGCTTCTGTCGCATTAAAAAAGCTATTGTCATTAGAAAAATGTGTTAACATTTTGTAATATTCTTCCTGTTGTAAATATTAGCTTAAAATATAAATAAAAGTAAAATTGGGGTTGAAAGTGAAATTTAATAATTCAATATTCTTGTTAAACCAACGGGTACATTCTCATAGCAATAATGCCATGTTTATAGTATTACAGGGCTAATAAGAAACTGCCATGCGTTTGACACATAGCATGTGAAGAAATCGCATATAGAAGATGATTAAGTGCAAGAGAGAGAATGGAGAGGTCAAATGGTTGACATGTATGGGGTGGTAAAGGTTCAAACATTGACAACATTTTCTTTTAAATAACCATCACTTTAAGAGCATTTTATTGAATTTTTACTAAATAAAAATTTAATGGGACAAAATTTCTGGTAAAAACAATAAATATTTTTTATTAAATTAAAAAAGTGGTGTTAGACGTGCATTAAAAATTGTCTCATTAAAAATTTTTGATAGTAAAATGTTATGGGATAAAATTTGATTAAAAAAAATAGTAATGTGAAAATATGTTCAATATAGCTGTAGAAACTTTTTACGGTAAGATTATAATCCTCGTAATGAAATGCTCCCCCCAAATTAATATATATTAATTTGATAATCTTGATGTATACTAATATCATATAAAGTAAAACTTTTTTATAGTATAATGTTGGGATCAAATTAATTTATTATTATAAAGAAGTTATAACTTAATGGAGGTATAATTATAAAATTATTATTTTGACTTATTTATTTTTAATGCAAATGACGTAAAGGTTATTGGGTTGGTTTCTATCCCATGTATAGGTTATTCAATCCAATAAGGACTAAGAATTTTTAGGTAAAAGAGTTTTCTAATCAACTACATAAAAATAATTCTAATCTTATATGGAAAATAATTCATATAAGATTATAAAAAGGAAAAAAAATAAAAAAAATCATATAAATTGTGGCATGTTTTAGTTTTTAGAATATATAAAAAAGTATAGAAAAATTACACAAAGTGATAAAAGAGAAAAGAAAAAGGATAAAGGACAACATCTTTATTTTTTGTGAAACGACATAAGTAGTTTAATAGTTGTTTGAATTGAATGTCTTATTTATTATAGATAATTATACTGCACATGGAAAAAATAGAGAATCTCTCATAACTTTATCATACAACCATTATGTTCTTATCACCAAATAACACTTTTAAAATATAGTTTTGTGATGCATGCACTATTAGAAATTTCAAATATTATTATTGTCAGCACTTTAATCGCCTACTTTTGAAATGAATAGAAGATCGTGTTTTGGAACTAACAAATATAAGTGTCTTTGATGAAATTTTAAATGCAGTTTCTGCGTGGACAATTGATGTGAAGCCATAGATAATTACTTATTGTTTTAAGCACTACAAAATTAGGATCCCCAATGTCGATGAATTGCAAGTTACAAATAAAGTGGATGAGGAGAATCAAAAGATCATTACCGAATTGAGTGATTAGATTCAACAACTTCACTACACTAATCAAATAGATATTAATATTTTTCTCAAATATTTAAATGAGCAACAAGTCATGTATACTTTAATTGAAGAAGAAATGATTGTTGTAATTAGACAAAAAGAAGAAGAAGCAGATAATCCTAAGAATGATAGTACGAAAATACAAAAAAATTATTCATGTATAAAATATCACTATAGAGATATTTTACTATCATGATTGCATAATAAGATATAATAATAACACACAATAGAAGCTTATAAAATGTCGTACATACTGGTAATACTACAAGTAGTAAAATGATACATATATATGGTGTTTGTATCATGTATATACATATTAATTAAACTAAAGCCAATACATAGATGTATATATAGTATGTATGGCATATATGTATAATAGTTAAACTAATGCCAATGCATTATGTATATATATAATGTTTGTATGACATATATGTATAATAGTTAAACAAATGCCAATGTATATATGTATATATATAATATTTGTACGACATATGTATATACAAGCTACCTAGACTAATGCCAATACATATATATAGATATATACAATGCTTGTACTGTATACCCATATGTATGTAAACAAAATCTATAAACTATAAAAATCAATGCTTGTCAGTCATTTTCACCAAATTTGCAAAGGAAGCCAAACACAAACAAAATAGAAAAGAGAGAAACCGAGAGTGAGAAAGGGAAATTTATGCATGGGTGAATTGGCTGATTGATGATGGAAGTTTGGTGGAATAAAAAGGTTAATAAAGGAAGATCGAAAGGGTAAGGAAAAACCGAGAGGAAATTAGAGAAGTTGGTGGCTGATTGAACATGCTATGGTGGTTGATTAAGGAGTTGAGTTTGTGGCCAAATTTCTGTGAAGCAAGGAAAGGAAGTGGCTGAAGAAAAAGAAGTTTGGCTATGTAAGTTTAAATTTGGTTGGCACTTAGAAGAGAGGATGATGTTGTAGCCAAATTGAAGATGAAAAAGGAGGAGAAGCTGAAGTAAGGCAACAACCGATATTTGTATGGCTATGGTGAAGGAATTTGATCAATTGAAAAAGAGTTTCAATTGATTGAAACAAGAGGAAGAAAGGAGATCAAGTAAACCGAGAGGAGAGAGTGGAAGGAAAGAAAATACAACTAAGGGGGAGGTGAATTCAACAAGTTAAGGTAAGTGCTAATGTGTTGAATTGGTAATTTTGACCTTAAATATATTAAATTGATGTGGTATGTAAATTGTGTTGTTATGGTATCCTAATTGATGTGGCCGAAAAAGGGAAAACATGTATGACTAAATTGTGACAGTGTACTGGATAGAAAGAGTGTTGTTGTAGAAAAATACATGTGAGAAAATGAATTGATGGAGGTGAGAAGTGTTAATATAATACGAGTTGTGTCGCAGAAAAGTCGGAACACGAACTTTCGACATTAGTGCATGGCAACTGTGTGTAAATGTGAGGGGTGATTTGAGTTAATAAAATGGAAATAGAAGAGTGTTATAAGACGTGTATGGGGTGGCGTATGTGAGCAGAATGTAGCGAGCGAGACGCATGAGCATTGGCTGTAGGTAAATTCTGCACAGGGTTTGGTAAAATGTCCGATCCCTTATAGTAATTGTTGAAATTGAGGCTAGTTATCAATTCAATATCTAATTTAGAAAATTAGATCATGGGATCGGGTACCAAGAACAAAAGTTGTTGCTTTGCTTCTACTCTAGTGGCGTGCACTTTTCTCAATAATACATTGTACACTAGCATTCTAGAGAACCCAATTTTTAACACTCTTAAAAACACTCTGAAACAAATTTGTGCAAAAAGACCCAGCTGCACTAGGGTTAGCTTTTGTCAAATCCTATCTAATGCTCACATGTGAGATAAAGATGTGATGACCCTGAGGAAAATATATTTTTTTCGGTGTCTTTAGTTTTCTACTAATGCCCATTATTATCTCTGACCATATTATAAAATAAATACAAATAAATCAAAATGACATTAGTACACTAGGAATGAAGTATAAAAATTATCAATTAATTCTGAATCATTCGATAATATTCATCTAGGGATGTATGACTTTTTTCGAGAGGTTCAATATAAAAATCATATATCCCTCGATGAATATATGAGATGTATAAAATTTATAAAATACAAACCCCTTAATGAAATTCATCGAGGGATGTATGACTTTCGTAGAGGGGTCCAGTATAGAAGTCATACATTCCTCGATGAATGTATGATATGTATAAAATTTATAAAATAAAAAATTCTCGATGAATTTTCTTCGAGGGATGTATGACTTTCATCAAGGGTTTCAGCATAGAAGTTATACATCCGTTGATAATATAAAAGATGTATAAAATTTGTAAATAACAAAAACTTAGACGAAATTAATCGAGGGATGTTTGACTTTTGTCGAGGGATCTAGTAAATAAGTCATACATCCCTCGATGATGGTATGAGATATAAAAAAAATTAATTCTCGAATGGCTTTCGTCGATGGATTCAATAAATAAATCATACATCCTTCGATGATTTAAAAGAATTTGAGAACATGTTCCTAAATTTTTTAAATCATCGAGGGATGTATAACCTTTTTACTAGATCTTTCAACGAAATTTTTACATCACTCGACGAAAGTCGTCGAGAATTAATACATATCAAACTTTTCTTCGACGGAAATAAAAAATCTCTCTATAATTTCAGTCGAGGAGGCAACCAATTGTCAATCATCTTCGTCAATTTCAAATTTTTTTAATTAATCAATGCAAATATTTATAACAAAAATTAATAATTTTATAATATATTTACCATAAATTAGTTTCTAAATCTAAGTGACATATCGGTAGCCTATGCCTTAAATAAAAAAATTAGTAAGTTTAATTTTAGGTTATGTATTATCTACTTCTTAATCAAGAAAATAATAAGTTTAATTTTATATTTTACATCCAAGAGTGCTAGACATATTATTTGTGGAAGAGTCACTTTTATTATTACTTTTGTCACTGTTGAAAAGTATTCTTTGTCATTTAGTTTGCATAATGCTTGTTTTGTCTCTGACGAAGAAATTTGTGTGATATTCTTTTATTAGGAGAAATTTATAATTTTAGAGAAAAATAAAGAGTTAGATATTTTTGTACCAAAATTTTATAAGTGATTCTAAATATATTACATTTAGAAGTTAGAATGTAAACATAACGACAGCTATTTTTCAGCAGATCAAAAATCCATAATGAAACCTGTCAGCATATCTTGACCGATCAAAAAATTTAATAGATAGTGGACGCAGTGGGTCCTAAAATTCCTGTAATCATGAAACCATTTTAACTTAAGAGGCAAAAATGTCAGACAAAAACATCATTTTTTTATTTATTATTTTCAATCATTCCCCTGGTCTCTCTGACGTGCCGGCCATAGTTAAATTTCTGTGTGTGTGTGTGTGTGTGTGTGTGTGTGTGTGTGTGTGTGTTTGCGTTTTTATTTATAATTTTTGAAAAGTTTCTTCACACGACCCTGATCTGCGTAATGTTTCCTTCTGTTTTAATTAATCAATATGGTCCATGCTGTTGATGTGTTGTTGGGGTTGTAGTTATGCATTTGTTGAACAACTTCACGCACACTCGCTCGCACAAACACTCCAACCCAGAGTCTGATAGAGACTGACTAGCTGTAAAGGCTCACAGTCGCCCACACCACACCACTCGTTCGCAATTTACTCAGTGGTGGTCTCTGCTTCTGTATGTGTTTTTTTAAATTTTCTCCCTGGAACAAAAAAGTTCAAATCTTGATGGTCTAGTAATAATTTTTTTTTGGGTGGGGTGTGGGGTAGGGAGATTGTTTTACTATTTTGAAAGGCTTTCTAATAGACATAGAACCCAATTGAAGGTGGGCTTTTAAGGAAAGGAGAAGAATCTGTATTTTTCATTTCAGTCATGGCCCCTGCTGGCAAGGTTTCTGCTTTTTACAGAGAAGGCAACGACTGGTAAGATTGCTCAAATCATTTTTCTTCGTTTTGTAGTTTTATTTATTACGTTTTTCGTAGGTGGGTAAGCACATTTTGGCACAATTTTCAGTTGGTTCTTTCTTAGTCGATCAAAGGTTTATACAATGTGCAGTTAATTTGAGGTATTGCTATTTCCTGGTATTTAATTCATGTAAAAGCTAGACCTAGTAAATGTTATATTCTATGTTTTAGATTAGGGGGCCTTAAGAAGAAGAAAGAATGTAATTGTTTTGTAATTTTTCGGGTGAAATCAATATTTGAGCAGGAATAGTAGGAGAGTGATTGCGGATGTGTGTCTAATGTAATCTTAATGGGTGTTGTAGGTACTGCAGTGCAGGGCTGTCAAGTGATGTTACCGTTACTGTGGATGGAATAAACTTCCATCTCCATAAGGTAAACATATTTTCATGCTTACGATGAGATTAAGAATCTAAGAAATTTATCAGTCTTTGTGCTAGATTTTTGATTCTCTTTAAGAGTGCGATTACTGTGGACCTGCATACTATG
>JAXCLQ010000005.1:6627728-6640711 GCA_035584115.1 Cedrela odorata | reverse complement strand
CAGCTATTTTGAACTCATTGCATTTTTCTATACAAGTTTTCCGTCTTTAAAATGGTTCAAATGTGTTTGAACCTTACTATGCAGCTATTTTGAACTCATTGCATTTTTCTATACAAGTTTTCCGTCTTTAAAATGGTTCAAATGTGTTTGAACCTTACATAAATTATTTGAGTCTGAGGTCAGCTTTTGGATCTGATTAACATCATAGAAAGTAGATTGCTATTAGTGAAAGCATTTTCCAGTATGAAATCTGGCAATAGTTAGTACTGGACTTATAAACTGGTTTCAGCTTGAATCCAAAATTGGTCAGGTAGTGTCAATTGGAATGAAGACTGCTTGCTTTTAGGTTTTTAAAGAAAATCAATTCCCCCTCCAACCTGGGGCGTGCAAATGATTTTGTTTTGAAATTTAAAGAAAATCAATAGGTTCTTGGATATTGAGTCGTTCTCACATTATTACAAATTACTTTAATATGCAGATTTGAGATAGATTTTGTTATTTCATTTATTTTTTATTTTATTTATTTATTTTTCTTTCATGAGTTCGTCTTTTCTCTTCCAGTGAGAAGGATATGAAATTATTTTGTTCTTCTAGTTATTACGGGTTGTATATTTGTATGCCTTTGGAATGAAGTTTGTATGTTGAAAGATGCAATTCTGTATTGTATCTTTAAGGAATGGTGGCAAATGAGGTTGTTGGATTAATGTATATTCTATATCTTTTACTCTCTTTACATTCTTACGAATGGTGTCCATATGAGGACAGTAAATTGTTGTGACATTGTACTTTTAAGAAGATTTACAGCTATGCTTGACTTTGCAGTTTCCACTGGTATCAAAATGTGGGAAGATTGCTCAAATTTATGAGGAATATCAAAGTACTAGTAGGAAGACTTTTGTCATTGAGCTTGAAGAGTTCCCTGGTGGCCCTAGCACTTTCTTGATAGCTTCTAAATTCTGCTATGGTTATCGGGTGGAATTAACACCAAGAAACATAGTAATGGTGTACACTGCAGCAGACTACCTGGAAATGACTGATGAATATGGTGAAGATAACCTAGTTTCTCAGTCAGAGAGTTTCTTTCGTAAGACTGTGCTTCGAAACTGGAAAGATTGTATATTGACTCTTCAAAGTTCTGAATCTGTGCTGCCAAGGGCTGAAAAGCTCCAAATTTTGAGCAAATGTTTGAATGCTCTAACTATGATGGCTTGTACGGATCCTAGTTTGTTCGGGTGGCCCATGATGATGTATGGTAGCTTACAGAGCCCTGGTGGAAGCATCCTGTGGAACGGGATAAACACTGGGGCAAGAATTCGAAGCTCGGAATCTGATTGGTGGTTTGAAGACATCTCATATCTCAGTGTAGGTTTGTTTGAAAGACTCATAAAGACAATGGAAGCAAGAGGAATAAGACCTGAAAATCTAGCAGGTGCTATAATGTACTATGCCAGAAAGTACCTGCCAGGTCTGGGCAGATGGCAGGGTGGAGGTGGACAAAGTGGCAACGCTAGGACAGTTACTAGTTTTAGCTTGACACCTGCTTCTATTGATCAAAAGGTTTTATTAGAAAGCATTGAGAAGCTTCTCCCAGAAAAAAAGGGGAAATCTTTTTGCCGATTCTTACTTGGACTTCTTCGCGTTGCGTTGATATTGGGTGTCAAAGAAAAATGCAAGGATTCCTTGGAGAGGAGAATAGGCATGCAACTTGAACTGGCAACCCTAGATAGTCTCCTGATTCCTAATTATTCAGATTCTGACGTTTTGTACAATACTGATTGCGTTGAACGAATCATCCATCATTTTATGACCTCAGACTCAGATTCAAGGATAGCATCATTTTCTCCAGTATCACCAGATCTGGAAACATCACCATCAAAGGGACCTTTAAGAAAAGTTACAAAATTGATAGATAGCTATATCGCAGAGGTTGCTTCTGATGTAAATTTGAAACCAGGAAAGATACGTTCTCTTGCAGAGGCCCTACCACAATCTTCAAGACCTTTTCATGATGGGCTGTACAGAGCTCTAGATATATATATCAAGGTTTAAATTCATGGGACATGCTATTAAAATTAAAGCTTGCTAATTTTGGATGCTTATAGTTGTTAACGTCTTTGTGCAGGCACATCCTTGGCTCGCAGAGAATGATAAGGAAGAATTTTGCAACATCATAGACTACCAGAAACTTTCCATTGATGCCTGTGCCCATGCTTCCCAAAATGAGAGGTTGCCACTTAGAGTTGTTCTTCAAGTCTTGTTCTTTGAGCAGATGCAGTTGAGAACTGCTCTAGCAGGTTGTCTTCATTCCTTGGACACAGAAAGTGCCCCAGCTGGTCCCTTAATTATGCCAAGTGATATGGCAGGACGACAAATTGTGAAGAGGGACGGGTGGGTGACAGTTGTGCGTGAGAACCACGGTCTGAAGGCAGATATGGAAAAAATGAGATCTAGAGTAGGGGAACTCGAAGAAGAATTCAGTAAAATAAAGCAAGAGATGAAAAGGGTGACCAAATCACATAGTTCTCTAAGTTCACCCCGATTGGTTGCCAAGAAAATTGGATGCAAACTTCTTCCGCGGCCCTCAGATGCTCAAGCAGATACTGGTGAAAGCGCTGCACCAACACCAAGAGCATCAGTTGAGCAACTACAATCTTCCCGTCGTTCCAGGCACAGGAAAAGTTTCTCTTTGTTTTGATTACTGGACAAGGAAACCGTCAGTTTCCTTTTGAAATGAAAGGTTGATAGCCAGTCCAAAGAAATGAGAGGGAGCAGAGGATTGCAGTTTCTTCTTCCTTGTGCTGATAGAAAATATTCTTCATTTCTAGTTTTCTTTCAAAAGTTAGAGCTTGAGATCATCAAAGACTAATAGTGCTCTGCCACTGATGATATAACACTAAGCTACAGGTGGAGTTGTAGCTGGAGTTGCCAATACATGCTGCTTTTAATTACAGTAAATGTAAATTGTTGTGTCATATATATATATATATATATATTTTGTTCCGGCAAGAGGGATGTATACGCGTACAGCTACCTCTGTGATTCAAGTTGTAAGTTTGTAAAAACATTGAAAAGATATCAGAAAATTCATTCTCCATATATCTGAACTCTTACCTCATGTTTGTCTTGGCATTCTAATTTCTAAGACCGACGTCTCTCCTCTTTTGTTTTTAAGAGTATAATTTGCTGTTTGAAAGTGCTAATTACTATTATAGGTATAACATTGGCGTTGACTGACTCATGGCCGAGTGGTTAAGGCGTGTGCCTGCGAAGTGTTCGCCGCCAGAGAAAAAAAAACTTGCGGATGAATGAATACGGATATATGTAAATATTTAATTTTTAATATATAAATATATAATTATCAAAATAATATTATTTTAATATTAATAATACTAAAATGACATTGTTTTAACGATATAGTTATACAAGTTAAACATTAAAATTTCTAAATTTATATTTGTATTTTTATAATATATATTTATTTATAACATTTTATTTTTAATTAATTAATATTTTTGTAATAATTAGTTTCAAATTTTTCAAAAAATATTAAAGTTGTACCTATTTAGATGATGGAGACACTATTGAAAAGGTAAATTGATTATTTTTGTTACTTATATAAAGATTTGTTCTTCATTAATTTATATTTTATTATTTATTATTATATAAATCATATTGAGTGAGTATTAGTTACAAATAAGAAAAATGAAGATATGAACTTTGTAATTATTATTTTAAATTTATGAATTTTTAAAATTTTTATTTGAATTTATAATATTTATATATGAATTTGAAAAATAATTATGTATTTTTATTTATAAAATTGTTGTGATTAATTTTATATTATGTTGAATATACTTAATAATTTTTGTGAATAATATATTTTATTTTAAATTAATACTAAAAATTTATAATTTTAATTAAATAATTTATAAGTTTAAATTTAATTTTTAGTAATAATAGCGAAAAATATATAAAATATATATATAGTTAAAAATATTTAAAAATTATAGTTAAAAATAAAAAAAAATTATTAAAATTTTATGAATATTTGTACGAATTTAATTATAAAATATTAAATCAGTTACCAATTTAATATTAAATTTTTTTAACGAATCTCGAAGATATTAATCCAAACCCAGTCTTCCCCTTGAATTGGATCCTTGCAAATTTGGGTGCATTACCAACATGTTTTGTTATGCGTCTTTTTCTAATCTGCCTTCTGCTTATGTCGCTGCCAGACAGTATCCTTAATGAGTTATCAGATGTTTAGATGTAGAGAGACTATAGGCTCATTATTTTAGTTTGATTTTGGTCGGAAGGACTGGGTCCCTGGGTCTGAGGTTAGATTAGTTTACCATTGAAAATAATTTTTTTTAAAAAAAAGAATAAACTGACATTTTATTCATATTCCAGTTTATTTTCTCTATTTCAGTATACTCTAAGCATCCAGAGATTTCCATTATTCTTCTTGCTTGCAGCTTTAGATGATCATAAAGAGCATAGAGTGTTGTAACTGTTTACCTTGTGCAGTGTTTTCGAAGCTGAAAGGTACCTTATGCTACTAGGTCTATTTATGTTACAGGTCCCTAGTTAAATGCCCATTGGACCTGTAACAGAAATAGACTAATGCGGGCAGGTTTTCAACTCCATTTTTGGTTCATGTTGTGATATATCCTATCTTGTGCTTCATTTCTCAAGAATGGTTTTAGACTATAGTGTTAATTATTTACACCATCCTATTCCATTGTGTGCCCACATCTGGCTTTCTGTAGCAGTACTTTATTATATGTTTTTCTTCCATTAAAATGATTTATTGGCACTTTAATGGTCCAGGGTGTATTGTACGGATCAGTTGGGTTTGGCTGTGGTCTCATTGGCCTTGGCATAGCAAATTTGATCATGACTGCCAAAAGGTACATTTCTATTTTGATAATTCCTGAATTTAGTACACACACATTCTTTCTTTTTCTGTTTTGGGACCTCGATTCTCTGTACAATTTTTCCTTACGTAAAGGTGATAATGTCAAATATGGGAATGGCAGTCAATATGTTCCTTGTAGCCTAATAATGTCTTTTTAAAACTAATTAAAAATCAAATATAAATCATGCACGAATCTCCTGTCATAAGTATATATGTATATACTTTTTCTAAAAAAATTTAAAAGGAGATAATTGGTCACTATATTAATCATTGTATATGATCAGGAGTATAAAAAAATCGGAAGAGGACATTCCTGTGCCGCCTCTTGTGCAAAGTGCTGCTCTTTGGGGTTTGCCTAACTCTCTCTATTATTTATTTTTTAAATTCCTAGCTGTACTGATATTACTTTTTAGAGCTCCTGAATTGTACATATGTTGTTGCTCTCTGCATTTTGTAAATGACTTTCTGTTTTTTGTTAAGTCGTTCACTGGTTGAAGTACCCTTTCAAAATGATTTTTCCTTAAAATTCTTCCTGGCCCATTCATACTCGATATTGAAATATTGATAAGATATGGTTTTTGTCTTCTCTAGATCAACAATCTTTGAATGTACAATTTTATCTATGCTCCTTCACATGCATCATCATGTGTGATAAAAGAGGCCAACTTTGAATACAGTCTATGTGAAATTTTTAGGAAGAATGTGTAGTTGAATGTTCATTCATGGAATACTTTCTTGCTTTTAACTTTGGTTTTGTTCCTTAAAGAGATATTATTCTTCTTTGAAAAAGATTACTAATTTCATTGTTGGTCATGCATTTCAAAAACCATGAAGCAGCCATTGTTGAATATGTATGCAAGAAATTACATATGTTTTCCTCATTCTAACAACTCTTTTAGTTGGGAAATAATGCAAAATTGGTTTATTCATTAGTTTAAGTTTAAGCAGCCATCTATTTGCATATGTTGCTTATTTGTTTTCCCTCCTTAATCAGGCGTTTTTCTGGTCGTGTCTTCCAATACTCGTTACCAAATTGTCAATGGATTGGAATGCCCTGTGGAAGCATCACCTTTGGCAAAGCAAGTCCCTCCTGTTGCAATGGCTTTCACTATTGGTGTACGATTTGCCAATAATATTTATGGCGGAATGCAGTTTGTAGATTGGGCAAAGTGGGGCGGAGTGCAACAGATATAGCCCCTTGTTTTTTTGTTTTTTTCTAAAGAAAAATTTGGATAAGTTAAACTCTGCCACAGCTTACTACTATGAAGAAGCCTTGTTTATTTAGTTCGGCCAATTCTTTCATTACAAGCCAATAAGCTTGGATGAGAGGTTGACAGAAGTCTTGGAGACGCTAAATTGTGATTTATTTTGGTGGAAATCAACTTATATTAGAATGAAAAAAGAGTAATATATTTTCATTGGTACATAATTTGTTTCAAAAGTAAGATTTGTGGTCTTAAAATGCCAGCTTTTGATTCGGATGTAAGATTTCCAATTAAAATATTAATGTAAATGTGTCAAACTGCGGATATCGTGTTATGGGAAACTTACTTAACTGTGAAATATATCATCAAGGAGGAGCACCGCCGCCACCACCACCACCACCACTTAGTCAAATCCCTCCCCTTCTTAAAATAAAATTTATTATACATTACACAAGATTCCTTTATGCATCATTTTTGTTGGATTCTACAATAACAATCAAATGAAGATTTTAAACATTAAGATTTCTAATATTTATTGATTTACATGACAAGAATTGTTATATCAAAAATCAAAGTTTCAAACCAATTAATTTATATATATCCTTCCATTATCACATTTTAATTTTTAGTCTTTAATATTATTATATAAATACAAGTTATGTAAAATTTATCAAAAAAAAAAAAAGCCATGAGCCTGTAACCACTAGGGATGGCATTATCATTTTAATTTAATAGAAATAAGATGGGAATTGTTTTTTATTTAAAAATTAAATCTCCAATCCCCTGAATTTTCAGAATTGTCATTTTATTTTTAATTTATATTTTTATATTCAATAATTATCCTTATTTATATATTTTAAAATAAACATCAATCATAAATTTAAAGCACATTAATAATAATATGAACAAAGGAAATAATATTTATAATAATTACACACTCAACCAAATGACAATAATAATTTACAAATCTTAAACATACCAATTATCCATTTTGACTATAATATAATATAATGAAATTAAATGCTTGATATTTTCATAAAATAATTTAACAAAAATAAAATAATTAAACATAATCACCAGCTTTCACTATTATAAAGCATATAATACACAATTTATCTAAAATATTACAGTTTACAAGAAACATGTTAGAATAAAATATCAAACAAAATTGATAAATTTCCTTCAATTTTTTTCGTCAACCTATGAGAATTTATTTTTAATTATATATAGAGCCATTTTAAAATAAACTTACATATAAATAAATTATAACTCTAATTCTTAATAAAAATACAAAACAATAAAACTGAAGAAACTACATTAAATAAAATATTTTAAATTTTATGTTTCTTATATTTTTATAGGAAAAATATTTTATTTGATAGATGAGAAAATAAAATCTTAAAAAATTGAAGTCTTTGGAGTCTTTTTTTTTTCTTTATTAACCTGATATTAATATATTTAAAAAAATTAACTTAATGATCGTAGATGGTCATTTTGTTTGATATATTTAAGGCCCCGTTTGATGCACGGAATAAGGATGTGATTGGACTAAAATAATTTAATCTCATGTTTGGGAGCAAAATCGGGATATAATAAAATATATAGAGCTTATATAAATTATATTCGGCCTACATATTTGGTAAGGAGATGTTAAAAAAATTTTATACCATCACAACCCTTAAGATAATATAGGATAAGATAAAAAAAAATATTTGAAGCTAAAAAATAATTTATAAATAATTCAAATTAATATTTTAAAATATTTACTTATTATTTTATTTTATTTTAAATAATTAATTATTTTATTTAGTTTTTAATAATTCTAAAAATAAAATTATATATATAATTTTATCATATTTATTATATGTCAAACATAATATAATATTAATCATAATCCTATTATATCTTAAATTATTAATTTTATCATTTATTATTCTAAATTATTAATTTTATCTTATTCTATCCTACACACCAAACGGGCCCTCAGAGTCTTTTCCGTGTTCTAATTTTATTTTAAAAATTGAATATAATGAAATATAAATTCTAAATCAGTTATTTTATCATATATTATTCTAAATTATTAATTTTATTTTTTTTAATTTTAAAAATATCTTAATAATAAGAATAAAATAAAATATTTTAAAAATTCTTTTCAATATTTCTCACAATTCACTAGTTGATTTACAATATATAAAGATTTGGTGACCAGAGATAACTTTCTCCAATTATTCCCGGAATATGAGGTATAGGTGGGTTAGCACATTCTTTAGTAGTATTAGTATTCAAGGAAGTTTTTTTTTATTCTGGTTGGATTTATTGGTTACATTGATTTATAATCCTTCAAATGTTTATATTAAGATCATAAACATAAATATTTAAATATGTAAATAATAATAATAATAATTAATAATTAAAAGAGTACACTAAAAATTCTCATGCAGTGACATGCTAATAAGCGTTTTCCTAAATAAGCCTAAGTACTGAAAATAAAAACAATCAATTCTTCATTGTTATGATTGCTTAAACACAATATTAAAAATATATGAACAACAGATATAATAATATATATTTGTATATATTATAAGTCAAGTCATGCAATCTACATGTACTAGTGACTAGGTTATGATTATATATTAAATTGTATAACGATTAGATTGACTACATAATTGTACTCCAAATATTTTGTAAACTTATGAGGACTTTATATCATATACTTATGTCTATATTTATATGTTGTTATATTATGACATTAAAGTTTTAAACCTTTTATCTCTATTAGGGTCCATTTATCACCTAAAATGTTTTTAAATAGTTTCTTCCAACTAAATCTCCGAGTCTTGTCTTATTCGAGCCTAAGAAGGTGTATTCAATTGTCAACTTCAGTCAATAGTTTATTTAATTTAGGAGTCTCAAGCCAGCATTTAGAAGTAGAAGGCCTAAATGTTTTGTAGCCTATTAGGCTATATAATACTTGCTTGCAACATCTCTAACTATTTGGTTATAGTTATAATTAATTAGTGCTTTTTATGGTTGCCACACACTCCACCTCATTCTCACTTAAATGAATTTTCATGCACAAATATAAATTAAATAAATCCTCCAATAAGAATAATGTGAGAAAGACTCGATTCATTTAGATTTGAAAAAAATTTATACAACCTATTGACATAACATAAACTCGCATGATAAGAAAAGTTTAATTGATATAATTTTATCAAGGCGGATTATTTATAGGTTACTAAGATGTATTAAATAATGGGTCATGTTTAGATTTGATCAATAAAAATTGTTTCACCATTTTAAACCTATTTTCACTCAAATATCTTAGTAATTTATCTATTAAAGGATTTTTCTAATTTTTTTTATAAAAAAAAAAGTTATAATAATTTCACTTTGTAATAAATTTTGTAAAAATATATATTTACCTTTCCTTTAACTATAAATTGATTAATTAAAAAATAAATATATTTTTAATTTGTTTATTTTTCAAAATTAAAATCCTAATTAATCTCATTATAACATAATTAAAAACCATAAACCATATCATAAGCTTTCCAAGTCACAACTTTCTTTTGATTTTTAAACTTAAAATCGGATATCCAATTCGAGAACCAGATAAAATTAAAAGATATATTACCAATGTTTATAGTCCGTCCCTTACCAACTTAGTTTTTTTTTTTTTTTTTTTAATTATTTAATTTTATTTTAGTGGATAAGACATATCCAAACCAGCCCGAAACAATCGGTTGTGGAGTATTCATAACCCATCAGTTATGAGTGCCATCCCTACACTGTGCAATCATTCAATCGCTCTTTTATGTAATATTGGGCAGATTGTAAAAAATGGAGGTCAATGGCATCAGTATTACAATATGCAAATCAGAGGTCATTTTTAATTTTTTTTAATGGTTGATCATCCTTGTCATTGCTTTTGCTAGCGTTGGAAATCTTTTGCAAAATTAAAAATTAAAAAAAAAATAAACAATTTAACAGTTATAATTAGATGTTTAAAAAAAATCTCGTTCAGACATATGCATTCTACCAAATTCAAACCTCAGCTAAATTTAAATTTTAGACTGAAAAATAATCGTAACCTAAATTAAATATATATATTTCAATTCCTAATTGTAAATCCCTTTTCAATCTATAATAATTTTAATTTTCGTAAATCAATAAAACAATAATGATATATTATGTTAGAGGAATGAAGGGGGAAAATGAAATGAATTATCAAAAGAATAAGGGTTACTTTATTTAGTTGGAGGAACAGAGAGAGAAAGAGGATTCTTAATCATGATTCCTCTCCCAACCGTGATGAATTATCATTCCATCGCTCCAAATGATTAAATTTCAAAATTTATTCCTCATTTATGTATTTTATCTTAATTTTTTTGTATTTTTAATTAGATATAATTATTTTTAATTATTTATTCATTTTAAAATTTTAATTATTAAATTACTTTAATTATATATAATAATAATTTATATAATATTATTTTTTAAAAATCATAGAAAATTTTAAAAAATAATTTATGATTATTAGCATAAATTATTTTATTTTATTTTATTTTATTTTATTTACAAATTAATTTGTAATTATTAATGTTTATTTTTGTTAAAAATTCAACATCATCTTATTAAACTATAATTATTGTTATTTTGTCATCATTTTAATTATAAATATTATTTTATATGTTTCATCAATATATTAATTTATAATTTTATTTTATAACCTTATACTTATCATAATTCATACAACTAGTTATATTTATTATATCATTTTAATTTTTATTATTAGGGTTTTCAGAGTTGACATTTTCTGAAAATATATTTTTTGTTGGTTGCAACAAAATAGGCAATATTTTAGACTTTTGAATTTTATTATTCACGTGTAAGAAATTCAAATTTACTAGTTGTTTTAGACAAATGATATAAAGTTTAACTAGAAAACTTGTATTGATAATTCTACTACTCAAATAAAAACAAAAATCATCATTAAATAAGGCTTATTTACTGTATATTTATAATATTTTCAATTGTGTAGCCACTCATTGTTCACGCCAAAGTAGAGAGCCTTATGTGATTTTTATCTTACTTTTTCTTATTTTATCTTTTCTAAGTTGTTCATATTTTCATCTAAACTTTAAAGTGAAAATAACTTAATCCAAAATTATGAGTTTGTAATTTCTGTTTTTGTAAACTTAAAGAGTTAGTTATGTTAAATGTTGCGTAGATGTTTTGATATTTTTTTTTCGGGAGACAAACGAGATATTTTTTGAGGAAATGATTTATGTTAGTTAAAAGGAGCTCAACGACATCAAGTAATGGGATCTTGTTGAATTTGTCAAAAAAATTTCAATGTATTAAGACGAGGAGATATCGCTAAATAAGTTTACCAAGAAAATTTAACACAACGATGATTATCTAAAGAGAGAATTTTTAGTTTTGCTTAAATTCATTGGTGTTTATATCATTTTGATTTCTTATTGGATTATTTTCACTGAGTGTGGCACTATGAATATAGGATTGTGAAATCCGAACCACGTTAAAATTGCTTGTCTCCTTTATTTACTTAATTTATTATGTGTTATTTTAATTAATTGGAGAAATTAATTAAAGTGGGTAAATATTTCCTAATTCATTTATTATTTATTTTTATTAATTCTTTTAAAGATAAATTGAATATAAAAAAAATATTGTTAATAGTTATAATAGAAATTTATAAATTTTATTGAAAATTGAATACACTTTTAATAAACTAATTAAAGACACTTAAATATATAAATATTAGGTTTAGATTGTATTCAAAATTAATTTATCCATGAAAATTTATATGCAATTAAATATAAAAATAAGAGATGCATTCAAAATATTATATATATATATATATGTGTGTGTGTGTGTGTGTGTGTGTGTTGATACAGCAAAAATTTTTCTGTGAATTCTTCTTCTCTTATTTGAATGTCGTTTAACTTGAAATTATATCGAAAGCTAGGGGCAAAAACTGGTTGTTCGATGAAAACTCTTTGATGTTTAAATCAAGATTTTGTTTTACGATGATTGAGAGAGAGAAAAAATAGAATAAAAAAAATCTTTTTTTAAAGTTAAAAGATTTTTGTATTATTTCTAATCCAATGTTTTTTTTTTCCATGCGTATCTGGTTGTTCTTTGGCTCCCTTTTATATATCGCTTTATGTTAAGTTTCTCAAACTTAGTAGAATTTTTACAGAATCTGGAAATAATAATTTTAGATGTATCCCCAATTTTGGAGATCACGAAAATTCAACTTTATAAGCATCAGTTTTTTTGGATATTACGAGATCTTGAGTCCTTCTTGTAGAGTATATCCATCGGGGTAAGGATCTTTATTATAGAATAAACCCTTCTCACAGAACACTTTTACCAAGTTAAGAATCTTTATTCTAGAATAATCCAGAAAAAAATTGGAAAAGAAATAAATCCTTCATTGGTACGTAATTTGATACATAACTTGCTGAAAGATCTCAAAGGCCTTTTCCTAATATAGCCTCGAACCATGTCATGTGTCTGAGACCTTTGTCATGCTGCACCCGAGATCTTTTATTTGGACTTGAGATGCCTCATCCCTCACAATAACCAAGATCCTGGTTATCCTCAAGTTAATATCCCATGGACTCGAACTAGACTATGATAGCTTTCATCTTTTACATGACTTCATTTTAGGCTTTATACTACTCATTTGGGGGCCTACGGTTTATTGGGTTTTACATGTTCCCCAGACCTCTTCCTAAACATCAGACACCTTAGTTTTAGTCAAATAGTGGTTGTTTAACAAAAACAAAAAGTTGCGATTTAAAAAGACTTAAACACACGCCAAT
>JAXCLQ010000005.1:6606257-6619839 GCA_035584115.1 Cedrela odorata | reverse complement strand
CACACACACACACACACACACACACACACATATTTTCTTTTATTTATTTATTTTTAATTTCTCCCTGGAACAAAAAGTTAAAATCTTGATGGTCAAGTAATAATAATGTTTAATTTTTGTGGGGTGGTGGGGGGAGGGAGATTGTTTTACCATTTTGAAAGGTTTTCTCATAGAAATAGAACCCAGTTGAAGTGGGGTTTTTAAGGAGAAGGACTCCGCATTCTTCCTTTCAGTCATGGCTCCTGTAGGCAAAGTTTCTGCCTTTTATAGAGAATGCAACGACTGGTATGCTTACTCAAAACCGTTTCTCTTGTTTTATTTATTATGTTTCTCAATGGTGGCTAAGCACATCTTGGCGTAATTTTCATTTGGTTCCTTCTTAGACGATCAAGGCTTCTACAATGTTGAGTTAATTTGAGGTATTGCTACATTCTGGTATTTAATTCATGCAAAACCTAGACCTAGAGGAGGTTATATTCCATGTTTCCAATTAGGGCCATTTTAAGAAGAAGAATGTAATTATTTTGTTATTTGTCTGTTGAAATTAATATTAGAGTAGGAATAGTAGGAGAGTGATCACTGATGTGTGAGTGTCTAATGTAATCTTAATGGGTGTTGTAGGTACTGCAGTCCAGGGTTGTCAAGTGATGTTATCGTTACTGTGGATGGAATAAACTTCCATCTCCATAAGGTAAACATATTTTCATGGCTATGATGAGATTAAGACTCTGGGAAATTTATCAGTCTTTGCGCTAGTATAAGAGTGCGATTTCAAACTGTGGTGCTGCTGTTTTGAACTCATTGCTTTTTTTATAGATGGGTTTTCCATCTTTAAAACGGCTCGAATGCGTTTGAATTTTACATAAATTGTTGAGTTTGAGTTCAGCTTTTGTATCTGTTTAACATCAGAAAAACTAGATTGCTATTTTTGAAAGCATTTTCAGTATGAAATCTGGCATTAGATTTAGTTGGAGTATTCGACTTATAAGTTGGTTTCAGCTTGAATCCAAATTTGGTCGTCAATTGGAATGAGAACTGCTTGCTTTTAGGCTTCTAGTATGTCAATTCCTCAAGGGTGTATACTGGATCATGCGGAGGGAAGGCAACATGTAGTTGGTCCATGAAATGTCGTCATCATCATCATTACCATTGTCTTCTTCATCTTTTCTGGGGTAAAAAGAAGTATGGGTCCCTGGTGCTGTTGAGTATTATATGGTATATCTATCTCATAAATTTTCTATAAATTTTAATGTAAGGTTGCTAGATATATTTTTTCCATCAAGTCTAAGCAACTTTTATTTTTTAAGTTGCATCGGCTAAAGTTACAATTCCCCTTCCCTTCCAACCTGGTGGGCGCAAATGATTTCCTTTTGAAATTTAAAGAAAATCAATATGTTCTTGGATATTGAGTCATTTTCACATTATTTATCTTGGCAGATTCCTTGTTCTCTACAGAAAAAGGAAATCCGTTGTTGTTTTTTATTTTCCTTACTCTTTGAGGTTACCTATAGACTTTGTAATTCTAATTTAGGCAGGTTTCCTTATATTTTTAGGTCTCTTTCTGTTTTTTCTTGTAGGATTAGGTATTTCTATATTTTGGCATACAAGCAACTCTATAAATATAGTATGTATATTTTTTCTTTAGGAATAAGAAGAAATTAATTACTTTAATCTGCAGATTTGAGATAGATTTTGTTATTACTTTTACGTTTTTTTTTTCTTGAGGTCTTCTTTCTTCTTCAAGTGAGAAGAATATGAAATTATTTTGTTCGTCTAGTTATTATGGATCAAGTATATTTGTATGCCTTGGGAATGAAGTTTGTATTGTTGAAAGATGCAATTCTCTATGGTATCTTTTAAGGAATGGTGGCAAATAAGGTAGTTGGATTAATAACTATTCTATATCTTGTACTTTCTTTACATTCTTACAAATGGTGTCCATATGAGGACACGGACATTGTTGTTACACAGTACTTTTAAGAAGATTTACAACTATGCTTGACTTTGGAGTTTCCACTGGTATCAAAATGTGGGAAGATTGCTCGAATTTACAAGGAATCTCAAAATACCCACAGGAAGACTTTTGTCATTGTGCTTAAAGAGTTCCCTGGCGACCCTGGCACTTTCTTGATAGCTGCTAAATTCTGCTATGGTTATCTGGTGGAATTAGCTCCAAGAAACATAGTAATGGTGTACACTGCAGCAGACTACCTGGAAATGACTGATGAATATGGTGAAGATAACCTATTTTCTCAGTCAGAGATTTTCTTTCATAAGAATGTGCTTCGAAACTGGAAAGATTGTATATTGGCTCTTCAAAGTTCTGAATCTGTGCTGCCAATGGCTGAAAAGCTCCAAATTTTGAGCAAATGTTTGAATCCTCTAAGTATGATGACTTGTACAGATCCTAGTTTGCCCATGATGATGTATGGTACCTTACAGAGCCCTGGCGGGAGCATCCTGTGGAATGGAATAAACACTGGGGCAATAATTCGAAGCTTGGAATCTGACTGGTGGTTTGAAGACATCTCATATCTCAGTGTGGGTTTGTTTGAAAAACTCATTAAGACAATGGAAGCAAGAGGAATAAGACCTGAAAATATAGCAGGTGCTATAATTTACTATGCCAGAAAGTACCTATCAAGTCTGGGCAGATGGCAGAGTGGAGGTGGACAAAGTGGCAGCACTAGAACGGTTACTAGTTTTAGCTTGATGCCTGCTTCTGTTGATCAAAAGGTTTTATTAGAAAGCATTGAGAAGCTTCTCGCTGCAAAAAAGGGGAAATCTTTTTGCCATTTCTTGCTTGGACTTCTTCGAGTTGCATTGATATTGGGTGTCAATGAAAAATGCAAGGATTCCTTAAAGAGGAGAATAGGGATGCAACTTGAACTGGCAACCCTAGATAGTCTTCTTATTCCTAATTATTCAGATTCTGACACCTTGTACAATACTGATTGTCTTGAACGAATCATCCATCATTTTATGACCTCAGACTCGGAATCAACGATAGCAGCATTTTCTCCAGTATCACCGGATCTGGAAACACCACCATCAAAGGGACCTTTAAGAAAAGTTGCAAAATTGATAGATAGCTATATCGCAGAGGTTGCTTCTGATGTAAATTTGAAACCAAGAAAAATACGTTCTCTTGCAGTGGCCCTACCACAATCTTCAAGTCCTTTTCATGATGGGCTATACAGAGCTCTAGATATATATTTCAAGGTCTAAATTCATAGGACCTACTATTAAAATTAAAGCTTGCTAATTTTGACCGCTTATAATTGTTAACGTCTTTGTGCAGGCACATCCTCGGCTCTCGGAGAAAGATAAGGAAGAATTTTGCAACATCATAGACTACCAGAAACTTTCCATCGATGCTTGTGCCCATGCTTCCCAAAATGAGAAGTTGCCACTTAGAGCTGTTCTTCAAGTTCTGTTCTTTGAGCAGATGCAGTTGATAACAACTCTAGCAGGTTGTCTTCATGCCTTGGACACAGAAAGTGCCCCAACCAGTCCCTTGGTTGTGCCAAGTGATATGGCAGGACAACAAATTGTGCGCAGGGACGGGTGGGTGACAGTTGTGCGTGAGAACCACGGTTTGAAGGTAGATATGGAAAGAATGAGGTCTAGAGTAAGGGAACTCGAAGAAGATTTCAGTAAAATAAAGCAAGAGATGAAAAGGGTGGCCAAATCAGATAGTTCTCTAAGTTCCCCTCGACTGGCTGCCAAGAAAATTGGGTGCGGATTTCTTCCACAACCCTCGTATGCTCAAGGCGATAATGGTGAAAGTGTTGCACCAACACCTAGAGCATCAGTTGAGCAACCACAATCTTCCGGTCGTTCCAGGCACAGGAAAAGTTTCTCTTTATTTTGAGTACTGAACCGAATTCTTGTTTTGACATGAAAGGTTAATACAGTTCAATTGAAGTCCAAAGAAATGAGAGGGAGCAGAGGATTGGAGTTTCTTCCTCCTTGCTAATAGAAAATATTCTTCATTTCAAGTTTTCTTTTAGAGGTTAGAGGGGAAACTTTCTTCTCTTGAAAACATCAAATACAAATAATGCTCTGCAGCTGATGATATAACACTAAGCCGTTCCAAATTAGTTCTTACAGCTACAGGTGGCGCTCGCTCCTTGTGAAAGCTGGAGTTGCCAGTACGTACTTGTTTTGATTACAGGAAATGTAAATTTGTCATTGTCATATTTTCTTCTTTAAATTTTCTTGTGAGAGGGGTGTATACGTGTACAGCTATCTCTGTGAATCAAGTTGTAAGTTTGTAAAAAACATTGGGAAGATATCGGAAAATTCATTATCTATATGTCTGAACTTCTAGCTCATGTTTGTGTGTCTTGGCATACTCTAAATTTCTATGAACTTCCGGGGCGGGGCGGGGCGGGGCGGGACACTATGTTAATTTATTATTATTAATATCTATAATTATAATAAATTAACAATATTATTAATAATTACTATGGCCTTTTCCAATATTATTAACAGTTTCCCCCGCGACGAATTATTTTCAATTTTTTTCTTCAAAATTTTCGTTTGACCAATCATCTTATGACGCCTGTCACACCGCCCGTGGCCCGGGCCCACCCACCAAAACCCTTCTTCTGTTCCAAGTTGACTAAGAAGCAGAGTACTGAGTCCATGCAGTTCTGATTTGACTCAGCTTTCATTCAGTTCTGCTCAGCAATTCTTAAAGAAAACAAAACAAAAATAAAATAAAAAATAAAATATGTCAGTTTGTTCATCAGGCTTCATATCACCAAATCTCCCGAGCTTCTCCCAGCACAATCACGACATCGTAAGCCCTACTTTTCGTTCTCTTTCTTTACGCTATTCGAAGACAACAAACCATGTATTTTTTAAACTTCAATGTGTTAGCAATTCCGATTCTGCGCCAAAGACGATCAAGATTTCTGGTAAGGTAACGGAGGAATTCGTCGTTGGTGAACCGAGAATTGATGGTGGTGGCGGCGGCGGCGGGCCCGATGGCGGTGCTGGTGATTCGTTTGGCAGTGGTGGTGGCGATGGTGGTGGCGATGATAGGGAAGGAAGTGATGGAGATGAGGAAGAGTTTGGGCGGATTCTGAAGTTTGAGGAGGTGATGAAGGAAACGGAAGGGAGGGGGGTTAGTCTGCCATCGGATATGATGGCGGCCGCCAAAACTACGGGGATTCGTAAAATGTTTTTGCTTCGCTATTTGGATTTGCAGGTTTATTTATTTATCTATTTAATCAACTTTTTGTTGTTTCTTAAAGTATGATTACTTCACCTCGAAGCACTTTCTGTAAGATCACTCCATGGTGCTTGCTTTGAAAACCCCTTAAAAAGTGATTTTACGAAAAACAATCTTCTGAAAAGCAGTTCAAGTGCTGTTTTTTTTTTTTTTTTTTTTAATTTTATGTAAATGAAGAAAATGAAAAATGTTTTCTGAAAAGTTTATTTATTTCAACTGATTTTTCATCTGAAAAGGCAGTTTTATCTGCCAAAATTGATTCCGATAGCACTCCTAGACACTGTTAATTTAGTGGAATTTTGGTTTCCCATGGTACTGGAAAGATTATGACTTTGGCATTGTAAGGAAAAAAAGCAACAAATGATTGTTGTCTTAAAGTGTTTTCTTCATATATTAATGTTGTTTTTGTTGATGACGTGCTGAGATGCTCATCTTGATGTTGAATGAAACTGCAGGGTTCAGTTTGGCCACTGGGACTTTTAATGCAATATTGTTCTATGCTTCGTAACCGAATGCTGGCTGATCCTTCTTTCCTTTTCAAAGTTGGAACCGAGGTTTGTTGAGGGTAATTTATGTTTCAAAATCATGGGGGTAAATGATTTATTACTAAGTGGTGCTCACTGGGTTTTGGAGTCTTTAACTTAGATTGCTCTTCACGTGTAATGTAACAAACATTAGCTTAAAGTATTCTGTTGCTTTTGCTATTGCTCGCATTGGGATAGGCCTACAGTACTGGCAATACAATTCTTTAGTTACAGTAATGCAATACTCTAAAATGGTGTATCTATATCATTAGCTATTGCATTTGTAGTTTGTGTTGGACCACTGTTTCTCTTATGGTTGATTTGGCGTGATCCAGATTGTCATAGATTCTTGTTGTGCAACATTTGCGGAAGTTCACAAAAGGGGAAATGATTTTTGGTCAGAGTTTGAGTTGTACCTTGCTGATCTTCTGGTTGGTGTGGTTGTTGACATTGCTTTGGTTGGCATGTTAGCACCCTACGCTCGTATTGGGCAACCATCTGTCTCGAGTGGTTTATTTGGACGCATACAACATGCTTGTGGGTCTCTTCCCAGTAGGTTAGTGAAGTACATAGACATTTAAGATTTCGCATTTTATTGGATCCTTGTAAATTTGGATGCATTACAACATGTTTTGTTATGCATCTTTTTGTCAATGGCCATCTGCTCATGTTGCTGCGAGACAGGTTCCATAATGAGTTATCAGATATTTAGATGTAGAGAGACTATGGAATCATTTTAGTTTGGTTTTGGTTGGAAGGACAAGGTCCCCTTGGTGACTGTTTTGGATGGTTTAGGTGTTGACAATTTCTTAACATAAAGAAGGGTGAGCAAGTGACTGAGTAAAAATGTATGGAAATGTAGTTAGTTTAGCATCGAAACAGGAATGATTGATGACATAGAAAGACCTACAGGGTCTGAGGTTACACTGTTATGGAATTTATTCATATTCCACTCTTTTTTCTCTATTTCAATATACTCTAAGCATCCAGGAATTTCCATTATTCTCCTTGCTTGCAGCTTTAGATGGTCATAAAGAGCATAGAGTGTATTCACAGGTAATTGTTTACCTTGTGCAGTGTTTTCGAAGCTGAAAGGCCAGGATGTAGATTTTCAGTGAAGCAGCGGATTGCCACATACTTTTATAAGGTACCTTATGTTACTAGGTCTAAATCTGTTACAGGTCTGTAGTTAAATGCCTTCTGGACCGGAGATATCAAAGACTAATGCGGGCAGGTTTTGAACTCCAATTTTGTTTCATGTTGATATATATCTATCTTGTGCTTCATTTCTCAAGAATGGTTTCAGACTAGTGTTATTTATTTACACCATCCTATTCCTTTGTGTGCCCACATCTGGCTTTCTGTAGCAGTACTTTGTTATATGTTTTTCTTTCATGAAACTGATTGATTGGCACATTCTGGATCCAGGGTGTATTGTATGGTTCAGTTGGGTTTGGCTGTGGTCTCATTGGCCAAGGCATAGCAAATTTGATCATGACTGCCAAACGGTAAACTTCTATTTGGATAATTCCTGAATTTAGTATATACACATTCTTTTTCTTTCTATTTTGGGACCTTGATCCTCTGTAGAATTCTTCGTTCTGTAAAGGTTATAATGTCAAATATGGGATGGCAGTCAATATGTTCCTTGCAGCCTAATAATGTTTTTCTTAAACTAATTAAAAATCAAATATAAATCATCCATGAATCTCCCGTCATAGCATATATTTAACTTTGTATGTGTGTGTGTGTGTGTGTGTGTGTGTGTGTGTGTATACTTTTCAATTTTTTTTTTAAAGGGAGGTAGTTGGTCACTAAGTTAATCTTTCTATGTGATTAGGAGCATAAAAAAATCGGAAGAGGACATTCCTGTGCCGCCTCTTGTGCAAAGTGCTGCTCTTTGGGGTATGCCTAACTCTCTATTATTTATTTTTTAAATTCCTAGCTGTACTGATATTACTTTTTAGAGCTCCTGAATTGTACTTATGTTGCTCAGTGTGTGTTTCAGATGGCTTTCTGTTTTTGTTTAAGTTGTTTACCGGTTGAAGTACCCTTTCAAAATAATTTTTTCGTAAAATCTTCCTGGTTGTTTCATACTCGAGATTGAGATATTGATAATATATGGTTTTTGTCTTCTCTATATCAATAATCTTGGCATATGCAATTTTATTTATGCTCCTTCCCATGCATCATGTGTGATAAAGGAGGCCAACTTTGAATCCAGTCTCTGAAATTTTGAGGAAGAATGTACAGTTGAATGTCAATCATGGAATCCTTCCCTGCTTTTAACTTAGATTTGGTTCGTTAAATAGAGATTCTTACTTGAAAAAAATTATTGATTCCATTGTTGGTCATGCATTTCAAAACCATGAAGTTTTGCATCTTCTTTTTTACTTTGCTAGGATGCAAGAGAGTAATTGCAGCATTTTCTAGTGATGGTATATGTATGTGATGCTGGATAAGGTTTTCTTTCATCAAGTCTGCATATCCCTTTTATCAGTGGCTAAACTAATTGACATTGTACCTCCTGCATGTTATCCTCTTTCTAACTACTCTTTAGCTGGGAAATAATGCAAAATTGGTTTATTCATTAGTTTAAGTTTAAGCAGCCATCCATTTTCATATGTTGTTCATTTGTTTTCTCTCCTTAATCAGGTGTTTTTCTGGCCGTGTCTTCCAATACTCGTTACCAAATTGTCAATGGACTGGAGCGCCTTGTGGAAGCATCACCTTTGGCAAAGCAAGTCCCGCCTGTTGCAATGGCTTTTACTATTGGTGTGCGATTTGCCAATAATATATATGGCGGCATGCAGTTTGTAGATTGGGCGAAGTGGAGCGGAGTGCAATAGGAACTGCCCTTTTTTTTCTTTAAAGAAAAATTTAGATAGGTTAAATTCCACCGGAGCTTACCATGAGGAAGCCTGCTTTTTTTAGTTTGGCTTCTTTCACGTTGACAGAATTGTTGGAGACTCTAAATTCTGTTTTATTTTGGTGGAAATCAGCTATAATAAGCTCTTATAACTTATATTAGAATGAAAAAGAGTAATAAATTTTAATTGGTACATAATTTGTTTCAAAATTAAGAATTGGGGCCTTAAAATTTCAGCTTTCGATTCGTATGAATGATTTCCTATCAAGTGAACTTGCTTTGGAGAAATATTAACGTAAATGGTTCACAGAGAAGACTGTGTCAAAAGTGTTTTTTCATGGTTCATAGCTTTATTTTATTTGTTTATTTGTTCTGTAGTCTTTATTTTTAACTCATTTTGAAAAAAACGAAAGAATCTCTTTTAATGTTAAAAGCTTTCAGCAAAGGTACTTCTTCTAGTTTTAGATTCACTTTTGATTCCAACTCCAGATAGTGTATTATGAGAAACTTTGGGCCTCTTTGTTAATTTTAATTCATCTTTTCCGTTTATTGACAGTTTTTATAATTGACCCTAAATTATTTTAAGTTATCGTTGCTTACACTGTTATATTGTTAATTAAGGGTAATATTGTAATTATTTAATATTAAATTGATAAAATAATTTTTTTCTTAATATTGTGATAATAAAATATTTTATTTTTAGAATAATTTTCTCTTTTTATTTATATCTAATTATACTTGTGTCAGGTTTCACTTTTAAAAAAACATTATCTTCTACATCAAACTCTAATAACCTTCCACAATTTGTATAATTTTTATGACAAAGAAAATTACTAAAAATATAAAGTTAATCATACAGCAACTCCTTAAAGCTTAAAATTTATAAGTGAAATTTCACCAACTTTTGCCCCACGTAAGAGATTTACACAATTTACCATATAATGTCTCAAAAAGTGTCATTATAAAACTGAATAATTATTTTTATATGTAAATTCCATTAATGACAAATGATCTGCCCAAAAACCTTGAAAATCTAGGGTATAAGACCTAAGTATGTCTTCTAAAATTTGAATAGTTCTTTCAGATTAATCGACTTAAAAATCTAGGGTATAAGACCTAACCACAAATTCTCCGAGTCTTTTTTCATTTCATTCCATAAAAAATGTTTAAGCCAATTTTGGTACATTTTTGAACTACTCGGATATATAATAAATTTGGATTTATGAGTCTTACTAAAAACATTATTTCTAAGAGATTCTATAGATGGAACAAAAAGTCTACAAGCAAACCTCAAACCACGAGAAGAATCAATTGACCATCCTTTCGTTGCATAGTCTTTCTCTAACTTGACATGTACTGATTCTGTTTCAATATCATTTTGTTGAGCTAGAAGCATCTTTTTGAGAATAATAGGTTGTGTTACCAAGTTAAATAAATAAGGTCGATCTTCTACCTCACCAATTCTTAAATCAAATTCTTCCAAATAATTACATATTTTTCACCTATGACAAGATAAGTTTGCTAACATTCCTTGCGATTTCCTACTTAAGGCATCTGCTACCACATTAACTTTTTTAGGATTGGTATTGCAAGGTAAAATTATAAATTTTCAAATATTACATCCACCTAATCTGTCTTAACTTAATTCTTTTTGGGTAAACAAATGTTGAAGAGTTTTGTGATTCATAAACACCTTAAATCTCCCAAAATAAAAGTAATGCCTCCATAATTTTAATGCAAATATAATGCCAACAAACTCTAAGTCGTTTAGGATAATTATGCTCATGAGTTTTAAATTGGCGTGAATCATGTGCCACCATTCTTCTGAACTGCATCAGAACACAATCAAGTCCCGCACGAAAAACATCACAATAAATTGTATATCCTATGCCACATTAAAAAATAATTAAAACTAGAGCTGAGAATAAGTGTTTCTTTAATTTCACAAATGCTTGCTTTCATTTGTCATTCACTCAAACTTCACAATTTTTTTAGTCAAATGAGTTAAAAGATGCCACTATTCAAGAGAAATCCCTTACAAATATATGGTAATATCCTACTAAAGCCTAGAAAACTTCTAATCTCAACTACACTATTCGGTCTATTCCAATTTAGTACTACCTCTAATTTAGCAAGATCAATAGAAATACCTTTTTGAGACACTATATGTTTAAGAAATTTGACTTCGACTAACCAGAATTCGCAATTACTCTGTTTTGCATACAATCAATGCTCCATCAATACTTTCAACTAACAATTTAGGCTCTAAAAGTTCAATTTCTAAGCCCAACAATAATACAAGTTTCAAAGAAATAATGGAATGCCCAGCACTGGAATTAAATAATACTTTAACCCTAATACTAAATAAAAGAAAAATACCTTCCACAACTAGCTGCTTGATTCATTTCCCACCACAGACGTGGACACATGTTTCGGTAATGACCATATTCTCCACACACAAAACAAATTCCTGAATGCACACAAAAACTCTAACTATCTTAAGTGCTTCTTTAATTAGAGCCAGTTACTTGGTTCTATATTCGCTTTAAACGGGAACACACATTTTGGTGATGACTTGGTTTTTCACATTGAAAATGAACACTAGATATATTATAGGAACTCCGAATATCCTGAACAGAAAACTGACCTCTCATCTATCTCTTTTCTTATTGTTTAGGAAGTTTATGGTCTGAACTCACTTTTTTAAATTCCATTTTCTACTTATTCTCATCTTTGTCTTATTCTATCATCAAAGCTCGTTCTACCACTTTAGGCTTTAATTATTTTATGAATCGTTTAACCTTATCCTTCTCATTTAAAACCATAGAAATAGCAAAACGACGCAATGTCTTAAATTTGGATTCATATTGTGCCACTGACAAATTATCCTAAGTTAAATGAATAAATTTATCTAACATAGCATCATAAAATACTTTAGGAAATTATTTTCCTAGAAGAACTTCCTTGAAAGCTTCCCATGTTTATTCCTCATCTTGCTTTGTGGTTTGATGGTATTCCACTAGTGATTAACATTTTCAATTAACTAAGAAGTTGTAAATTTCCCCCAAACTTCTTTACGTACTTGCATTGCATCCAAGATTCACCCAATTTGTTTCACTCATTTTTCGGTAATTAATGGGTCAGTCTTTCGATTAAAAGTTAGGGGATTAAGTTTCTTGAATTCACCCAATGTTGACATACTCTTACTCTCAGCACTATTTCTATGGTTGCGTGGCTCATTACCTGTGAATCTGTGAAACCACAGAGTGCAATGACAAATTCTTTCATATTTTGGAGGAATTTGCCAATTTCATCTCCTTGAGAATAAGATAGTTCTGTTTTTTAATTATTAAACATGTTGAAATCTAAGGAATCTTATGTCATAATAGTTAAAACATAATAAAATAATCATAATATTTTATTATAATAATACATGTAACCATAAAAGTTATTCTTATATTAACTACAAAAATTTACATTCCTCCAAAGGAAAGCCAAATAAAACACACGAAAAAACAACAAACTAAAGTAACTAATGTTATATATACGAAGTTGATATATATAAAAACTCACATATAAAATAGTCTCGTTGCTTTGGTCCAACACTCCATCACTTTATATGGTCTCTCTTAATTACTGGCAGTTTAAAAGTTTTTGCCATTTAGTGAGAAATGATTTTAATATCACTGGACTCTCTTTACTAGTCTTACTTGGTGGACTTTCTGTCATTTTTTTAACCAACTTTTTGCGATGTTGTAGGTATTAATGATTCTACTAATTCATAATAAATGCCGCACTACAATTTTATTTTAGTTTACCTCCTTACTATATACCCTCAGCCCGTAGTGCCTTGTTTATTGTTTTCTCAATAGCTCTTGGACTCGCAGGGGTGTCGATATAAGGGGTCTTAACCACTACCAATCTCAATCTTTCCTTATTTCTGTCTGCATGTAGTTTTCTAAAGTCCTTCATAGGAACTCTGCCTAAAGTACACTGTTCGTTTCTATTAATAGACATCCATATGTCATACTTATTCTTGCCTATACTACAAAACCAAATAAAAATTAACATCATGAGATTACATAATAATAAAAAAGAAATAACAATCAAGGACCCAAGATATCTTAATATTTTCTAATTAACATAAGAAATGTCTACAAAATCTTAGTCATGCTATGATATTAAGTAGTAACGACCCTAATTCTCTAAAACAATTTGGCAGAGTTTCCTATTACAAAATTTACATTTTTCAAAATTTAAAACCTAAAAAAAAAAAATTTAAAACATTTTTGAAAAAAATTTTCAATTTCAACTACCCTGCCTTAACATCTATATACAATGTTTAACACTATATTGTTCATCCATTAACTTAAAAACTATGCACTTATTTTCTAAAATCAAAATAACAATAATAAATACTAATTCAAATATCAGAAAAATTAAACTAGTAAGCATAAAACAATGTTCTAAAATTATATTTCTAAATTGAATTTCTAATACTAAAAATGCTATAACATTCAACACATAACTAATATCTAAAATAAATTTCTAAAACTAATACAAATTAAAATCAGCATTATACCTCTCTACTCTGTCTCGGTTCCTTTCAAATTTCATAGTCAAAGATTTCAATTGCAAGCTACACGATTTCAATTTGCAAAGTCAAATTTCAATTTAAATGAAATGCCTGACAGGCTCCAATTTCAACTATCAAACATTAACCTTTTATTCTTTAATGCCTTGTGTAAAGGTCCCCCTTATTTATTCGTCTAAGGCAATTAATGAGCCCATGGCCGCAAGTCGAGGAGGCGCCAATAGGGATTTATTATATACTTCTCCGTCCTTGGATTATAATAAAATGAGTGCTTACGTTGATTGTCCAATCTTGCTTGTCCTATGTGTTGTGATGCTTGGTTGTTCAATACTTGTTTGCTCATTGCTTGCTTA
>JAXCLQ010000005.1:6567028-6600135 GCA_035584115.1 Cedrela odorata | reverse complement strand
TAAACTTAGAAAAAAAATAAATTTAAAAAATTAAAAACAAAACCGGAAACTCATTATACAAGAAGAAGAAGAAGAAGCAACAAAATCAGAAAAAATAAACCAAAACTATGCTGATTATCAAGCTTAAGTAAGTTTAAACAGAGAAATCAGAAAAGAAAATTGTTAGTGAGGAAAACAAAAAGAAAAGAAGAGAGCTAAAAAAAAAAAAAAAAAAAACATAGAACACTTTCAACTCCTGACTGTGAAATTCCAAATTAATATTAACTAGTATGCGAATAAAAATTTGCTAACAAGCCATGTCCTTGGGTAATGAAAAATTAGACCATTACAACAATTTCTTTCCATAAATTGGAGGGGGAGCAAACCTTTTCGATGTGGCAAAAATACTTAAAAATATGCTTGTTCTTAAATAAACAAATGTAGAAGTGAAATTAACAAAACATATTGAAAGTATTGATCCTGTTAGCTTCAATTGTCTGGGACTCAAACACACTGTCTAAACTATCTAAACCCAAAATCGTCTTGGAAATGGGCTTTCTGGATAACTTGCAAAAGAGAAAACCAGACAATCCCTCCCGCATTCCACCCATAATAAAAACCAATATATATATAATTTATTTATTATTAGATTGCAAACACTTTTATTGATATGGATACAAAACAAAATGTAATATTTTTTATTCTTAAATTAGAAAATTTATTATATCCATTTAAAAACCTAACACTAACAACAAAATTCTAATTTTTTTTTTTAAAAAAAAGGGCGTTATAATTACTTTATATTATATTAAGGAGTCCATTATCATTTACCAAAAAATATTATAATCACAAACAAGCCCTCCTTTAATGGGAAATGCCTTTTAAGGTTCAGAGATTGAGATTAATATGAAAGCTGATTTGTAACTATTAATTTTTAAAAAAATTTATCACAATCAATTAAAATTAAGACATGAGAGATGGATGTGTAATGACAGACAAATCAACTTAAAAGTCTGTATGGCTTGATAGTTGATAATACTAATGTTAGGATACATGCTGAATAAAAAAAAAAAAAAGCGTAGTATATTTTTTGTAAGTACAAATTACACTTAATATAATACAATTATCATTTTGGAGATAATTATAATTCAAATTCAAATTAATAGAAAATTTCGTGACTCTTAGCCTTAACACAACACAAAGTGTCAGCAGACAAAGACTCCAATCATTGAAAATGCAATAAATAAAAATAAATAAAGGATAATTAGAAATTGGTAAACAAACTAAAATAAAAGTCGTCTCTCTCTGTTCTGTTCTTCGCTTCTCGACGGCTTTTCCAAATTTTTTACTTGCACCTCTCTCTCTCTCTCTCTCTCTCTCTCTCTCTCTCTATCTATCTATTACGTACTTCTTTTCTTTTTTCTTTAAAATAAAATAATAATAAAAACTTTTGCATACATTTCTCTTCTTCTTCTTCTTCTTCTACTTCTTCTCCTGCTTTCTGTTTGAATATTCAACTCGATCTCTGCATATCTGTGTATACATCGAAATCGAAGATCTTGCAGTAGGATTGTATGTTAGATCCGTCTGAGCATCTGAGTTTGGGAGCTGAAGAGACGGAGATTATTTTCTCTTTCTCTGTCTAGGGCTTGGATCTGACCGAAAATGGCCTTGTCTGGCATGAGAGGTCTTTCTGTCTTCATCAGCGACATTCGCAATTGTCAGAACAAAGAGCAGGAGAGACTCCGCGTCGATAAAGAGCTCGGCAATGTTCGTACTCGCTTCAAAAACGAAAAGGTTAGGGTTTTTTTTATACCTTTTTTTTTTTCATTTCCTTTAGCAATTTAATTTCCATTTGCTTTCGATTTTCTTTTTTCATCTGAAGAATTATAAAAGCACCTTGATTTTACTGATGAAATGAGGAGACTAGAATTTCTTACCTTTTTAATTTTGGACTTATTCGAGCTTTATAGTAGAATTTTAATTTTGTTGATTAGCTGAGATGATCGCTAGGTTTTTGCTATTTTCTTTATAGCTTTGATTAAATGGAGCTCGTGTTTGTTATTCTTTATGTGATTGTTAGTTAAAGTTACCGAGCTGTACCTGTTTTTTAAAAGTAAAAGAAAGAAAAGATGCTTGTTTTCTAGGAGTTTGCTGTGGATCCATTGTGAGAAAGAGGCAATTTAGATTGCTGTTACATTAGGGTTTGGTGTTAATTGTACAGTGGGACTCTTCTAGCAAGGTTTATAACAATGTGCCTGGTCAGCAGAAATTTCTTCTATTTTTGTTTCTTTGTTAGAATGTAGTGGAAAGTTAAGATGGACAGTCAAAGATAGAGGTTAATGACAAGAATTTGGACAATGAAGGCTTTTAGCACAAACTCTTTGGTATGCATTAATGTATTAGCGAAACCACTTACTGATGATTTTGATTGATATCGAGTTATAAGTACTTGTTATAAATGAGTAAACAGAATGAGCTTCAATGGCTCTTTTCTTCTATTGAAGAAATTAGAAGAATACAAACTTGTTTTTCAAGAATATAATGCACGAAAGAATGAGAGATATATATGAGACATAGAACTACAAGACAGAAGACATAAAGGTAAAATGGACACTAAGGAACACAGCAAGCATAGGAATGGAAATGAGCCAAGGACTGCTGCAGGCAAGGACTGCAGATGAGAGGTTCTTGATGCAACAGAAAACTTTGTCTGCATATGAATAAGCTGGTGAAAGGAAGAATAGCCAATGGAAATAAAAGGAGATGGGCCGGTGTGATGAATTGAAAGAAATGGGCCTATCTTGATAAGTCATGGACTTGGGTGTAGGCCCGTGTATCTTGTTTTCTAACTAGGACATCCTAATTCCTTTGCTAACCAAAGTACAAAATCCTATGGATTTTGTCAAAGAAGATGGCTGTTCATAATTTGTGTATGGTAGAATTTCTGTGGTGAATTTGGTCAATATTTTGTCATTGCCTTTGAATTTCCTTCCAAGTATTGTAGAGGGTTGATTCTTAATAGTGACTTGGTATTACAGAAAGGGGTTTGTCAAAAGTACTGTACATTGTATTAAAGCTTACTTTTGCGTACCATTAAAATATCAATGATGTTGGCATGTCATTGGACTCCAAAATTTGATGATACTTTAAAGAATGATTGCTTATCTTAGAAAAACATGTAGTGGCCATTTTTGTGGTAACTATGAGGTAATTATTGATAAGGAGTTTGATTTCTTGCATTCTTAAATATTTAATTATAGTTAACATCCTTAGCCTCTGTTTGAGCAATTGATTTTCATTCTAGGATTATCCCATACATATATTCTAGGTTCCATCTAAATTAATATTGGCGATTACCCATGATGAAACCTTCTTTTACTCCCCTTATTCTTTTCCTTCACCAAGTTAGGCTACCATTATGTTATTGTGGGTGTTTAGAAGCAGCGGCAAATATATGGCTTTAGCAGGCTGACTTTCAGTTTAGACCATTTTGGTTGGGGGACCTTAAATCAATTGCGATTGTTGAACTTATGAATTTATAAAGAATTCACACAACCATGATCGTTTTTGGGCTTAGTTGATGCTTTGAACTTTAGGACTTTATTCATACGTTCTTTTTCTTCTTCTTATTTTTTTAAAAATCCTGGTTAGGTCTTTTTAGTGCTTGTGCAAAATCACATAAATTATAAATTTACCCCCACCGCACTACACCATCCCCTCTCTTTTTGGGCATTCTTTGAATTTATTATCTTGCAGAAGAAAGGATAATATTTTATAGCCTATTTTTAGATTACGTTTGCCTTAGTGTTCAAGTTGGATTCATACTCTGGTGCATCTTCCTTACTTTTAATTTTAAGTAATGCAAATTGGTATCGATTCTAGATGAAGTTTATTTCTTATTTAATTTCACATTAATTGCCTACTATAACTTTGATAATAAATATTCTTGGGATGAATTTTATCTCATAATTCTTTGTCTATTTAATTTATCTTTTGACGGAGATCTAGTACTTGACATTTCATCTTAAAGGAAATAGTCCTAGCATTTTTTAGTGAAAATTGTAAGGAAGGGCCCCTTTGGAACCTCCATTTGCCAACATTCTCTATCGTGGCATCCTTGTCGGCATCTGAGCTCCCGTTTGCTGGAAGGAGAGCTCAAATATCGATGGTGATTGTGCGGAGGGGTAGACCAACAGGCAGGGTTAATGGTTCCCTTGATATAACTTAGCACAGTTGTGGCAAATGGACTGCTATTTATACTTTTTTATTTTTATAACCATTTGTAATTATAAAATTATAATTGTAGTTTGAACAATTTATTTATTTTTATAAGAAATAAAAACGAACCTTAATTGAAATTAATAGAAAGAAATAAAAAATCTTGAACAAGCTTTATTTTGAAAAAGTTATTATGTTTTGACCCTTTTAATACAACCTAATTCTTCTCAATGGGATAACTACATACATTCTATATACATCGGGGACTTGTACTTTGCATAATTTTATCCAATACAATAGAGAAACTAAACATATATGTTGTCAATTAATACAGTTTACTGCATTTAATACAGAAAAGTACGAGGCACCAAAACTGGCCTAAAACTATTGCTTATATATTGCTCCCTTTTTCTCTATAAGTCTGTTTGATTTTGATGCTTTCTCAGCATGACATGCTAACATTTGCCATATCTTGACGAGTGAGCAGTTGGTTATTGAAACTTTTTGTTCTTTCAACAGGGTTTGACTCCTTATGAAAAGAAAAAATATGTTTGGAAAATGCTTTACATTTATATGCTGGGTTACGATGTAGATTTTGGACACATGGAAGCTGTCTCTTTAATATCTGCACCAAAGTATCCAGAAAAGCAGGTAAACTCCTTTGCATTTCAATTTTTACAATAATTTGCGCTTGCTTTAAATTTTTGTTTTTTTTAGTATTTCAATGCTTATTTAAGGGCAATATGGCAATCGTGTGATTGGCTTGTATTAATTGAATTATTGATATCAATGGTTGTAGTGACTCGTAATAATCTATATGATGTATACCAGTCTACGATTTATTGATGCATATTTAAATCCAGCTAAACAATGATAAAATTTTAGGAAGACTAGATTATTTGGACCTCTCTAAACAATGCTATATGGAATTTCTGGAGGCCGAGGAATTTCTTGAATCTGGTATCTTTGTAGCTCTTTTACATATTATAGTTTCTTGTGTTTGAAAGTTATATTTCTTGCACTAAGGATGTTTAATGCGCGAACATTAGCATATGTGCCCATGTTTTCTATTTAAGAAATTGCCTCAACAATTGTTGTTTTATTAACTTCATATCATGCTATAAATGGCTGCAGGTTGGGTACATTGTGACGTCATGTTTGCTCAATGAGAACCATGATTTTCTGAGATTAGCGATAAATACTGTACGCAATGACATTATTGGCCGCAATGAAACTTTCCAGTGCCTAGCATTGACTATGGTACGTTGGCAAGAAAGCTGTTGAAGGCTTTTTCTTTTATCCTTATCTATCCTTTTTGTCAGATTATATGTATTATGCTGCTGTAATTTTCAATTTATTTCTTAAGAAAAAGAAGTGGTTTTAGTTCTTTAAGTGGCTCTTGATAAGTTCAACATATTACATTCCTTTGTTTATGCATGGTACCATCTGTATCTTTTATGATTGCCTTTGTTTATTATGTAGGAGCAGATGTTATATGCAAAGTTCTCAGTGACTTATTTGCCACTGTTGTTTGTGTTTATTTTTATAGGTTGGAAATATTGGTGGAAGAGAGTTTGCTGAATCACTAGCACCTGATGTTCAAAAGTTACTTGTAAGAATAACACAAATTTTTATCATCAATTGGCCCTCCTGGATATTGGCTGGTGTTAATCAATTCTTTTGTTTTAGATTTCTAGTAGCTGCAGACCACTTGTGAGAAAAAAAGCTGCATTATGTCTACTGCGCTTATATAGGAAAAATCCTGATGTTGTCAATGTAGATGGCTGGTATGTTTGAATATTGCATTCTTCATGACAGGTTACTTTGTAGTAATATATTTAATTTTGTTTATTTACATTTGTCTTGTTTTCCATATGCTGTAGGGCGGATCGGATGGCGCAGCTGCTGGATGAACGAGATCTTGGTGTTTTGACATCCTCCATGAGCCTTCTTGTTGCTTTGGTATCAAATAATCATGAAGCATACTGGAGTTGTCTTCCGAAGTGCGTTAAAATACTGGAGCGGCTTGCTAGAAACCAGGATGTTCCGCAAGAATACACTTACTATGGTATCCCATCTCCCTGGCTTCAGGTCTGTATTCAGCTTCCCCCTTATAACTTATCTGCCAGTCATGGATGCTAAATTTAAAATGCTGTTCAACTGGCCTATTTGATCAGTTTGAATGGACTGTGGATTGTTTGCTAAGTGGATTGATCTGAAAGTGTAACAATATTGAAATTCTGAGAGTGTGGTTAGGATGTGGGATCCAATCAAATTGATGATGGTCCTGTAATTGATCAGGAAGTGGAGAATGAGAAACACAATAAGAAAATACTGTTAAGTAGTTGTGGCATTTTAGTTGTCTTTTTGAAATTGATACCTGTGCCAATCCATTGATTTTTTTTTTTTTGGATTGCTTATCCTCTGTCATTAATGGGGGGAAACATTGAGGGCATTTTTAGTTGTTGCTGGGAATGTAAGTTAGTTCCATTGATGTTTTATGTACTATTTCTGTTATGTCATTGTCATAACATTAATTCTAAGACATTCTTGCTGGCTTGTTCATGATGGATTTTATACCTTCAAGTGTGACGTGTTCAAAAATGGGTCATTTGAATGTTATTGTATCTATCAATTGCTATTCATTGAACAGTTTCAAGTATTGTTGGAAAAAAATAGTTATTGCAATAGCTGAAGGAACATTCCCTTGCTTATTTACCCTTGATTTTTGGATTTGGTATGGAATTGTGTCACTTCTAAGTGAATTTACTCTGTTTTGGTTATTTTTTAGTATTTCTATAATTCTGATTGAACTTTGAAATTTGTAATTTATTTATGTATATTTAACCTGTTGATGTCAATGCTGATTATTATTTTGTTGGAACAGGTCAAGACGATGAGAGCACTTCAGTATTTTCCAACTGTTGAGGATCCGAACACCAGAAGATCTTTGTTTGAGGTTCAATATATCCCAATGAGCATATATTTCTTTTGTTTGATTATGTGATTCTAATTAGGTTTTACTTGGTGATTTAGGTGTTGCAACGGATATTGATGGGAACTGATGTTGTGAAAAACGTTAATAAGAACAATGCATCGCATGCTGTTCTCTTTGAAGCCCTTGCTCTGGTAAGTTTGGATGTAAAAAAACATTTAGTTTGTGCAATTTGTCACTTATAGTGGGGGTCTCTGAGTTGTTCATTTTTATAGAGGCATATTTTTATTTAGCTGAAGTGAAACTTCAAAAATTCCATAGGGTTTTAAGTATGTCTCCTGCAAAACAAATAATATTGTTTGAGTTTCGTGAGAAGAATAACATATTTATGTTTCAACATACATACTGTGTTGTGTATTCATGCGTGTCTCATGCACATAATTGTTAAATTGTGTAGATACAATAGTGAAAGTGACCTCTTATGGACTGCTTGGGGGTATTCTTGGCTTGAGGGTTTGTTGAGGTTATGAAACTGTCATTTCTTCATTTTGGGGAAGTGATATCTGTTTGCATTTTAGTACACTTTAATATATTTAGCCTGCTGTATAGTTCTTTCAAAAGATGTTTTGTCTGATCAGAAGAATCTATGTACTCTTGGTCTTCATTTAGATGTTAAAGGGTTTGGTTGGGCTGAGATTGGCCTTAAGTTCAAGTTCCTGGCAAAATGATCAACATACTGTATGTATCTAGATGTTGAGGGACACTTTATTAAGATTTTTGTTTGTTGTTTCCTATCACAGGTCATGCATCTTGATGCTGAGAAGGAGATGATGTCTCAGTGTGTTGCGCTGCTCGGAAAATTTATTGCTGTGCGGGAACCAAACATTAGATATCTTGGCTTGGTAAGTTGTGAAACACTAACTGTATTCGTTATTTCTTTCAAGTATATTTGTTAATGAAATTTATGACCAAGGTGCGCCAAAATGGGCTTCAATGTCTGAACTTTAAGAGTTTTGATTGCTGATCTATGATTTTGTGATTAGACTTTACATTTCTATGTTGCAGGAGAATATGACTTGGATGTTGATGGTAACAGATGTGCAAGATATTATAAAAAGACATCAGGCTCAGATCATAACTTCGTTGAAGGACCCTGACATCAGGTTATATTTGATATTCCTGTGTTGGCATAGTTACTAGTTGAGAATGTCAGGTCTCTCAATGTCGTTGATAGTTTTGCATGATTTAGCCACATTTTTCTTGCATAAGGATTATGTGGTAGTGATTCTCCCTTGGAGATTATATCTGTTTTTATGAATTAGGTATTCTATTAACAATTAGAGCACATTATATTTCTTTTTGAAGTTTCTTTATCACAAAAATCATTGTCTTTGAACTACCAGGATTTGATTACTTGTATTTGTTATTTAATTTTTGAAGGGTCTTGATCTAACATACCTTTATTGGGGTAAATCTTGTGGATGTTGTAAGATTCCCAGCTCAGAAGTTATCCATTTGTTATCGTTTTTGTGGGAACACTTGTTGGCATGCTGCGATTGCATTTTGAAACGGTTACTTTGCTTCCTTTCTTTTTCTTTTATTAGAAAAGGGACTGAATTGAGAATACTTGTTGAGCCACCAAAGTTTTTATAGAAAGGTTAATATTTAATTGTTAATATAAGCTTTGGTTATGTTGGAATATTTTAGAGAAAATGGAAGTAGATTATCTTTGTTGCAGCAACTCATTAGTTAAGTGTGTATACTAGTCCTCTGGCACTATTTTATTTAGGTCTGCATGTTATGAAGACACAAACATCAACTTTGTTAAATTTTATTGGGGAAAAAATGCATCTGATTTATGCAAACTTGTAGAAATATGACTGACCATATAATTTGATAAATATATAATGAATGTTTGAAACGTCAGCAAACTATTTTCTTTTTCTATTTAGGCAATATTGATAAATGATAAATTTGAGCAACCTAGCTAACTGATTTAGGCGATATCCAGAGGGGATTTAGTTCTTAGGTTATTCCTGTGGACAAAATATTTTCATGGATGTGCATAAAATTATGAAGCATATTTTATCCCTATAGTTGGAGACACTTGTTGACGACATTGGAATTACTGTTAAAATGAATTATTTAACATAAGAAAGATCAAAACCCAAATAACCGAGTTTTCCTTTTTTATTTTGCGAATTTTTGTTGTCTTTCTGGTGATTCATCATGCCACTACTTGCTTTTTTGGTACAATCTTACAATTTTATGTTCCGTGAGCTTACTTTTACTAACTCTTGTTCATTTTCCCCCCCAGTATTCGTAGGCGTGCTCTTGATCTGCTATATGGAATGTGTGATGTTTCAAATGCGAAGGACATAGTTGAAGAATTGTTGCAGGTAGAAAGTGCTGCACATAGACTGGTTGTTCTATATGATTCAAGGGACTTTTTATTTATATTATTGATTGTCCTTGCTGTCTGCTAAAAGAGTGTTCAGCTGAAGCACAAACTGGGCATGCCACTGATTTGCATCTGTTTTCCAGTATCTTAGCACAGCAGACTTTGCAATGCGTGAGGAACTTTCACTTAAAGCTGCTATTTTGGCTGAGAAATTTGCGCCTGATTTGTCATGGTAAGGATGGTTTTCCTTGGAAAGTTTAAAATATAGGGAAATGTAGCTCGCCTAAGCTAACAGGATACCTCCAGTTGACAGACAATTGGAAATGTTAAGTTACCATGACTGGATCTAAGGAAATAAAGAAGGCTAGTGGCTACGTATTAAGGTTGTTTGTCGGGGTACCTCCATGGGGGGATGCAAAGCAAGAGATTGATACAACCCTAAGTCTATAACAAACTAGTTTATCATTTACATTCTCTATGTTAGCGATTAGAAATGGCAAAAGAAAATATGTACTGTTGATATTACAATAATTTGTTAAAGCCGTGGTTTTTGGGAGTACTTATGTGGGATGATGTAAGAGGATTCACTATACCGACATTAAGTGCTGCTCTTAGTTGGTCTGCATTAAGCTACTTGACTGAGTTGTCTTCTACTGAGTTTGTAACCAAATTGCAAAGCACCTACTTAACCCAATATGCAATTTAATAAAAAAGTATGCCAAAATCTCCAACATAGTTTAAATGGTAACTACAACATGGCTCTAGTAGGTTTTTTGAGAAACTATCCCCCACTACTTGCAAGAGTTTTAGATATCTGACATTGCATTAATGCACAAGGAGATGCTCAATCATTGAAAATGTTTGGATCCAACTGTGCAAAAATTGTGTAAAAAATATGGTGTCACAAATTCTAACTCTATATGGGTAATTCTATTATTCTTATTCTGGTGGAGCTTTCATGAAATTTCTTCTCATACCTGCTGCCTCCTTTGATAGTTATCTAAGTAATTCTTTTTTGTTGAAGAAACAAGATTTTGTATTAATAATAACGGCATGCATGTGATATCGTATCTTATGGTTCTCCACAGGTATGTGGATGTTATCCTTCAGCTGATTGACAAGGCTGGAGATTTTGTCAGCGATGATATATGGTTTCGTGTTGTGCAATTTGTAACAAACAATGAGGACCTACAGGTGATCAAAATGTTTGTGGCATAAACACAGTTCATCATATATCTAGGGACGTGCTCTTATTGTATTGACTGTGACTTCAATATCTGCATTTGATCAGCCTTATGCAGCTGCAAAAGCGAGAGAGTATCTCGACAAGCCTGCCATACATGAGACAATGGTTAAGGTGTGTATACTTTTTGACCATGATTCATTTACCATATAAGCTTTATTTACATTTAAATAGGAATCTACTATACTTTGTATCAGTGGCCCTATGGAGATTGACTTGTAGTTTCTAGGGTTGGGTTTTTATCTTACCTCTATAATTTACTTGTAACTACAAGTCAATTATTGCTATAATGTGATTCTTGTAGACTTCATGCTAGTATTGACTTAACAATGCCTTATGAGAGTATGCAGAGATCAATTTCCATCATTAGAGCACGATGGCTGTAATATTTTAATGAGACCAGGATTAGACCTGCACACTATCTTCCAAATTTGAATACTGTGATTTTGGTTCTATGCTTTTGATAATGTCTCTGAAGTTTGGTATATTTGTGAATCTTGTTTATTAGAATTTCAAATTTGAATTTTAGGTCTGAATTTGTTTAATTCAATTTAATATGTCAGTACATCTTAAAGTTTTTTCATTAATGTGATATGCAATTCATTTTGCCATCACTATAGGTTAGTGCTTATCTTCTCGGAGAGTACAGCCACCTTTTGGCCAGACGACCTGGGTGTAGTCCAAAGGAAATATTCAGCATTATACATGAGAAGCTTCCAACTGTATCGTAAGAACACTTCATATTCTTCCCTCGTATTGTCTTGTCAGCTTTTGTTTATCCATTAAAAAAATTGCGATTGCAGGATGGCCACTGTTGCTATTCTTCTTTCAACATATGCCAAGATCTTAATGCACACACAACCTGCAGATCCAGAATTACAAAATCAGATTTGGGCAATATTCACTAAGTGAGATTTACTGTTGGACATTGAGATTTGCTATTATTCACTTAATTGTCAAAAATGCTGTGAACTTATCTAACACAGTTTTGTATTGTTTTTTAGATATGAAAGTTGCATTGATGTTGAGATTCAACAACGGGCTGTCGAGTATTTTGCCTTGAGTAGGAAAGGTGCTGCACTGGTGGATATCTTGGCTGAAATGCCTAAATTCCCTGAGCGTCAGGTATGTGTATATGACTTGCAATATCTGTTCAGAAGCAGCTTCTCTAGTAGTCATGAAGGACTAATTCATCAATAATTTTGATTGAAGTTTTCATTCAGAATCTTTGACGCTAACAGTTATCTGTTCTGTATTTAGTCTGCATTGATAAAGAAAGCTGAGGATGCCGAAGTTGATACGGCAGAGCAAAGTGCCATCAAGTTGCGAGCCCAGCAGCAGCAGACTTCAAATGCATTGGTTGTAACTGATCAAAACCCTGCTAATGGAACACCGACAGTCAGCCAGCTTAGCCTTGTAAAAGTGCCTAGCATGAGCAGTAGTGTGGTAGAGCCTATCACTGTGCGAAATCTCAAGCATATCTCCCATATGAGTTTCGCTTTGGGATTAAATACATCAGATTTTCAGTTATAGTTGGATATTGATGTGCATTTTACCTTCGCAGGAACATAATTCAGCAGATCCAGGGTTGGCCCAATCGAATGGGACTTTGACCAAAGGAGATCCTCAACCTCCATCACCAGATATTCTTGGTGATTTATTGGGTCCACTTGCTATCGAAGGTCCTCCTGGAGGTACTGGCCAATCTGAGCAAAATGTTGCCTCTGGGTTGGAAGTGGTTGCAGCTTTGGATGGAGCTGCCATAGTACCTGTTACAGAGCAGACTAATGCTGTTGAGGTTTGTTTTTATTACCTGTTATTATGATATTTATACACACACACACACACACACAAACACACACACACACACACACACAGCATTGTGAACTTTGTTTTGCACTTAAGGTTATATATCTCTAGAGCTTGCCTTGCTGGATGGCTTCCTCCTGGTTGCTCCTAGATTGAGCTGGTGTAGATGACTATTATGCCCTGGACATTATATTGTACAGAGGCATCTGAATGTAATATTAGTGCGGCCCAAAGGACTAATGATTTTCAATACTGTTGAGTATTCTTCATTTCTAAACTATTCAGGGAGTTGGGTATAGTGCAGTTATCTTATTTTGGACATTCTAGTACTGATAGAAAATATGAGTATTTTTCCCAGGGCTTTACTGCCTCTTAGATTATAAGAAAATTTATGAAGTCCTAATAGAGATGTTTCATTTTCTTTTTTCAAAAGCTTTTCAATTTCCTTGCAACATAAATACACTTTGGCACTTTCCTATTTATGGTGAAATCATCGCGTTCTATAAATGTCTGAACATCTTGGTTTATATTTCCTCAGCTACTATGCTATGAAATTATAACTAGACTCTAACTTATGTTAAGTTTCAGTTTTAACATTCTAGTTCTGTTATCCATTTTTGCAGCCAGTAGGAAATATTGCAGAAAGATTTCATGCTTTATGCTTAAAGGATAGTGGTGTACTGTACGAGGATCCTCATATTCAGGTTTTCTTTTTTTTCCTCTGAAATATTTCCACATTGTTGGCCATCATCATTTTAAGTTTATGGGGTTTTTTTTATGATGTCTCCCTTACAACTTCTTAAAAGCTTTTAGCAGGCATGACATGATTTACTTGTTAAATGTTGTCCAGATTGGTATTAAAGCAGAGTGGCGAGCCCATCACGGGCGTCTAGTGCTATTCTTGGGAAACAAGAATACCTCTCCACTTGTTTCTGTTCAAGCTCTAATATTGCCTCCCTCCCATTTAAAGATAGAGCTTTCCTTAGTACCCGAAACTATTCCTCCTCGAGCTCAGGTGAAAACTACTTGTTATTCTTGTTTATGTCATGCTTATTGGATCTACTTGTCACTCTTGGTCTCTTCTTCATTTTGTTGTTCCGTTTTCACATTTTCCTCTTTTGTTGTATAGGTACAATGCCCACTTGAAGTCATGAATCTTCGACCAAGCAGGGACGTTGCTGTTCTTGACTTCTCCTACAAGTTTAATACCAATATGGTACACTTGTAATAAATACACTCCTGTTTTATGTCTCCAATAAACTAGGGGCTAGGTAATATATGTGATCGTTGATATCTTAATTTTCCCTTCTATAGGTAAATGTCAAGCTTCGCCTTCCAGCTGTCTTGAATAAATTTTTTCTGCCTATAAATGTATCCGCTGAAGAGTTTTTCCCTCAATGGAGATCACTTTCAGGCCTGCCTTTGAAGCTTCAAGAAGTGGTTTGTTTATGTTGCCATTCCTTTAAGCGTATTGTATTTTTTGTTGGATAAAAAATGTTTATTTTATTTTTCTGCTTTATGAAAAAAAACATTAATGGTTTTGTTTTTGATTGATAATAATGAAGTGTCTTTGTTATTGACTGAGTTTATATTTAATTAAATTACTTGCTAGAACCTATTGCAATTGTCAGTCTAGGACTAATTTAATTATAAACGCGATAGTCTCTCTTCATCAATATCAAAATCCAATTGAGGCAATGGCATTAGGCTTAATGACCATAATCTGCCTCTAGGGCAACGTTATAATAAACAAAAAAGGCTTCTTTATTTTTCATTTTATATTAAAGAAATCAAAGAGGGGGTGGATTCTTGTTGAATGTTTATTAAGAATACCAATCAGAAATCTGCTAATCTATATGTTTAGCATTTTGAATCTTGTGTCATAGTTCCTCTCTCAAGTTGCCCTACTGCTAATGGCAAATTCCGTATTTTTCTATTAATTGTGCAGGTCAAAGGCGTACGACCAATGCCTCTACTTGAAATGGCTAATTTATTTAACAGTTACCGATTGATGGTCTGTCCAGGGCTTGTAAGTTCTTCTTCCCTTTCACTCGAGCCTTTCTCTATCAATTTTGTAAATTTTGTTCACAGTTTGATTTTCTGTTTTAGGACCCTAATCCTAATAATTTGGTGGTGAGCACAACATTCTATTCAGAAAGTACACGAGCCATGCTTTGCTTGGTAAGGAAGATATATTTGCTTCTAGCTTCTTATCTGGGTATTATATGATTTCAAGATGGGCATTGTAATACCGGGAACCAATTTTGGATACCTTGGTTGAAGTTTACTTGTTCATTACGTACTGCTGTTCAACTGTCTCTGATGCTAATGATCCATAAAGTATCAATACTTTTTGGAAGTCAACTTATATTATGTGTTCTAATTTCTTTTGTTTTAGTACTGAGAAATTTGTTGCCTTGCTTTTCTCAATCAACCCAGTTAGCGAAGATCACATGGTTTTGTAACTTTAAAGAATTATCCCTGAAGTTTTGTTAAATTTCAGATATAAATAAATATTTTGTTATTAGTTATATAAAAGATTACTGTTTGACAGCTGTTTCTTTTGACATTCAGTTAAGAATTGAAACAGATCCTGCAGATAGAACACAGTTGCGGATGACTGTAGCCAGTGGGGACCCAACACTAACTTTCGAGTATGTATTTTGACTTAATAGGCTAACTTTTATAGTTTTCACAACTTGCCAGATATCTCTGACCTTTGTTTTGCAGGTTGAAGGAGTTTATCAAGGAACAATTAGTTAGTATTCCTACTGCTACTCGTCCACCAGCACCAGCTTTACCAGCATCACCTCTAGTAGCCCAACCAATTTCACCAGCAGCATCGTTAAATGATCCTGGAGCAATGCTGGCCGGTTTGCTGTGACAAATTAGCAGTGACTGAAGATTTGTTCAATATACACTTATAAACCAGATTTATACGTCTGACCTACCCCCTGTATGTCCAGTTAAGAGGTGGATAAGGAAAATCATGATACGAGGGCTGGCGGAATTGAGGGTGAACTAATTTGTGATCGGCTTAGTGTTTGAGTGGAATTACAATCAAGGAGGTTGGTCGGGATTTTGAGATTCTTTCTGCACAATTTTATTGTGCCTTGGGTGAGTTTTTTTTGGTCTTCTGGGACGGGGGTTTTTCATTTTCATTCATTTTTTTTACTTCCCAGTTTGTAAGATATTGCATGAAGTAGAACCAGTTGTGATAGTTTGTATTTGTCTGTCAATCAATTATAGATGAAAATAATATAGCGTTACCATTTTTATGCGAATTTATCCAAATATGATCGCTTTTAAAAGCAAAGCAAGACATTCGTGTAGCAATAGTCGTGGAAATACAGTAAGGGAACCCACAGAGAGAGACCCAAAGTTAAGCGAAACAAATATGCGGGAACAAGATTTAAAGCTGAACGAACGAGTAGAACATTGTTGAATCTACATGTTTTAACGTAATGGAAACTGAAGCTCATTGAAAGAGAACAATGTTGAAGCTGCTTGTTTTTAAGTAATGGAAACTGAAAGCTCATTGAGAGAGAACTGCTGCTCAAAATCTAATTGTGGCATCTGTTTCTACGTTTAATTTTCAGTCAAGAGTCAATTATGGGGACTTGGTGTTTTGAGTTTCTATAGAAAGGCGATTGCTTAATGCAAAGTGGGGGCCAAACAATTTTTAAAAAAGAACTAAATTCAGTATCAGTTTGAAAAAATTACTCAACTCAGACCATTTAAGTAATACTTTCCAGTATTTTTTTTAATTGGCTCAATTTTAAGGTTCATTAATAATTATAATCCAACTTAAATTTTTGTTATAATCTTAATTAAAAATGTCTCTTGGACGAAAATATCCTTGACCTCTTTTTATTTTTCTCGACTACAAACTCGTACAAAAACTTTGTGGAACAAACAAATCCTTACCCCCCTCAAAGTTGTTGAATTGAATTTCCAAATCCTATTTTAGAGTTGTTGCTAAATTAACATTCTAAACTTTATTTTAAAGGAGTTGTTGAACTAGAAATGAGTGGGTGTAATTTTTTTTTTTTTTTTTAAGTTTTTAAATTAATTTTTTTTATTTTTATAAATCATTGATTTAGGCATAATTTATAAACTAAAAAAACTTTTTATGATAGATTTTATATATAATATCTGTGATTTAGACATTATTATGATTTGAAAACATTATGGAGTTAAAAAGAAGATAAACAGTACCAAAATTAACCCTGGTGATATTGATGTGTTAAAATAATTAAATTTAGAATAGAAAAAAAATTTAAGCCTGGACTAAAAAAATTATAAGAAAAAAACCGTACTTTCTAACAAGGACAGCCAGTGATGGTTGAGATTATTTGTGTCTGTAAAACCAAGTAATGTAAAGTGACGATGAGCCTTCGCATCGCACTGTTCATACAAAGAAGACAAAATGCTAAGGAATCTTGAATTCTTGATTTTAACCTTGTTAATCTCTACTAACAGAAATTTCATTTGTACAAGCAATGCAACCGGATAAGCACAACAAAAAAAAGAAAGCTTATCTTCGTAGATCGCCTTATATAATCTATTAAACCTGTGACTGAAACAATTCTTTGGTTCACACCAGAACCAATTTCTTCTTTTTTTAACTTCTGCAGAATCAATCTCCTTAAAATCAGTTGTTGAAATTTTAACATGTATCCCCCTCGTCAACTTCTCAACCACCATGCATCCTCAAAGGAGACACTAACCACGTTACGTAAAGTAAATATAATCAACATGGTCAACACAAGTGCAGCAATTGATAATCTGCAGAAACTGCCCCAACTTCAACAGCAGAGGGATAGAACGTTAAACCTGCTGCTGTCCCTGACCTTTCCTCTAATATACCATTTCCATATGGCCATTTCAACCATAAAAATCATCAATGGAAACCGCTAAATGCAATTCTCATCCAACAAAACCCCCCTCTCAAATCAAAACAGCAGAATAAAAAGTTGAAAACCTTTATGAAACCCCGCAAGTTACCTCCACTCTCGGCAGTTGCCGCATTTCCAACTTCCTTCCATGTATGAAGACTCATCCCAAGGAGAACAGCGGCTGTGTATTAAAAATCCGCAAATTTTGCAACAGAGATCAGGAGATGGTTCCATATCTGGACACATCTGACAATGCATTTTATTAACTGTGGAAATCGTATATTCCAGTTGATCATTATATGTACCCATCCCACATTGTTGAGGGGCTCCATCATGTGCAATTGAACAAGAAAGATCTTCCTGGTTTCCCGACACAAGACCAGAAGCATCAATTCCATCCAACTGCGCATCATCAGATGCCAGCAACTCTGAAAAGGAAAAGTAGGTTTGCGGTTCGAACTCCATATCCTCGTAGTTAAGACCATCATAGTCAAACAGCATCTCACCTTCAAGACCATTGCCTGAAGTGTCCCAATCCACACAAGAACCTGAAAGTTCCTCTTTTGGGTCCAATACATTATTCGTCTCGAAACTCATGGACAAGTCAACATTTGGCACATTATTCCCAACAGACCCACCACCTACATACCCTTCACACTTCACTTGCCTTCTGACTGGAAGTTTTTGTGGCCCCGGGGCAGCAGTGTTCCATCCACAATCCACTTCCAAATTGGGTTTTGCAATAAGCTCAACAGTCGAAAGAGAGAAGAGAAGAGGATCATCTTCTGGCATAAACATTTCCTCCATCAGATACACCGGAGTAGGGGGTTTGAACTCCTTCGATTCAGAAATGGTTCCATGATCAGAATCCACTCTCATAGATCCCTGTACCTGTTTCTGAGCCCTCAAGCGCCGCTTCTTGCGTTTTTGCTCCTTCAGTTCAGGGTCCATGTAGGGACACTCAGGTCCTCCTATCCTACGACATTTGCAACACTTGAAGCCTACTACATCAGTAAGTTTTGACTCCTCAAGTTCAACAGCTTCAGCATGAAACCACCCTGCAAATGTCACCAGAGATGCAATGTGTCGTTAAAAAATATACTTGCACATAACAAAAGTAGTTATCTGCATTTCAATTGTAATAGCACCAATTATCTAAAGTGGCTTACTTTTGCAAGTTTCACAGTGAATGTACATCAAATCAGAATTATATGGCTGTTGACAGAGATCACAAACAGGCTCCAGATGGTGTATATCTGAACTGCCCCCTGGGAGAATGTTTGCACGCCTGAAATCATCACCTGCATCTTCACTGTTCTTTTTCCTCCATATGATTCCCCAAGACAACGTTCTACTTCGCGTTTTCGTCATCAAACTAGAATCAGAAGCAGTTTGTTTGATCTCAGAACAACTTTCCTGAGTTCTGACAGATGCCAAAGGTTGATTAAAATCTTTAGGCTGTGATCCTTTAGTGACTTTTACTGCAGTATGATATTCTTGCTGATGCAAGGGCAATGGACTGGTTGGAGATTCGCTACTAATTTCACTTGGAGCAAGAGCTTTGGCATGGTAACACCGGTTGCAGATAATCAAGGGCTCAACTTCACTGTTCATATACATTGAAGTTGATGTACAGTCTTCATGACAATAACCTAGACAGTACAGAACAAAAACTTCAAAATTATTGAATTCTGCAACAGCAAAATAATGGCAAGCATCCTAAAATCTCTAAAGATATGACAGACTTACCTGTCCTTTGATAGTCATCTAACTTGAAATTACAATTATGGCCAATCACAACCGTATTTGTGAGCTAAATAGTTAACTAAGAATGTTCTTATATCTTCACTAAATCTAAAAACAATTACACCTATTTGCAGCTCTATTCTATATGTATCTCCGCGGATTAGAAATGATTATTTCAATAATTCAGAAAGACACCTTATTTTGTGGACATCTGGTCCACATCACACATGTAATTCAATTAAAGTTTCTGTATTAATCAAATTTCATTCTTTTTTTAAAGAAAAGTTAAATATTACATAAATGTAAACCAAATCCCTCCCCAACCCTAATGTGACTCAGATTCAAACCCTGACCGCTTGTACCACTCCAAGAGATTTTACTAGTTATGAAACCCAGCCATCAATTTCAATTTCTCTGTTTCTGATATATATTTAAGAATGATTATAACAAACACTTTTGACATAGATTCTAAGACAGAAGCAGAGGTTAACTACTAGGAATAAAAGAAAACTCTTGAAGTTAAAAATGGAAGATTAGTAATTACTATACCTTGGCATGCACTGCACCTGACCGCATTCCTGAAGACCAAACCAGAAGAAAGTCTAATGTGCTTAGAGCAAGCAAAAAAAAGCCAATAAAAATAACGTAAAATAAAACAAAATTATTACCTAAGCAAAACATCCAGTTGACACGATGCACAAACACACTTTTCCATCTTATCCCTTTTACACACAAGATACGAGAATAAATCCTTTCGGGAAGCTTTCAACTGCTTTTTCTGGAACTCAGACAATTGATTTGAGGGTTTTTTAGATGATGCAACAATAACCTTATCCACACTTTCTTCATACTCTTTGATCAAATATAAGGGAACGCGCGTTTCAGGAAACCAGTACTTCTCCTTTCCATCTTGACCTAGCTCTATATCAATGATATTCTTCATAACACGCGAAGGAAGATGCTTTTGATTCCCAAAAAGAACTCCATATCTAATCTTGTTTTCCACAATTTTCTTATCACAGATAATTGCATTTCTAAAAGCAGAAGCTTCTGTCTCTGGACCCTTTCCATCCTGCACATTTTGCTCGGGACGAACAAGCTCACTCCATCTAACATGAAGATCTAAATATCTAACCTGATGCAAAAAATTCAAAATACTTTCAGAAATCATAAAACCAGAAAAACAACCAGAAATCCATTGTGCCTTCAGAACAAAGAGAATATGCTAAAAAAGTAAAGATGCAAACAATATATAAATTTAAACAACATAAAATAAATCAGGACAGACCTGAAGTGCAAGCTGCGATACAGTCTTACTTCTTTCAACTGCAGCTCTCCAAACAAATTGCCTGCTTCTTTTAGGAATATCAGAACCATCAGCGTAATTCACACCAGAAAGTTTTCTGATACCACCTGATGAGCCACAAAATAATAAGTATTTTTTCTCCCTTTCAACTAACTTAACACTAAAAAGTACAGATTATAACCAATAAACAACAATTAAATGAAAGTAGCCAACTCTTCCTTTCAGCAAGTATAGATGTTACCTTGGCGAGCTGCATTTCTAACCATTGCACGTGGCAAAAATGCTTTCTCAAGTATAAGCTTTGTTGACTTCCCCCCTTGCCACCAGCTGAAACTTTGGTCACTGCCATCATCAGCAGTACCTTCAGACATAATAGAATGCTTCCTACCTCGCTTCCCACTGAATCCGCGTTTCTGTATTATTAAGAAATTGGATGCCACACTTTGAATCACAGAAGAGTCCCCAAGCCAATCATCTATCAACTTAACCCAGTCCCCAGAAAGAGCGATGTGGCAGATGTTTTCCTCTAGCTGCTAACGAAGACCACGAGGTCATAGCAAATAAAATAAAGAAAGCACATGCATAAAGAACATAAAGCTAAATAAAACATCCATGAATAGAACATAAAGGACCAATATACATTCCCAGGAAAATGGTCATAATTACATGTTTAGAGCATGGAAACACTCTAGGGGAAGCTGAACATCAAGAACTATGCAATTTAAGAACGTAGAAAAGGGACCAGAAAATGTGTTTGATGGTTTTATGGCATGCAACAAGCTCATTCATGACCAGAACACTAAAGAATCAAAAAGTATCAGACTGTCTCTCACCATATAGTCAAGCAAACAGATAATATTGAATTTGATATGAAAATAATACAACATATTAGAGAAAATTAAAGAGGGTAGAAAAGCGGCAGCCACAGATACATGTGTAAAACCATATACATCTTCAGGGCAATATGAATCGTTTTCATTTTAAATGCATTTAGAATATGAAATCAGTTCCTAAGATACACAATTCAACGCATATACACTACTTATGGAATCAGTTACTAAGAAACACAGCATTCAATGCATATCCACAACAATCACATAATATATACGTTTCATCCCGGGAAAAAGAAAATGTCCTATTGCTCCATAGAATCAGCGCCTACTTATGAAATAGCCATGAATCTCAAATGATACTAAGAAATAAACTAGTTCAAACAAAAAATCTGTTTTTAAATAAACAAACCAAGAAAATTTAAAAAGAAAAAGACTCACTTCAAGCAAGAGGGTTTTTATCGATTTAAATGTAGAAGCCTCCTCAACTTGTTTACTCCATTTTTTTCTATAACTTGCACTTAAAAGGGGGCCACCTACAAGACCACATAAACTCTCTTCCATGTACAAAATATATGACGCAATGGTGGGGAGATTCCCCTCCCCAATCTTTGGAGGATGAAGGCCATTAAGAATTTTCATAGCATTTTTAGTGGCAACTGTAATAGCTGAATTCAACATGCATCCTCTCCTACTTGAAGCTGGGGCTTTGCAGGAATAACACCAGCTACACCTCTCCCTTGGAACTTCCCAATGCTTCTTTTCAGAACAAGGCCAGAAAAACCGTGAGGCTGTTGATGAGAATGCTTTTGCTTGCAGTGAAATGCTACTAGACATAACTTTTTTGACACTGCCAGATTTTTGTGCCTCTAAAAAAACCTGACTTTCCTCAGATGAAAGAACAGCCAATTTAGCAGCTGCAGCTGCAGCAAATTCTCCATGCATATATTGATTTATATATGCCTGAGGTTTGAAAAGGGAGCCCATGAATACGCAATTATCAGCATAGTTTCTTCCAACTCTTAAAAGACCTTCATGATTTCCCTGCTTGCTCTTAAAAGACATATTTGCTGATAAACAGGAGCTTGCATGCCCGCTATAACCATCATTGCTGATTGAAGTGCATGTCATAAGGTCTATTGCACTTGATCTGTCAACCAAGCTTTGGCAGGTTATATCAGATGGATCACCTTGCTGACTAACTGAACCGCTAGACATGGCAGACTCCCTTTTGATCTGTCCAGGTAGCTTGCTATTCAATACAAGGCAATTGTGTGATTTTTCTGTTGTTGTTATGGCAGTGCTCTGAGCAATAGGAAGGTCAGTTCCGGTCATCATATCCATAGAGGGTAATAGACTGGAAACTGTAACATTATCTACAGTAATTTCATTGTTTCTACTCGCATTCTCAGCCTCAACCATAACTGTAATTCTACGGTTTTCCTTGACAGGAGGATGAAGTGGTAGACTACAGACCTTTTCCTCTGCCTTTATGTTTGCTACACTGATACCCAATTCCATCATTCCCACAGGAGAGATGGCACTTTCTGTAATACCCCAATACTGTAGAATAGCCTTGCAAATCCCCAAGTACAATGATACATGTTGCACAGATGATAAAAGTGCTTGTAAGGCCTTTGGAATGTCAATTGCATTATAGTATCTGATATACGGTTGTGTGTTATTGGAAGCATTGAGCCTACAATTATCAATTTAAAAAGATCATACAAAACATTTGGACATGCTTCACGAAAAAAAAATCCCAAGTAGACCAGAATAATGCATAAAGACTGAGTTGAAGATAAATTTTCAAATCAAAAGACAAAATAACAAACTAGAATTTTAATCCATGTGTATTACAGAGCAAATGCTAGCAGAAGGTTGATCAAAAGTTAAAATAAAAAATGTAGTTAACAAAAAAGTTGAGATGTAGAAAGCTTTGAGAACATACACCAACAAGTGATTGCATGTACCCAAGAAGACTTGCTCATATAAATCAATCCCAAACAATTCTGCTCCTCCGAGCGAGGTTCCTATTGTGATAGTTGGACCCATTTTATTAATTGTGCATTCCGGACAATACCATGGCCCATCGGGTATATACATTTTGACAATGCCAATACATCTTGTATGGTATGCAGATGGGCACCCATCACAGCAAAGCAATGTCCCATCCATGCCACAAATACGGCATTCATCACCATTCCCATCCACATCAACACCAGGAGCATCTATCTCCCTTTCAGAACCTTTAAAAACCAAAGGTCTTGCTTCACAAGAAGACTTCAACACATCATTTTCTGCAATGATCTCCGCAGCCTCCCTATTCTTGCAGGCTGAAGTTTTGGAATATCTAGGAATGACCTTTCTAGGTCCACTCTCAGAAGCATTGCTTGAAGCTGCATCAGGATCTATTCCAAATTCTGATTCTTCACGCATGTCAATTACAGCTCTCAGCTCTTCAGACTCTAACACATCATCACACAGAATTTGCAAAATCATCAGCTTCCTTCCCACAGATAAGGAATAATATTCTCTCTCTGAGACCTCATCATAGAATCCTTTCCACTCAGGTCCCTTTATGTATCCCATTGATGTGAGATACTGAACTAAATAAACAGACCAAGTTAATGTATCGAGCAAGCCCCAATTGATGCACCTGCATATAAGCATAACAATGATTATGCATTTTATATGAAAGTCAAACTAGGATCTTCATACATGCATACAGATGCATCTGGAGATAAAAAAACAATGCCATAAAATTAATTCCGTGCATACATAAGATGAAAAACACAACAGAATTCAATCAATCAAATTTTCATATTATACAGCATTTAGAGTTATAATCTTGTTTTCTAAAGGCCAAAATGGCTCAAAATCTAATCCTTTTTTATGTAATCTTGCAGCAACAGGACAGTATATTATGATAAACTACAGAAATAATTGAAAAGCATCATTTCTAGTAATGCACTTATACTACACCATAGCTTCCTAAAAATGACAAAAGAAATGCACATATTTTACCTCAGGCAATTTGATGCAACCTCTGAGCCATCCGAAGAAAGAGTTTCAAGATGACGTCTCAAGGCACACAATAAAGCTACATGAATGGCATCCAGCAACGTATTTGAAACACAACAATTCAGTGACCCAACAAAATCATCCAATTGAAACGGGCTCAAATACAGGTGTATGCCGAACGACCTCAAGAACCCGTAGACCGAAAAAAGAAATGAGACGTACTCCTCAGGAACACCTATAGTCCCTGAGGATGGAGGCAATTGCGGGGGTGGAACCAGTGGGGCTTCAGCCTCCAAACCTGCATCCGTCTCCTGCACATGCTCGCATGAATCACTTGACGAGTCCACATTACCTTCAACTTGCTCACCATCATCATCAACCTTCAAGACATCACTCAATGTAGTCACTTCTACCCGATCCATTTCACTCTTTAAATGCCCAACTTTCTTCTCCAAACCACCCTTCTCATACTCCGTACTCCTTTTGAGCAGCCAATCATCTAGCTTCTTCCTCCTCCTACTTAAATCAGCATCAAAATAATTGTCACCCAAAAGAAACTGACGAAGCTCACTACTGTCTAAATCCTCACAATCACCATCCTCATAATCCACCCTGTACAATCCGCTATCATAATGCACAATTTTTCCTAAATATATCCCACTTTCATCAAATTCTTTGAACACATATCTACCGACTAATGCAATAGGTTTTGACTCAACAACAACAACACCCAGCCTCTTATCCCGGCCACTATCCAATTTTCTGTCAACTACAGCATTTTCATCCTCCAGTCTCGGCCTTTTCCTTGGCCTACCCCTAGGCCTTTTCATCTTAATCTCCATCTATTAGATCGACAAGAAACAAAATGGACCAAATCAAATCAAAACCCTAGATTCAGCTAACTCCTCATAAATAACTGTACGGTTCCATAAAATGGAAAAAAATTTGTTGAAAAATAAGGGAATGCTTCGTTTTAATTAACTGAGAGATCTAGAGTTCGCAAAGATCCTATAAAACAAATCAGGAGAATACAAAATCAACATTGAATCATATTAACCGTAAATTAAATTTAAAAAAAAAAGTAAATTAATTGAGAAAACATCGCGTAACGAATTACTGATTACAGAATTTGAAACTTTATTCAGGAGAGAGAGAGAGAGAGAGTAATAGGTTGAATGATTTGTTGATACATGTATATTTTAGGGGGAGTACCTTATTAGGGTTTCAAAACCACCATTGAATAAGCAAGTATTTGTGGAGAGAAAGAAAGAAAGAAAGTAAGAAGATAAAATGAATTAGAAGCCCTAACTGTTGATAATAAGAGAAGAGAAGACAAACCTCCCCATTCCATAGTCGCATTCCATGTCATGAGTTAAAAAGTAACTAATTGACGCGGAATCGCTGAGTTCAAATTTCGACTCGTTCGAGTCAGTCAACGCCAAAATCACATTTTAACAATCTTTAAATAATAATTGAAAAGGTGGTAATCTGGTGGAACTATCTTTGCATAATTCATTGTGGTATTGCTTTACTTGGATGCATTGCCAACGTTTTTATCAATTTACAACCGCAACGCATTGATTGATTGATTGATTGATTGATATTTATGTAATTCTTAGAGGCCATGCCAATTTTACAAATATTAATTTCTTTAAATATTTCAATGTATTGTGAATTACTAGCCTCATTGAAATTAAATTATAATTATATATATATAATTATGTTTACACTTTTTTATTAAATTAATAAATTGAAAATTAAAATTGATTAATAATTTGCTTAGCAATGCCATTTTAAATTTTGAAAATTATGTGTTAATTTTTGTTTTGCAATGCACAAAAATAATTTTAACTTTGAAAAAAAAATTATTAAAACATTTTAAATTACTTATTTATGCTTGTATCAAAATTCTTAACTAACGTTGAAGCACAAATCAACGTAATGTCGACCAAATCCCACTAAATTATTTATGCTTGTATCAAAATTCTTAACCAACAAGCATCTAAATCAAAAAGATTGGAGGGCTTGTAATGGGCACGTGTCATTTATTTCAAATTACTTGTACAGAAGTCAAACCAATGTCACAATATCAATCTACTTCTGCTTCCACCCGATTTACAACTCCACATCACAAGGCAACTGCGTAATAGTTTGAATTATGAATACGTGAACGCAGACTTAAAAATTATTTAAAAAACTATGGGACCTAGAACAGTACAGCGAGTTAACTCAGAGTTCATTTCCGATTTGGAAACGTTTTGGTAGAAACTTACATGAAACAATTATTGGATATATTCACAATAAGGCACATATAACGACACATTTTATAGATAAAAATGGCGGGAAATTTTATTAACTTTTGCTAGCATTGCCCGCCAACATCTTCAAAATATGGGGAATAAATCTTGTTAATATTAATATATTTGGCCACTTGGGCTACACATTTTGAAATTGTACATGAGCGATTTGGTCCATGAAATCAAAATTAACAAAAGATTATTTTTAGTAGATAATACTTTATTAAAAAAATTTAGTTCGGTTTGAGTTTGTTTTTGATGTCGTGTGAGAGCCATACTAAACGTCGTTCAAAATTCTCGAGAGAAAATTATGAGAGATTTGTCGATTTTACAATAAAAATAACTCCAACAAAAGAATTAATTGAAAATATTATTGAATTAATTATTTTTATATAATACATATATGGAAGAAAGAATTAATTAAAAATATTATTGAATAAACTAATGAATAACAAACCTACTAATACTGCTAACAATCTTAATTCTAAGTAAATACAAGAATTAAGATTGTTACCAATACTAAAAAAATAACTAAAATCCTAGTTAAATAATAAAACCATACAAGAATTCTAATTAAACAAAAAAAAAAAAAAATTAGACTCAAATAATAATTTCTAAATAATCGTACCTCTACTTTCTGGCATATGTCAATTTTAATTGTATTTATTACATTGGAATAAATGAACATATAAATTATAGTGGACTGATATATAGTTCATTTCTCAACAAAAATCTATATTTCAAAATTTATGAGCTTTTCTAGTCTATTTTTTATTAGTACTTTCTTTGGTTTATGAAATTTTCTATTAAATAATTATGTAACTTCTTTATGAGATTTGTCTTATTGGAGGTGGAATTCAATTTGTACAAGGAAAATAAAATATTATTTCTAAAATAAATGAGTTAATATGCACTATATATAGAAAAGTTGAGATCAATTGTTATACACTCTAAAAATCTCTAATATTAGATAGATTATTGAGATTTGGAATAAATTTATAACATTAAATGTGAGATCTATAAAGATGAAATATAGATTTATGGTACAGACAAATTCTATATACAAAAACAATAAGGTTTATTGAGATTATGTGTATTTGAGATTTGGTATTGAGAGAAAATTACTAAAAATTGTGATTGTAGAAACTTTTTACATAGTGTTTGGAAAGAGTTCTGGGGTACATGTAAAGCCCAATAGAACTTGGGCCCTCGAATGAGCGATACAAAACTCAAAATGAAGTCTTATAAAAGATGAAAATCATTAGAGCCTAGCTCGAGCCCATAGATGATGATGAATCAAGCCACAATCAAACCCACGGCCAAGCCCACCATTAGATACTCGTGATCAAATTATTCGTGATTCTTTACATGTTTTTCAAGGCCCGATAATTAAATCTAGAGCTAAGGAAATTAAAGAAACATTGAATAAGCTTGTTCAGAACAAAATGATGCAGGAGGCCCAATCCATTACTTCGTTTGCACAATTGGGCTCAGTTGAAGATTATGGATGATACAATTTCATTTAAGAATCAAAGGAAGAGAGCCTAAGTCCTTGATAGGTCCCATTACACATGGCTTAAATTTGTCATTATGCCTTGACCTAATTACTCTTACTCTAGTTTAGGAGTATTTTGGTTATTTTTTATTCATGGACTTTTAGACTTGAATTTTATTTGACTTGTAGTACTTTATAAGACCTTATTATAAGTTAAATTTTAAGTTCAAACTATATTATTAGGATTTTCAAATTAGGGTTCCTATTTTTTAGGAGTATAATGTATTTAAGGGTATTATTGTAATACCCGTAATTTTAGAAATTTATAATTGTAGTATCTGTAGTATTTTAAAAATTAAATCGAACAATGTGGTATTATTTGGTTAATTAAAATTTCATGTAACTCAGAATTTTTGGATGAATGATTGAATTTTGGGCTCAAAATAATGTTATTTGTTTAGGCCCAAAATTAATTTCATAAAATTGGGTTATAATTAGATTTTAGATTAAGGACATAGTGCTTGAATTAATTTAATTTTTTTAATTGGAACTAAAATAAAAATTTTTCAAAATTTTAGACTATTTTTAAAATTTTAAAAAGAATAGAGATCTTTATGAAATTTTACTTATCAAAACATATAAAATTTGGCTATTTCTTTTCCTTTTCTGGTATCACTTCATCTTCTTCTTTTTCAAAAATAGAAGCTTGGTCTCTCTCTATCTCTCAATTTTTGGCCAAACGGCTTTAAATTTCGGCCAATTTTCCTTCAAATTTCAGTTACTAGTAAACTTTATAACCCGTTAGAAGCTTGATTTTTAGATTTTGAGTATGAATTGAATTTGAGTTACTGTTTATATAAGAAATTTACACTTAATTTTGTATAAAAAACAATAAATTGTGTTGAATTAGAATAGAAAATATAATATTGGGTTGATTTGACATTGATTTAAGTGTTAATTGGAAGGAATTTCAATATTTTTTCTCAGATGTTACAGTGATTTTGAAGGTGTTACAGTGTTTTTGAAGGTGCTACAATGTTTTTGATCTAAACAGCAATTATTTGCATAGTATTTTTAATATGAATTGTAATTGTTTAGTACAGTAAATCCAATATAAATAGTATCTTGCTACAGTATTTAGATCAAAACCGTATTTGTTTATTTAGATGAAAATGTATAAATTTAGGGTAGTCGAAAATGTGAATTAGAATAAGTTGGTCATGAGATTTCATTGTTGGAAATCGGATAAATGACCTTATTTAGTTAAACTTAGTAATATGTTAAAACTAAGAAATTTTAGACATTAATTCCATGAATATTACATTTAAAACATTTATATTGATTAATTGAATAGTAGAAGATATGGTATATATATTTGTGGTATTAGGCTACGAGAATCTAGGAGAAGAATCAAGTTAGGCGGGAGGATCGTTAGTGTGAGTGGTTACCCTCTCTTTATAGTAAGTAAATCGTGCATGTATTTTTACTACTTTTGAAATAATATGATATCTGAGTATGTGTTTAAAAATAATATGAAAATTGAGAACTTTGAATGTTTTTTTGTGTTATATCAAATTTATGAAATAATTGTTGAAAATGATGTCAATGTGTAAATATTTATAAATGAAAATGATTTTATGGCTCTAGTCGTTAATTAATGTTTATTCTGATTTGGTCGAGTCTCGTGTCAAAAGTGAAACTTATGAGCTATTCAAAATTCTGTTTAATGTACTATGCATATTTTTGTTATATTCGAAATGAAAAGAATGTTAACTTTAAGCAGAATACGTGATCACGTTCTGAATTTGAGTCCCGTGGGTGCAGGTGACGTGACACTAACTGACTGAGCCATTCTGAAAATGTCTATACTATGAATTGGTTTATGTGTAATTAAAAAGTTTGAAAATGTATTAATTTGTTTGAGTATGTATATTATGTACCCCATCGACATGTGCAAACTTACATGGTTTATTTACTGAGATTTTATCTCACCTATTATTGTAAAAATTTTAGTTTTTAGAGAATAATATTTATGAAGAAAGAAAAGAGGCGTATGCAGGTGGTTAGGCGTAGAAGAAATTTTGGTTATAGATAATTAATGGAGTAATTATAAGATTGAGAATTAGTTATATAGATAACTCTTTGTATATGTAAGAAATTATGAAATGGTAGACATTTAAGAATCATGTAATAATAAAACTCTTTGTATGAAATGATGTAACATTATGTAATCATGATTGATTGAGTAAGTATAAAATGGGATGTGACATCAGAGCTAAGGTTTGAGATTCTATAGACTCTAAGTGATCAGATAATGATTTGAGGTTCGTAGATATTAGGAATGACTGAAAAATTTGGGTGTCTAGACATTCAGATTAATAGGGAAACCAAGGTTTAAAATTCAGAGAATCAATGAGAAAATATGATTATGACAATGAGGGATAGAGAAGAATATATTAATACGTGTGAATATAGTATCATTACTTGTGAAGAAAGTATCGATACATGTGAAAAAAAAATCAATACATGTGAAGAAATGATTGATACTTTGTAAATAAGAGAGTTCAAAATTATTTACGAACTCACTCAATCAATACTTTAAGGAGAAATGATCAATATATGAAGGCCAATGTATCGATACTTGGTGTCAAAGAAATTTTCATAACAAAATTTTAATGAATGTATCAATATCAGGGCTTAAAAGAGTCGATACATTGCAAATCAGAGCTCATGTCAAATCAGAGCTCATGTCAGGATTCTGTGGATTTGTGTTAGTTAAATAAATAAAAATGCTAAGCAAATATTTAGTTAGTGTAGTTTTAACTTCAGTATATTTGTGATAATTTCATAGAATTTATTTTTTTTTGTTTTGGATTGTAGACATGATAAGGACAAATTATGATCGATGGACTAGTATAAATAGAAGTGAAAATGGTATGATTGGTAGAGCCCTCGTAAAGGACTTGATAAATTTATACATTACTAAGAAGAGAACGAAACCAGCAAGAATTATTCTTTGTTATTTCCATATCGATCTGGGTCTACTGGAGACCGAAAAAGTGAAAAAGAAAGCTCTCCTAAGAATGCAGGTGTATAAAAAGGATGTGAATTGTAATAAATTAGTGGTGAGATGTTTGTATTGGAAGAGGAGATATTACAACACCTATAACACGGATAAGTGTTGGGTGAATATATTAAGGGAAACCTTTCCCGGGAAGCTAGTTCAAATGACAAAAATAGCAATGAAGGATCGAGAAGATTAGATCCTTAACTGAATCACATGAATGAACTCTTTAAACCCACGATTGTCAAAGTTAAAAATGGCAAAATGGTAAAAAGAAAAAAAATTTAGAGTTAGAATTTAGAATTTGGAACTCAAGATTATTAAAATAATGAAAATATAGTTTTATTGTGTCCAAATATGATTTGATTGCTATTTTATTGAAATTGATGTTAATACTTAAATCAAGTTAGAAAAGTTTATGAAGTAGCATATATTTTGGAAGACGGAACGACTATTGTAGAGTTAAAATGAGTGTTCCATCAAGTATACTTATAATTTCATTGGGCAATAAGTTTGTTGAAATAGTTATTTTCCATTACATGATAATTAAATAGATTAGTATCGTGTAATTGTGGAAAAAAAATGAATTCCTTTTAGAGTATTGTGGGAATTCACTATTGGAGATATGCCCTAAAACCAATCGTGTTATATAGTTTAGGGATATCATTTCATTATATATATATATATATATATTATGTAATTGATTGTAAATCAGTTTACGATTAATAAAATGGTTTTTATATCATTTTGCATGATCTGTTGTGAATATATATTGTATATATAAAATGTAGAATGAGATCCTGTGATGTATTACGATGTCATGAGGGCAGAGTTTTGATTTGAATACATTCAAATCTATTCCTGGTTGAGGTAATGTCATATGAGACTATGATATTGCATGACTGGTATGTTTGATGTTGCCAAGGATTAGTATTGGATGCTAATAATTAGGTCATGAGTCTTATGTCATAAGAGCATAAACATTGGTAATACGTTGGAGAACGTGTTACTAAACGTGACCAAATGTGACAAATCACATGGGTGATTATCCACAGTCAATGATATGTCAAACAGCTATACTATTATACCCTAGTCCTTTGACCTGAGGTGTCACGGTTGCCCTTCGCATTGAGGCACATCATTCACTTAGCCATGCCTAGTGAAAGAAGCTTGCTGGCAATGTGTTTAGGTGTATGAGGATAAATGATAGCCAAAATGGTATATGCTAGCTCAAATGTTAGAGCCTGAGATCTTAGGTAGAACTGTCATATGCAAGAATAAAGTCTTTGGCCAAAGTAAGTATATTCGGAAAGGTATTTCGCGAATATATCAATTCTGTATATGATTGAGGTTCAGATCTTATGATTGAGTTAGGGGTTTGATGATACCATGACCTGCACTCGATTGGGAGTTGACAGCAGAGAAATTTTACTACTTGCACGTACGACTATATGAGTTTATTCATTTATGCTTGGGGGTCATGACGTCTTGCAAGAGGTCGGTCATGATCATTGAGAACTTTGATTACAAAGAGTTATACCGAAATGATACGAAGGAGTTCGTATCCACCCATGTTCATTTTACAATGAACCTAGGGGTTACACTCAGTCGGTTACTTGATGATGATGGTATTTATTATTATACAATAATCATTATTTTGTTAATAATATTATTTCGATACTTTGATCGGGTAGTAATTTGATTCTTCATTGTAAAGAATATATTTCCTGGTAAGGACGAGCTAGCACTTGTATGCGTGAAAAATATTTCAATTAATTATAAGATAACGTAAATATAATTTACGGATATTATATTATGATATAATGATATAATACTTTAATATTGATTAAAGTAATAAT
>JAXCLQ010000005.1:6548037-6566928 GCA_035584115.1 Cedrela odorata | reverse complement strand
ATCATGTGCAACCTCTAGCAAGATGCCACAACCCCCAGATACTAATGAATTCATATAGTCGTACGTATATGTAGTAATGTTCCTCTGATGTCAACTCTCGATCGAGTACGGGTCATGGAATCGTCAAACCCCCTAACTCAATTATAGGAACAAGGTCTCAAATCATATACAGAAATTATGTATCTGAAAACACCTTTTCGAAAGCACATACTCTAGCTAGAGATTTCATTTCCCATGTATGACATTTTTGCTTAGGATCTCAAGTTATAATATCTGAGCCAGCAAATTCCGTCTTGGTCATCTCCTGTCTTTTTACATCTAAACACATTGCTAGCAAGCTTCTTTCACCAGGCATGGTTAGCCCGGTGCAATATACACAAGTGAACGATATGCTTCAATATAGAGGGCAACCGTGATACCTCAGGTTAAAGGACCAGTGGTACACTAGTACGGCTGTGTAACATATCATTGACTGTGGATAATTATCTATGTGATTCGTCACATTTGGTCACGTTTAGTAACACACACTTTAACGTATTACTCATGTTTATACTCTTGTGACATGAGACTCGTCACCCAACTATTAGCATCAAATACTAATCCTTGGCAGCATCAAACATACTAGTCATGTAATGTCATACTCCCATACGACAATACCTTAACTAGGAACTAATTTGGATGTATTCAGATCAGAATCTATACTCATATTTGCAACTCCTTGCAGATAGAGTCATGATGTTATAATACATCACGGGATCTCATTCTACATTTTATATATAATTTATATATATATGCAACTGTATATGCAAAATGATATGGATGCCATTTTATTAATCATAAACTAATTTACAATAATTTATAAAGTTATATATACATAAGAAAGATATCCCTAAACTGTATGACACGATTGGTTCTAGGGCATATCTCCAACACGGGAAAGGGAATCGGTTATCCGAAAGAATAGAAAATGAGGAAGAGAAGAACCAGTCGACCGACAGAAGCGAATTTAGAACAAAATGAAGAACTGGTCCACTAGATGGAGAAAACAGTCAACTAACAGTGAGGAAAATGGAATCGGTCAATAAGTTCTAAGAAGCGGTTGATTAGCAGTAGCAATGTCGTGGGAAGAAGACTGAACCAATCGATCGGTTTGAGGAAATAGTTGACAAGTTCATTGTAAAACTTGGGTTTTTCAAAAAATTTTAAAGATTTTAAGGGTATTTTGATCTTTTTGATCATTTTCTATATATACACTCAACCTCCAATATTTTCTTATGCTTCTTGCTATCTAAAAACAAAGTTCTCTAATTCTCTCTCTCTAAAATTTCTCTTTCTCCCTCTCCATTTCTCTTTGATTTCTTAAATCACTTTCGTTTTCTTTCCAATTTCCATTACCAAATGATTCCCCATCCTCCTCTCTACGATTTGATACCAATTTTAGGCTAGAAAAGGCTAGAAAGAATGAAGAAAAAAAAAATTGGATTTCGAATCAAAATTGGGGCTTTTCCATTTAAACGGCGATTCGATGTTTCTAAGGGCTTGTACAAGTTACTGGTAAGTATATTAACTCATTATATACTTGATTTTAAGATTTTGCAATATTTAGAATTTGAGGTTTACTGTTCATGCAAAAATTCCCATTTGATTACGCATAGGAAATCTAGATCAGTGTTAAATGGTGATAATTGAAAGTATATCATGTTGAATATGTGTTAAATGCTGTTTGAAATATGTATATTCGTGTTAGATGAAAATGTAAAATGGTAATACTTACTGCCATGAGATTTTATTGATGAAAATCGAATAAATGACCTTAATTAGTTGAGTGTCGAGATATGTGTCAAGTGTCAAATTAAGGAATTTATCCACGTTTCTCACGAATAATTGCATTTAAGTTTAATTATTTAAAATTTAGAATTTGTGTGTGTGTGTGTGTGTGTGTGTGTGTGTGATACTAGATTTCGAGAACCCGAGTGAAGTACTAAGTAGGCGCGATGACACATACTAGGAGTGATTACTCTCCTCTTACAATGAGTAAATTTATACATGCATAAATTATGTAAATATATATGTGTGTTATACATATATGTATTGCTTGTTCAAACAAGTTGCTTTCTAATTTAAAATGAAATTTGAAATAAATATGTTTCATATGTTATAAATTGATATTGGGATGTATTGGTTTATTTGACCAGCTGTTGATAAATATGTTTGATATATATGTTGTAAAGGTCAATGGGGCCTAATTTATTGAATTGATTTATAATCATTGTTGAAAATGATTTGATTTGAAATATACATGTATTTTGATGATAATGCCGGTAAGGTCAAATATTTGTATCAGTGAGCCTGTTTATTGACTGTATATATAAAGAAGTAGCCTATAGATGGATTTATTGAGAGCCGCATAGGTAAGTGGAATTGCAGTGGTGTTGGTATAAGGGTGAAAGGTCATGGTAAGTTCACTGTGTGCCATGCACGTATGTGCTATTATAAAGACCTTATAGAAATCCTGGCAGCTTGATAAGGAATTCGTGTATTTGACAAATTATAAGGACAATCACTTATATCTCTAAATGACTACTCGATGCCAATATCTATGAGACAGGTGGTTAATTTTATAAAAGTATGTCTTATATAAAATATCTATGAGCCTCATACGTATGTGCTTTCTGCTTTATAAAAATTTATTGCATATGGTTTTATGCATGAAAAGACTCACTGATGGTTTTGACGTTACCTTAGCCAAGGTAACAGTCGAGAAAGTATGGGCCAGCCTGGTTTATTTGTGTTAAACTGTATGCAGATCATTTTTAAATTATTTTATAATTATTTGATCAAAGGAACATGTATATATATATATATATTGAGTATAATTTGGAGAAAAAAAAAATCTCAATATCATGAATTTGGAATTGAGTGTGCATGTGTGTGTATATATATATGTATGTATGTACTTTATTTACTCATTGAGTATATTTGTATACTCACCCCTCACAATTACAACTTTTAAGTTAGGTGTGTTAGTCTTCACTGAACTTTTGGTAGCAGTAGAAAGCCTACGACGCTTTAGGTAGATTTTCTTTCTTGACTCACACATGTAATTTAATCCACTAGATATATGAATGTTCTTGGACATATATATTTATTCGGATATATATTTTATTTGGAATTTGGAAAGAATTTGTAACTTAAATGGTTATGTAAATATTTATTGTTTTGTTTAACTTGATTGGAAAATGTTTTCTATAGTATTATTTTATTATTTAATATTTGTTGTGAATGAATTAATCACAGAGATCAATTCTTTAATAATGCTCCTATAAATGGAAATTATATTTATAAATTATTTTCAAGTTTTGATAATTGATAAGAAAGCTTTACAGGCTCTCTTGATTCATTCTGAGTGTATAAGGTGTATAAAGTATGTCATGAGGGTCTGTGGCGATTGTTACAGGTGAACCCCAAATTCGGAGCGTGACATGATGAGTGTTATGAGTGAGGAGATAAAGTCTTTGCACAAAAATCAGACATGAGAGATATTGATATTGCCTAAGGGACAACGAATAGTATAATGTAAATGAGTTTATAAGAAAAAGGAAGGGATTCTAGGGGCTGAAGCTCCTAAATACAAAGGATGTATAGTAGTTAAAGGTTACATTCAAAGAGAGAGAGTAGACTTCAACGAAGTGTTCTCTCCAATTGTGAAGCATAGTTCTATTAGAGTATTACTAACCATGGTTGCTACTTATGACCTTTATCTAGAGCAATTAGATGTGAAGACAACAATCTTACATGGCATATTGGAAGAGCAATTCTACATTAGTCAGCTATACTATTTTGTCTCTCTAGATACAAAAGATTAGGTTTATCTTATTAAGAAATCTTTTTATGGTTTGAAACATTCTCCTAGATAGTGGTATAAAAGATTTGATAACTTCATGCTTGATAATGGACAAATTATGAGTGTGTATGACAGTTATGTGTATCATAAAAGGCTCTATTATGATGGTTTCATTTATCTACTATTTTATGTTGATGACATATTGACAGCTACTAAAAACATAAGAGATATTGATTTACTGAAGAAGTAACTTAGTGATGAGTTGTAGATGAATGAGTTGGGTGCTGTAAAGAAAATTTTAGGTATGGAGATTCACATAAACAGAAGTTTGAGGACATTTTTCTTATAACAATGCAATTATGTTGAGAAGATTCTTGATATGTTTCATATGAGCAATTGCAAGTCAATAAGTACTTCATTGGTTGCCCACTAAATGTTATCTGCAGATTTGTTACTTTTGTCATACTTGTTTTATATTAACTACAAATACATACTTATGTATGCTATATACAATGTTAAACTTTTATTACACAAAACTTAAACAATTATAGTTAACAATTTATTTTTTTTATACAAACAAATATATATACATTACAACTCCTTGTAATACAAATAGCTTATTAACTACATATCCAAAATATTTATACTAGCCTACAAGTATATACATATTACTTAGCTAACCTATAATCACATATACCCAAAAACTTCAAATATACCTAGTACCCTCGCTTGCATACTTGATTATCCTTATGTGCTATTATCTGAAAAATAAATTTTTCAATAAAGGGTGAGATAGAACCTTAGTAAGCAAATCATGTAGATTTTATATGTCCATGTAGTACAAAAGGTAAATATTTTAAACAATCGATGCATAACACAATATGACAGTATAAATAACCAAAACATTTTCAAACTTTTTCAATTACATATACTTTATTCATAACATAAACACTGTTAGAACGATTTAGTCAGTTAGTGTCACCTGCACTCACGGTGACTCAAATTTAGAACGTGATCACGTGTTCTGCATACAGTGGTCATTGAAAGTTTCATATAACATGCGCGCTAAACAAAATTTTTACTAGCCAGCAAGTCTAGTTTTTAACATGAGATCTGATTAGATCATAATAACAGAACTAACGACTAAGTCATAAAAATGTATTTTATTCAAATTTTCACACATCGACAATATTTCATAATCAATTCTTATGTGTGATATCGGCGTACAACATTTAAGTTTATAATTTTTTAAGAATCATTTCGTAAAATTCATGTTGGCATACCAAAGCATTATTATACACATTCCATATAACATCGAGTATCGCACAATTTCAAAAACATTAAAATATATGCATGATCTATTTACTTTTGTTTCAATTCTTCTCGAGTATGTTCGTATCTTAATGTTGCGTACCTAAAACAAATTAACATAATCTATTTCAATTTCATATTTTATACTCGTCACTACCTTCCTACGACATTCACATTTCCAAACTCTAACACTTCATGAATTTTCTAAAGTAAACTTATTGCCATATTTATGCCATAACATCATTTCATATATGTTTATACACACACACACACACACACACACACACACACACATATGCATATTATAACAATTTTTCAGAAAAATATATTCGGCATAAAATTTCTGAAACTAGTCAATTTTGCCGTTTTACGCCAATTCACTTTTTGACACACCTACATTATCAATTCTGAGCACTCTCAATTATTTTTACAAATAAACTCGGTCTACTAAAATCGCCGAGATTTACCATTCTAAATCCACAACTAACATCAATATATATATATATATATATATATTTGTTACTGCATTTCTATTAAATTTTCACCAATTAACACAATAACAATTTCTCATTTAAAACACTATATAACATTAACACAATTCTATTTCCAATTTTCATACTTCAATTTAATATCACACCATACCATTTTTAATTTCTACATTTCAATTAATCATTAATAATATCAATTTTATCCCTCTCCAATTCCTACTACAATTTAGTACTAATAAAATTAATTTAACTATAACTAATTTTCAACAACAATTTGATATTAAAACATAAATTTGCTCTTTAATTCCTACTATAATTCCATGACACACACATATATTCCAATTTCTACAAATTTCAATTTTCCACCAATTCATATCATTATAACAACATAATAATAAAACTCTCACCAATTAGCACTATCATAACAACATAATAATAAACTATTCATTTTAACCACATATAGAACATTATTCATTTCTAACTCCCTAAATTACAACTTAAATTAATAATATAAATTCTACTACAATTAATTTCAATTCATTAAGTATATTACACTAAAATATTACAATTCCAATTTCCTATTACAATCTAGCATTAACAATATAACTTCCACCAATTCCACCATTATTGCCACATAATAATTACAATATTTATTTCAAATTTTTTTCTTATATCACATGATAATATAAATCCTTCTACAATTGCCTTAACAAGTTACTACACATACTTTACTAAAATAACATAATTATCATTAAAAGAAACTTACCAAATCTTTCTTTCTTCTCCCTTTTCTTTCTTCTTTCTTTCACTCTCTTCTCCTTTTCTATTTTGCTTTATACGTATGCCTCCTTTGCATTTCCAATTTGAAATGTTAAATACTAACATTTTTAACTCATTAACACATAGAGGATTAGGATTATTTCAATTAAATCCAATGGCTCTCATTTTTCCACCAAATTTTCATTAAATATTAATTAATTCTAATTTTCTTAAAACTCATGGATAGCTTGAATTACTTTAATCAACTCCAATGACCATCTTTTCTCCACCACATTTTTCACTAACTAACACAAAATATTAATTAATTTAATCAATAAAACACATGGATGACTAGAATGGTTTTAACCAAATCCAATTAACCACATTTAGCCACCATATTTTCCACTAACTTAGTTTTTATGTTCATCTTTATCCATTTTACAAAACATGCCTAGAATTGTAACAAGTGAATGGTTAGGATTTTGTAGAGAATTTAAGCAAAAACTTAATATTTTATTTATTTTACTTTGTTATATATATATATATATATATTTATATTTGAGCTTGTACTTTGGCCCATTTTAGTATATATATATATATATATATACATAAACTTGGGTTTGGACTTGAGCTTAATTTAATTAAATTGAGCTCAAATTATGTATATAATACTAGCTCACTTAATTACATATATGTATATATTTATCCATAAGCTAAAATCTCAAAAATAACCTTACTAATAATGAAATTTTAATTCTACCAATATAGATTTACTTTGTATAACTTATCAAAATTCTAACACTTAATACTTTAACAAGTATATTTACAATTATAGTTATGAGTTCTACAAAAGAAAGCTTGAGTGTTACAACGTTGAGAGTACATCAAATGTGATCCTTTTTCTAATGTAGTTAAAAGTATCATGTAGGTCATGATTTGTTCCAGACCAGATTTGCCTTATAGTATAAGGGAAGTGTGCAAGGACATGATTTCTTCTGGAAAGAAAATTGGAATGTTGTTAAATGGATATTGTGATATTTAAAGGGTACTACTGATGTAGGAATATTAATCAGTAAAGCAACATTCAATATGATTGTGTTAGCATGTTATATAGATTATATGGATTTTGATTAGGCAGGGTATCATGATAAAAAGAGATCTTTGACAAATCAAATTGGGTCGACTTGACCCAAGCCCATTAAGGTTTCACTATAAATTCAATTATTTAAGGTAAAAGCATGTACTATTACCATTCTTTATTTTGATAATGAATTCGATTAATCTCTCCTGTGTTTTTTCTTTTGCAATTTGCCTGAATTTTCATGTAGATATGATGTTGTTTTCTTGTTTATTTGCTTTCTATTCATGTATTTCATAACAAAACACTTGCCAAAAGTTTCATAGTTGTCAATGTAAAGAGCCAATCACAAAAGGTGGTGAAAATCCACTAATTTCAATAGCATGTACATTTTAGTCATTATACATGCACAACACACTATTAAATTTTATTTATTAAACATGTAAAAGAAATTATTTAAAAAGAAAGTGTCTTATAATCTACTTTTATCAAGCATCCCATCAACTTATTTTAAAAGTTAGATTATTTAAAAATCTAAAGTTAGAATTATTTTTAGTGCAGTGCAACGCAATGCTAAATATATCTGAAATCTATGAAAGTCAATCATTACATACCACCTAATATTCAAGCCATTATTGAAAAGAAACAAGTTTTACATATTAAATGGAAGGCAAATGACACAAATGAACGGTACAAGATATGTTTGATTACAAAATGTTATATAAATATTATATATATTATGAATAAAAATTTTCTCCGATATTAAAATTTGTTTCAATATGATTAATTCTAGTCATCGTTGCGCATATGAATCTTGTGAGTATAAAATTTGCATTTCGAAACAAAAAAATTAGAGGAAGAAATTTATATTAAACAACCTTAGAGTTTTGTTATCAAAGGCTTAGTTTTCAAGCGCAAAAAATGGGTATACAAGTTAAAACAATCTTCAAGATCATGATAATTTAGGCAACATTGGTCATCATTTTCAGCCTACTGTTTTTGTTTTTATTTTTATTTTACAGAAAGCAAATGTAAATATATGTTGAAAAATTAGAATCCATAAAACAAAAGAAAATGGGAGACGCTTTTTAGTGTTATAATGCAAAAAAAAAAAAAAAAACATATTTAAATTGTATAACCAATTTTATTGAACAAAACACAAAATATTCGGTGAAACAAATAAAATAAATAAAACCATATTCTTTTTACCACCACATTGACTCGTTATTTGCCAGAACTCAACACCAAACACTTGCTTTCTTCTTTAATAAAGCAAGTGCCCTTGTCATTTTCCTTTTCTTTTTTCTTCCTTCTCTCAACTTTTATATCAAATTATTCACTTTTACTTTATTTTATTAGCACTTTAAATAATAATATTCATAAAACTTTTTTATACGTTAAAAAAAAAATATTTTAAAATTATCCTAAAGTTTTTATTTGTGGTGCTGTGGACACCCTAAAAAACACACAGTTCAATTTCAACGGTACAAAGTTCAGCATTTGTATTTTCACATAAATGATATTTTATTTATTTTTTCCTTTTCGATTAAACAGAACGGCAATGGTTGGTGAAATAATAATAAAAATATAAATAAAAATAAAAAGGCGGGAAACAGGCGCGCCACGACTATCTCACTCACTTCACCCTTTATCATTTCCACCACGCCACCATCTCCACCTTTTTTAAAACTTAATTCTTTCGTTCTCAATAACCACCGCATCCTAACATGCACCGCCGGGAACTGTAGCTCCGGGTTCCACTATTCGTTTGTACTCTTCTCTCACCATTGAGTTACACAAATCGGAAAATCACCGTTTAAGTCCATAGACGCACAGTTTCAAATTAGGGTTAGGGTTTTCTTATTGTCAATCGGATGGAAACAAAGGTGAAGGATGAGCTCTTGTCCACTGTCCGATCAGTTGTGGGTCCAGAGTTCTCTGACATGGACATAATCAGAGCCTTACACTTGGCAAATCACGACCCCACCGCTGCAATCAACGTCATATTCGACATTCCCAATTTCAAAACCCCCGAAACAAAGTCGACACCAACAAAACCAAAGCTGCTCGTCAGTAAGCAAAAGGAGATCCGTTCTTTGAGTGAAAATGGCACCGTAGGTAACGCTGTTGTCAAAGATTTGAGCGAGAATGGGTTCCAAACTGAAGGAAGCGAGTGGTGGTTTGTGGGGTGGGGTGATGTGGCTGGGATGTCAACGTCTAAGGGGAAGAAGGTGAGGCATGGTGATGAAGTCTTGTTCGCGTTTCCGATGAAGAGTGGTAGTAGTTTAAATTCCAAGTTGCCTAGTAAGAGTTTTGGGAGGGCAAGACAAGCAGTCGTGGCGTGTTCGGAGATTGTGAGGTTTTCAACGAAGAGTTCTGGAGAGGTAAGCCTATGAAATGTTTTCATTTGTAGATTACAAATTGGGTTTTGTTTTAAAATGCTTTGTTATGATTTGGGTCATTTGTGAAAGTTTTTTTTCCTTAACGTGAACTGAGTTGTATATTTGTTATTTGAATAAATTACCTCGTTTAGTAGTGTATTTTCATGTTAAAATGGCATATTTTGTTTTGTTTGACCATTATTTCTTTTATTTAATCATTTTGGTGTGAATTGAAAATATGTTTGGTTGTCGATTGGGTTTGTCTGTGCACTTTGATGTAAATTGGAAAAAAAAATATTCGTTTTGTTTGTTTAAGAATTGGGTAATTTGAGAATTTTTCATGGGGTTGTGGCAGATTGGTCGAATACCTCACGAGTGGTCTCGGTGTCTGTTACCGTTGGTGAGGGAAAAGAAGATTAGAATTCAGGGTTGTTGCAAGTCTGCTCCTGAGATTTTGGGCATAATGGATACCATTGTTTTGTCAATAAGGTAATTATCGTGCAGAATTTAACTCTTATGAAATGATAATTTATTTCTGTTACTGCATTTGTCACAGACTTGGATAAAGTTGCTAGTGCATTCACTTTGGTATTTGAGATAATTTTGCTTTGTTTCATGATATAATGTTTTTAAAGTAGTGTAACATAGTTGATGAATTTGAATTTTGTCTTAATTCAGAGTGTATATCAATAGTTCTATGTTTCATAAGCACCACTTGGCCTCACTTAAGGGTGGTAGCAAATCAGCTGAGGATTCTGTTGTTCCTCCTCTCCCAAATTTGTTTCGATTGCTTGGCATGGCTCCTTTTAAGAAGGTAAAAACTTTGCAATTTTGATTTCTGTGTCTTTTTTGTGTATTCATTTCTTTGATTTGATCATGCAGTTCTCTGTAGCTAAATATTTTGTTTAAGAATTGTAATGCAGTTGACTTATTTTCTTGTGAAATAAAGTTTCTTGCATAGAGTTTTACTTATTTGGAATATTGTAGTGAATGCTTTTATTCAACAGAGTTTGCTTTTGTTTAGGCTGAATTTACTCCTAGTGATTTGTACACAAGAAAACGTCCTCTGGACTCAAAGGTAAATATGAATCTTCCCTTTCCCATTCAATCATGTCTTTCCACATTGGAGGTATGAGCCTGATTTTGCCTCGACAGGATGTTTCGGGTATTCCTGCCTCATTGTTACTAGCTAACAAGTGTAAGATTCAGTCTGAAAAGGTAGATAAGGCTGACAATGTGGAGTCCATTTCAGATACTGATGTTGACAATATTGTTGGCGTTGGATACAGCTCCGAGTTAGAGGTATAACACTGTCTGAGAATGACATATTAATGTGGACTTGGAAGTACTTATGGTAGGTGTAATTATTTGGAAAAAATGTGTTCTAGGAAATGGTCCCCCCAAGCAGTCTTCAGTGTGAACTTCGTCCCTACCAAAAGCAGGCCCTTTATTGGATGGTCCAGCTGGAGAAGGGCCGATTCATGGATGAGGCAGCAACAACCCTTCACCCATGTTGGGAGGCATACCGCCTAGCAGACGAGTATGATATGTTATAATTTAATTCAATAATTATTTCTTATTATGATATTTGATTTTTATCAAGCATTTGTGTTTATAGGAGGGAGCTTGTAGTCTATTTGAATACATTTTCTGGTGATGCTACAACAGAATTTCCAAGCACGCTTCAAATGGCCAGAGGAGGAGTATGTCCTTAAATGCTCCTACCTCAATTGAAATTTAATTCCCACCTGTAATTGTCAATATTCTTTCCATGTACTGACTTTATTATGCATTTGAAGATACTGGCAGATGCTATGGGGCTCGGAAAGACTGTTATGACCATAGCCCTCCTACTCACTCAATCAGGAAGAGGTGGATTGTTACGTAGTCAGTCCATAAGTCAGCCTTCTGGTGAGGATATTGAAGGCTATGACATGTCTGGCCAATCACCAAATCTCATGAAGAAAGAACCAAAGTTTTTGGGAATCTACAAATTGTTGAAGCAAACTAATACACTTATAAATGGTGGCAGTCTTATCATATGTCCTATGACTCTTCTGGGCCAGTGGAAGGTATCTGTTTTGCCATTTAGGTTGTACTCTTTATACACTTGCACATATATTCCTCATACATACTTGAAAATGGATACATTCATGAGCATTAAAAAAAATTTGTCATCTTTTTCGCTGCTATATAGTCATGTTCTATGTTTCTATGATTCATTTTGAGCATTTCTGTGTATTATCAGGCAGAGATTGAAACTCATGCACAGCTGGGGTCTCTATCTCTTTATGTTCATTATGGACAAACTAGACAGAAAGATGCAAGTATTTTAGCTCAAAGTGATGTGGTAATTACCACATATGGTGTACTAGCCTCAGAATTTTCATCAGAGGTAGTATGGAAATCTCTTGTTTGTTTACAATGTTGGAATTTTAGGACACAACAAGCAATTCCGTTTCTTTACTTGTTTACTTTGTAGAATGCTGTAGACAATGGGGGACTTTACTCAGTTCGGTGGTTTCGAATAGTTCTTGACGAGGCACATACAATAAAATCACCTAAAAGCCAAATTTCCATGGCTGCTGCTGCTCTTGTTGCCGATTGCCGCTGGTGTCTTACAGGCACTCCTATCCAGGTAACTGTAGCCACTTTTAGATTCAATTTTTTATTGATTTTTTTTTTAATTTTTATTACTTGAGCTTCTTTTTTATTGCTCAAACTAAAATCAGATAGATATAAACAAATGACAATTGTGCTCAGTGTAAGTTTTCTGAAAATAGGAAGCCCTTTTAACTATTTTAGTATTTTCTGTATTTCTGGCGCAATTTGTTTAATTATTGCGTGAAATTTCTTGTCCTTCTTCTCAACCCCCTTCCATTGCCTGAGCTCGCAAACTATTATTACCTTATCAAGCTGCTGCCTGAACACTCCGCCTGACCTTTTGATCTCTCTTTTAAGGGTGGCACCATATGGCCAATATTGTTTTTTGTACATTTATAATCTGATGGGTTGCATTGTTCATTCAGGAAACTTCATATTATTTAATTAAATTCAAAATCCATGTTTACTGTGATAAGTCAATTGGTTCCTTCCATATTTTAGATTATATCACTAGCTTAATTGCTTGAGGATTTCCTAGCTGCTAAATGTGTGTATGTTTTAATCTCAATCTCTTTTACCTTACTGTTCAGAACTGTGATATTGAATATTCTTGAGGGACCGACTTGTTTCTAATGCAGGGCTGGCCTCATGAACCTTGGTTTCTTATATGGACATGCCTGTGCATCTGGTGTTCAGAACTGTGATATTGTTATGTTAGCGCTTCCGATTTTTGTTTTATATGGAGCTGATGATTGACATGCCAATGTGCATGTGTATTCTGTTTTATGTCCACTTTTTAACTCATCACTTTAGACATACATAGTTTGTCACTTAAGTCCTTGCTTTGTTTTGCTTTGACTCATTGATGATCTGCAAGCTGTTTCTATGTTGACAGAGTACTTTCCTTTTGTGTATAATTACTTTAATATCTTCCTTTGGTGGTGGATCTTTGATTTCATGCTTCCTGTATCTTTACTTATTTTGTAATATCTCTGTTTGACAGAACAACCTGGAGGACATATACAGTCTTCTTCGGTTTTTAAGGGTGGAACCCTGGGGAAACTGGGCATGGTCAGTTTTCTTTACTCTTTTATGGAACATTTACAGCATGATTTTAGGGTTCCCAATATTGGCTTTCTTTAACTATAAAGTTGCATTGGTTTGTCTCTAAAATTATATAGTAGGATGAATTTTTTGCTTAAAATTATTTAGATATCAGTTGCATAGGATTTGATATTCAGCTAATATCATTTCCCTAGCATTAAGGTGCACCACTAATTTGATAAAATTAATTGTATACACTTATTTAAAGACAGTAGTGTCATGTTCAATTCTTATTCTTGTTGCTAGCTTTTAAAACATTTGAGATTGTGAGCATTCTTTCCTCTAGTCTGGATTAGTAAACCTGTCTTACAAGATTTACAGACATGGAATGGAAACTAAGACCTGTAGACAAAATGTTTATGGAGAGTTTTAAATGGGGTATTTCTATATGGATTTCAAGTTGATCCAAATAGCTGGGGAATCTCGAATTATGTGAACTTGCCTTAGATTTCTCGCATTCCCGGACAATATTTGAGAAATCACTTTCTTTGCTCCTTCTCTGTCTCATGTGTCAGTGTGTGAGTATATGCTTCTATATTTATGTTATATAAAAGCAGATTAAGTGATCACTGTTGAAAACCATATAACAAGCCACATCTATTTATCCTCTGTCTACTGCTGGTCACATTTTTCAAAATCTATCTTCTACATTTGAACAAATTGTCTGAGTCTTGGATGCCTTCTATTCTATATTTATTTGTCAGGTCCCCAAATTTGTTATGATTTTTCTTTAATATTCCTTTTGAATTCTCTGACTGATTTGATGTATCTTGACTAATATCTATTCGCTTTATTATTCTTTATAATGCAGGTGGAATAAACTCATCCAAAAACCATATGAAGATGGTGATGAGAGAGGTTTAAAGTTGGTTCAGTCTATTTTAAAGCCGATTATGTTGAGGAGAACAAAGTCTAGCACTGATCGAGAGGGCAGGTGAGTGTGCCAGCAAGGGACACTATTAGTTATTCTATCTCAGCTTTTTGTATAATGTATCTAATGTTTTTGTTTGTTACAGGCCAATTCTAGTTCTCCCTCCAGCTGACATGCAGGTGATTTACTGTGAGCTCTCGGAAGCTGAAAAAGACTTCTACAAGGCCCTGTTTAAAAGATCTAAGGTATTTTCTGTTTCTTGATTGAATTTTATATATTTCTATTAAATTCAAGTTACCTGCCTAAGTTATTTTATGCATAACATTTTGACGGGATCTTTTCAGGTGAAGTTTGATCAATTTGTTGAACAAGGGCGCGTGCTTCACAATTATGCCTCTATATTGGAGTTACTTTTGCGTCTTCGCCAATGCTGTGATCATCCATTCCTTGTAATGAGGTGGGAGCCTTGGTGTTTTTTTCTTGCTTTCTTTCTTTTTCTAATGATTTTGTGGTGGTATGCAAAAGTGGCTTTGTTACCTGTGCTAACTACTTGAGTGCTGTAATATATATCTAGTTTAGTTGGTTAGGTATTGTCAAAAGGAAATCCTGACCAGCAAATGTTTTGATACATTCATAGATCAATTTTTTTTAGAAAATGGTTACGTGGAATATTTGTTTCACAAACTTTGATCCTTCCTACCATTCACCTCAGCAGGAAGGGAAATAGAACATCCCATAAAATCTCTTCTCAGCATGCTTGCTTTATTTTATTTTTTTTATAAAACTTAGCTGGAAAAGGAAGTTTAACAATTTAACCCTTGATTCTTGAATCATATCTGAAACTAGTTCTATTTTGCTTATTATTTTTTTATTTACTTATTTTTCTATCGTTCGTTTGATTTTGTTGTTACTCTTTTTGGTGTAATTTGTGTCTTTGCCTTTGCTATAATAATCATCCTTAACATTTACATCATCATTCAAATAGTACTTTGAGAGGTTTGGTAGTTCCATGGACTACTTATCTTACCAAAATTTGAGACTGGCCTTATTTGTAACAGCTGAGAGTACATAAATGAAAATTATTTTTTTCCTTTTTGGATAGACAAGTTCAGAGAGTGGGAGTTATCTGCATATCTTTATTGAAAGAAGCTGACTATAATCTGATTAATTATGGGTGATTTTATTGCATCCAGTCGAGGTGATACTGAAGAATACTCGGATCTAAATAAGCTAGCTAAACGTTTCCTGAAAGGCGGCCACAAAGCCTTGGAAGGGGAAACCAAAGATGTGCCATCACGGGCTTATGTACAAGAGGTTGTGGAGGAGCTACGAAAAGGAGAACAGGGAGAGTGTCCAATATGTCTTGAAGTATTCGAAGATGCAGTATTGACACCATGCGCTCACCGATTATGCCGAGAATGTCTATTGGCAAGTTGGAAAACTCCTACTTCTGGTTTATGTCCTGTTTGTAGGTATTGTTGAGTATTTTGGTGTCATAATTTTTCCCTTCTCTTCTCCTTATTTTCATGTTAAGGCTTGCATTTTGTTATCCTTGGAGTGTTTATTTATTATTATTATTATTATTATTTTCAAAATGTAATTTACTGGTTATACACACTCAGATATAATGTTTTCACCTTACTACAGGAAAACTATCAGCAGACAAGATCTTATTACGGCCCCAACTGGTAGTCGGTTCCAGGTTGATATTGAGAAGAACTGGGTGGAATCTTCCAAAATTGTTTTTCTCTTGAAAGAACTCGAAAATCTTCGCTCATCAGGTTCCAAGAGCATTCTATTTAGCCAGTGGACTGCCTTTTTGGACCTCTTACAAATTCCTCTCTCTCGGTAAATATATTTAGAGGCTTAATTTTGGAGAACAATATGCAGTTATTTGAGCATACCATGATAGCCCTTGATTAGTATTTCTTCTATAGAGAATCTTAAAATGAGTATGCAATATCATGCTGATTTGTAATACATCCGGGGATGGTTTCCTGGTTCACCATTTAGAGGGCAATCTAGCTATCTATTTATCATTAGGAACAATCCTTAGGGAGGGCCAAAGCATTAAAAACAAGATCTGAGGGATAAATTTTGAAGCCCCCCTGGCCACCCAGCATCTCTGCTCCTGCTGTACTCCCTGTAATATGATTCTTTCTTGTTAACAGATTGTTTTGTTTCTTATCAAGAAGACAATGAAAATAATCCATTGTTATATCTTTTTGACGATATGGGGCCTAATCTTTGCTCATTGGTATAAACTAGTCATAGATCTTGCTAGCATGTTGTCTTTTGTCTTTTGTGTTTGTGAGAGCAAGAGAGTTTTGTATGCCTTGGCTAAATTCTAAAAGTTTTGATGTTCTTATTTGGTTATGTTTATTCATTTACTATGACTTTAATCTCTCATTTTCTGTTCAGGAATAACTTCCCATTTCTTCGCCTGGATGGAACTCTAAATCAGCAGCAACGAGAAAAAGTACTAAAACAGTTTTCAGAAGACAACAACATCATGGTTTGGGACTCTCTTGTTTCTTGAAGGTTGGGCTTTTTAATTAGTCTAGTTGATTGATCAAGTTAATTATTTGACTTGGTGGTTGTTACTTTAGGTGTTGCTGATGTCATTAAAGGCCGGTGGTGTTGGAATAAATCTAACGGCAGCTTCCAATGCTTTTGTCTTGGTAAGTGTCACATTGTCACATTGCAGTTTTTATTTTTCAGTTGTGAAGCTAAGGTGTCTGTCTACCTTCATACATATAGCAGAAAACATTGGCATTAATTTTCCATTTTTGTCTTAACAATCAGGAAACTGTAGTTTTGGGCTCTGCTTGCAGTGGGTGGAATTTTGACATGATGACTAGATCCTTAGTTTTTGAGGGGTTTTTTTTATTTATTTTTATTTATTTTTAATTTTTTATATTCTGGTGATGTTATCACTATGAATTTGTACTTGAATATATGAAATTATTGAAAGAGAGTTTTTTTGGTAACAGTAGGTTTTGTTTAGACAAGTTTGAGTTGCCTTTTTTGTGGATATAATCACTCTCCCAAATGAGTACACTGTACATTTAGTTATTTAGTTATTAATTTTGTTCATTTATGGTAACTTAGTTGGGAACTAAACTTGTATATACATATTATCATCCCATATACCAAAACTATTATATTGCTTGAGGCCCAAGTGCTTATATGGCCTTTGTGGCCTTTGTTTAAGGAGGAGCCATTTTGTTGTTGTTTTATCATGTTCAACATGTTTCTGAATTAGCAAACTTGTGTCTAATTTTGATGAATGAATTCTTTTTTGCATCTATTGTAGGATCCATGGTGGAATCCAGCTGTAGAGGAGCAAGCTGTCATGCGTATACATCGCATTGGACAAACTAAGAGGGTGATGATTAAAAGGTTCATTGTTAAGGTGCATTTTCTTTCTGACTAGGCTGCTATGTTCCTGAACTTTTATTTGTTTATTTATTTTTCTTAGTACAGACTGTTGGGCATGTTTGGGATTGATGTATTTCTACTGAGCATTTTGTGATTCTATTCCGCAACTTTTCTTGTGGTTTTGAAACCACAATAACTAAATCCCTAATGTACCGTTTAGAGATTTCAACTGAAGTAGAAGAGCGGTTAGTTTCCTAGATAAGAAAAATTCATTGTTTTTGAATTCCCTAGGTTAAGTTCTTGTAAGCATTAGTATTTTTGATCCTTTGAGAAGTTTGATGCAACTTTTTATGCACGTTTAAAAAATTTACGGATTGCCAGGGAACTGTTGAAGAAAGAATGGAAGCGGTGCAAGCACGTAAACAAAGAATGATTGCAGGTGCTTTGACTGATCAAGAAGTTAGAACTGCTCGCATTGAGGAACTGAAGATGCTTTTTACTTAAGAGGAAAGGTGGTTTTTTTTTGTTGTTTTTGTTTTACCGCTGATTGAATTCAGATTGAGAAAATGAAGGCGGTGACAACGAGCTTTCTTTAGCTCTTATGGAGGAAGTGAGTGATTCTATCATGAAAATAAAAGTAGAGTAGTGGAGCTGTTCAAATTAGTAAAAAAATTTTTGGGCGGGAGGTGATTCGGTGGATGGGGTAATTAGTAATTGTTGTATATGAGTTAGAACTTTGATGAAGAGTAATCTTATGAGGTATTTTTAATTTTGCTTGTATACTACATATAATTTATGTCAATTTTTAGCAATATAATTAGTACATATTTTGGTGTTTCTCATTCTTCTCTCGTGTTCATACTCCGTCATATTCGATAAGATTAAGAGCTTGTTTTCCGAAATAGAAAAATTTATATTGGAATAAAATTAATGTTATCTAATATCTATATCCCCCGTGGAATTCTTGAATCAATTGTTGGGTTTAGATTGTCTGAGGATTTGCATTTATACATGTGAAAATATGTTGGTATTGTAATTGATGTAATACTTTTATATCGGTTTTGTTAAGT
>JAXCLQ010000005.1:6528180-6547937 GCA_035584115.1 Cedrela odorata | reverse complement strand
CTTTTAAAATAATATGATATATGAGCATGTATTTGAACATAATATAAAAATTAAAGAATTTAAATGTTTTATATGCTGATATCAAATTCATGAAATGATTGTCAAAAATGACGTCGATATGTGAATATTTATGAATGAAAATGATTTTATGGCTCTAGTTGTTAGTTAATGTTTATTTTGATTTGGCCGGATCTCGTATCAAAAACGAGATTTTCGAGCTATTCAAAATTTTGTTTAACCTGTTATGTACGTTTTTGTTATGTTTGAAATAAAAAGAATGTCCGCTTTAAGTGAAATACGTGATCGAGTTTTGAATTCGGGTCACCGTGGGTGTAGGTGACACTAACTGACTAAACCATTCTAAAAATGTTTGTATTATAAATTCGTTTCTGTATAATTGAAAAGTTTAAAAATTCATTGATCCATTTGAGCAAATATGATTACTTTGGAAGATAAATAAATATGTTATGTATTACATCGACATGTGAAAAACTTGCTCGGTTTACTTACTGAGATTATATCTCACTTTTTATTGTAAAAATTTTATTTTTCAGAGAATAGTACATAGAAGTGATAAAGGACGCGTACAAGGTTAGTTAAGAATAGATGAAAATCTTGGTTATATGTGTAATTAACAAAGTAATTATAAATTTGAAAACTTATTATATAGATAACTCTTTGTAAGTGTAAGAAATTTAAAAATTGTAGACATTTAAGAATTATGTAATAGTAATACTCTCTGTGTGAAATGATATAGCATTATGTAATAATGATTGATTAAATAAGTATAAGAATATGGTGTTACACTGTGATTGTACCTTCAAATGTGTGTGTTTTGGGGCCAAAAAAATGAAGAAATGGAGTGTTATAAGTCATAAGTTTAGTGACTGGATTGTGTTAAAAACATAGGATCGAAATTGGGTTATAGACAAAATTTTTTGATTGCTGGAAACACGAGCAAGACTTGGTAAAACAAAAACTAAGCAAGTTGTGGACCTTAGATTAACAAACCGTAAAATTTTATAAAAACTAGACACCTAAGAGCATGACATATCCAAAAATCAGCTTATTTGTGAAGAGATGAAATCGCAAGAAAATATGGAAGATGGCTGCTATGTTGTAGTGTCATACTTTATTTTCTTGTGTCACATATCGAAAACTTGTCGTAACTTAAGTAATTGAATTCCAAATTCAAATCCATGAATTATGATAAAAACTAAACTCATAATAGAGTGTGTTCCAAAAATCTAGGTCGAGATTCATTGTCGGTTTTGCAAGGTGCACATTTATCTAAAGAGTAGGGTGTGCCCGATTAAATTAAAAGAGCCCTAGAATAAATTCAGACTTTATTCAATGGACATTCTAATCATATTGATGTTTATTTAGGTGGCAAGTTTGTGCATAATATGTTTGTTTTATTCTATTCGACATATTGTATTAGAGTCTAATGAAGAATCGTTTATTGTACATCGACAACCTGAGCATCCGACACCAACACCTTGAATCGGATATTTTAGAGCGTAACAAGTGAGTAGATGGAATTTTTTTAAAGGTTTTTAAATAAATAAATTTACATATTTAATTATTTTCTGTTTTAAAAAAGATTTGAACGATAAATTGTTGTAGAACTCACCAAATTCGATATATTTTAAAAGTATTCGATTCCGACAATAATGAATTATTCGGAAGCGTTAAGGTTTGAAGGAATTTTTTTTTTAGTACACACATACAATTAAATCGATACTTAGGTAATAAAACGTCATAAATACATATATAGACCTAAGTAAATAATTTTATTTTTCTTCAATTTTTAAAATAATTATAAACAATATAAGGACTAGATTGAAAGGATTTTAAAACTCAAGGAGTTAAAATGTGAAATTATCATAAATTGGGGAAAATGTGCAAATAAAAAAATATAAGGCCACTATTAAAATTATTATATTATTATATTATGGCCTAAACAATATTATTAAGTTAAGACTACATATTTGCTAAATGAAGTCCAATATAATTAATTATAAATTAAGCCCAAGTTTTATGTATTAAGCCCATAATTTGCTAGACCATTCCACATATGTTTAGCCAAATTAAAGAGACAAGATTTAGACAAGAGAAAGGCAAACCATAGCCAAGGAGAAAAAAGAGAAAACAAGCCCAAATTAATTTACTACAAAACAAAGACTCAAATCCAATTTGCTATGTTTTAATTCCCCATTAATCTAGAATTATTTACCTTTATGTTGACCAATTAAAACAAAGTAAAGAAAGAGCAAGAGAAGTAAATAGGAAATGTCAAAGGGAAGTAAAAGACAAAGCCAAAGATTTAAAGCTAAATAAAATATATAAATATATATATATAGCATGCTTATCTTTTTCTTTGTTTTGCTCTAGCAATTTCTTGACTATTCTAGATTTCTCTACATTAATCTAGCCAAATTGAGAAACAAAAAGAAGAAAGTTAAAAACATAAAAGAAAGGAAAGAAACAAAAGGAGAAAATATAAAAAGAGGAAATAAAGGAAAACTATATAAGGAGAAGTGAGAAGAGAGCTTTGGCCATGAGTTTTTGGGTGGAGGAAAAAGAAGAAAGTTAAAAACATAAAAGAAAGGAAGGAAACAAAAGGAGAAAATATAAAAAGAGGAAATAAAGGAAAACTATATAAGGAGAAGTGAGAAGAGAGCTTTGGCCGTGAGTTTTTGGGTGGATGAGGAGAGAGACATGTAATCAAGAGAGAGAAAAGAAGAAGAAAGTGGAGGAGAAAGAGGAAGGAATAAAAGAGAGTGGAGTAAGCTTGATGCGTTTGCAAATTGGTAAGTGCATGAGAATATATATGTGATTTTAAAATTTTAATTCTCTTATTTTGCATTTAAATTAAATTAAAATATTGAAATTTAATTGATGGGTTGCAAAACATAGATGGTGTGTACATATATGTGTGTGTGTGTATTGGTGTCAAAGGAAGTAGAAGTTGGTGTAAATTTTGGGTAATAATATTGGAAATGGTGGGCTACAAGTAGAAAGTGTATGTTAAAGCCAATTGGTGCTGAAATGGGTGTGTTTTGTTACTGAAAATTTTGAGTTTTAAGGTATATTTGTGTTGTGTGATGGTTGGGTGGTGGTTGAATATAAGGCAATAGGTGTTGGTATGAAAAACAGTAATGAAAATGCATGTTGTGTGTAAGTTTGGTTTAGAGAACTTGTATTGGTTTAATGATAAAATTTAGGCAGGGCATAAATTGACTTTATAGCCATAATTTGATGACATTTAAGTATGGAAAATGCAAAAATTGAAAAGGGCATGAGTTATGAAAAAGGTGATAAGTGGTAGTTATAATATTGTCGGCAGATTTTTTATGTGCGGTTTGGCCAAAATGGTCACTTAAATAGGTGAAATATGAGCGGTCAATGTACGCTTCCATATAAGTGTTTAGAGGACAAAAAATGAAAAACTTAGGTGAGATAGGTCATGAAATTAGTGACCGAAATGGTATTAAAACATTGGATTAAAAATTTAAATGTGTGTAGTGCTGAAAACCGAGTAGGGCTCAAAAAAACAAAATCTGGGTAAGTTTTCGATGTCTGATTAATAAGTCATAAAATTCTACAAAAAATAGACATCTAAGAGCATAACATATCTAAAAATTAGCTCGTTTCGCAAAGAAACGAGATTGCAGTAAATTTTTGAAAATGGACGTTTTGTCGATACGTAACCATGTTTTAGTGAGTCTTATGTCGAAAACTTGGCATAACTTAGGTAATCTGAGTCGAAATCCAAATCTATAAAGTGCAGTGTAAACTAAACTTGTAATAGAGTGTGTCACCAAAATTTTAGGTCAAAATAGATTGCTGATTTTGAGCAGTGTCGCAAACGTAAAGTGTGCATGTTCATAAAAGAAACCCCTATACTAAATTTAAATTATATTCAATGGGTATTTTAAGTATATTATTGTTAGTTAAGTGATAAGTTATGTATATTATATTTTTTTTATTTGATAAGACACATTGTATATAGAATCTAATGAAGAAATAGTGTAATTGTAGATCTACGACCTAAGCATCTGACACCAATACCTTGAGTAGGAAATTTGAGAGCATATAGTTGAATAGATAGATCCATTTTTCAAAGTTTTTAAAATAAATGATTTAAAATGTTAATTTATTTTCTGAAAATTATAAACTTTAAAAATGATTTAAATGTTTAATTTTGTTTGAATTTGTGGAATTTGGATATATTGCAAATATGAAATCAATATGTTATAAGTAAGAGTATATTTTATAAGATATTTTGATTATCCATGAAATATTTTGTGAATGGGTTGATCTATGATAAATTGAATTGTTTTGTCATGTAATTTTTATGATGAATGTTATATATTGATTTTATATTTAAGATTTTCAGTGCAAGTGCCCAATTTGGGTACGTCTCTGCACAGATTATGTTTTTGCCCTAACCCGAGAAAAGGGTAAGAGAGATGTTACATATTCCGCCCTTACTCAAGTATGAGGTAAGGGAGAGGTTATCATTTCTACCTTTGTCATATGTTAAGAAATAAATGAGAGGTTATAATTGGATGAGTTAATGTTTGGCACTGCATCTACTTATCCATGTCAATACTAACGAGAAGGCTAATAAAATTGTTTTATATACTAATACAAAAAAAACTTATTAGTGGGTTTCAAGGTGTTAGCTGGATGTACACCGGAGAATGTCTCAAGGGATAGCTTCCTAGCGAGCCCAAATATTTTTATTTGAACATTCACAAATACTGTTTATGAAATTAGTTTTAGCATGTTGTTTTATTTGATGAAATGATTTTAAATTAAAAATAAAATCTTGTATTTCCTGTGTTAAAATGTTGGTACTCTTACTCATATCTTGTGCTATAATTTTCAGATTTACTAATATCCATCTATTCACTGAGTTATACTCATTCTTTTATTTTCTTAAAATATTTTTAAATTAAACAGATTACGAAGAGGTCGTGAGTCCACTCCTCAGACCAAATTTGACAAAATAAAATTATAGGAGACTGGTAAGTACTTAGGGTCTCTGATGTTATATATGTATAGTAGGTTTAGTTGGGATCCATAAACTATATTTTGTAATTGATTTGCGAATAACAAATATATTATAGGTACAAATATTGTGGATTTAATATATGTTTATACATGTGTATGTATTTATGTGGACATTATATGTGAAATCTTAAATTTGAGATTTTAAATATTTATATGTATGAAGAATTGGAAGCCTTACACAATCGTGGGAGTACAGGTGAGTTGTACATCTCACGGTCGTGTGGCAGTTGTTACATACCCGTATAGGTGGATCGGGGCATGACAATTATTTTGTTGATTTATGAAAACTAAATGTATTTCAAACATGGATTTAACATTTGTCATGGGTAAGAATAATTTCATGAAAAGCTTTTGAAATGTTTATGAAACTGTTTCTGAGAATGAGATGTTGTATGGCAAATTGAATATTCTGGTTTTACGACTCACATGATGAAAAATACTTTGCTGATGATATGCTTGAGATTGTTTGGTGCAAGTGTCAGTGTAAGTGCATCTGTGCACGGATATTTTTGCCCTTACATATGAAAGGGGTAAGGGAGAGATTATTTGAGGTATGAGGAATGGACCATTACGGTGAGCTTTCCTCTTGTATAGAACTCGAGGGATGGACCATTACTGGTGAGCTTTCTAAGAGGTTATTGCTGAATAAGTGGATGTTTGGCACCATACTCACTTATTCAGGCTAACGCTAACGAGTGGGCTAAATGATTTTATATACTGATATGAAATAACTCGTTAGTGGGTCTTGAGATATTAACTAACAGTGTACTAGTAGATATCTCGGGAGATAGTTTTTTGGCAAGCCCTGTTATTCTTATTTGATTATTTACTGATTTTAAATGTGATATTATTTTCTGGCATGTTTGTTTTAATTTGATGAAATGTTTAGAAATTATAATGGAAAGTGTGTATTTATTTTGATAAGATATGACACTCTTGCTCATGTCTTATGAATTTTAGATTTACTAATTTTCATCTATTCACTGAATTATACTCACATTTTATCTTCTTAAAATATTTTCATATTAGACAGTTTTCGAGGAAGTTGTAAGTCCGCTCCCCATACCTAGTTTTGTAAAGTACAACTATAGAAGATTGGTAGGTATTTAATGTCTTTACTATTATGTATATGAGTTTTTAGCAAGGTCCATGAGTTTTGTATTATTATTATTGTGTTTGTATATATATATGTAGACATATATGTAAAATATCAAATCTAGTGATTTTACATATAGATGAATAGAATATTCAAAGCTTTACACAATTGCAAGAATACTAGTGGAAAGTATATCTCACAATTGTGTGACAATTGTTACGTAGTTATGCCGATGGATCAGGTTGTGACATAGAGTCTTGATATCATAATACATTACAAGATCTCATTTTGTATTTTTTATAAATTAAAGCAATTGTAAATGCAAAATGATAGAAATGTCATTTTATTAATCATAAACAACTTTACAATTAATTATAGAAATATATTTATATACAAGGAATGATATCCCTGAACCATATGACACGATTAGTTCTAGGGCATATCTTTAACAGTTTAGGTTTGTTTTATTCAAAGGATGGTGAGTTTAGCTTGTGAGGATATTCAGATGTTGACTATGAAGGTTACAAAGTGGATAGAAAAAGTACAAGTGGCATTTGTTACTTTCTTAGAAATGCATTAATATCATAGTTTAGTAAGAAATAAAACATAGTTGCACTTTCTACCACTGAAGTAGAATATGTGTCGATAGGAAGTTGTTGTGCACAATTCTTATGGATTAAACATTAATTACAAGATTATGGTTTGGATCTTAGCAAAATTATTATTTTGTTTGACAAACACGAGTGCAATTAGTTTGACAAAGAATCCAGTGTATCATCCTAGAACTAAGCACATTAAGTTCCGTCACCATTTCATTAGATATCATGTTAGTAAAAGAGATGTGTGCTTAAAGTATGTTAACACGAACCAACAATTAGCTGACATCTTTACTAAACCGCTTAATAGAGAATATTTCTATATACTTAAAAATGAATTAGGAATGATGGAAATTGAATGAATCATGATTGATTGTGTTTTACTTGTTAGTGTTTTGAAATTTTGTTTCTAGACACATTCGGATCGATACCTTTGAAATAAGGTATCGATACCTTATCAAAGGATTAATATGCTCTTATGAACATATCGACACCTTAACAATTCTGGGCTAAGATTAACACGCCAATAAGGATGTATTGATATTGAAGGTTACTTCGAGAATGTATCGATACATGTATCAATAGGATTAATACTTTTGTGTGAATTGATTGTTCATTTAATAAGGCGTCCTGTCACTTGAAAACTCAAAAGCCTCTTAAATCGCCTTTAAAATTAAATGCATATTAACCTACCTGACAAAAGTATTGACATTCGTTCATCTTCTCTCAAGTATGTATCAATAACTCGTTTAAGTGTATCAAAACCTTTCAAATTTTACTTAGGAATATCAATATCTCATTAGGACATATTAAAATAATATTTTTCAGATCTATAAAAGGATTGATACTTCTTTAAATGTATTAATACTTTTCTGCGATTTCACGTCTGAAAAAAGGCAAAATCTAAAAATTTTGAAATCATTAAAATTTTCAAAAACTTTCTCTCTCTAAAAAAAACTTGAAATTTTAGAATCCTTCAAAATCTTCAAATCTCTCAAAAATCCCAAGAATGCCTCGCACTAAGAATGCCGAAATTCCTCTCCAAAGGAAGAAACAATGAGTTAATGAAGCATTTTCCTCAAATCATGATTTTTCACCCTATACTTCAACAAGAAGGTTGCACCTGGGCGAGTGATAGAATTCAATTTTTTGGTCTCTATCAACTTTCCTTATCTAGAAACCTTTGAAGAATTTAGATGGGCTTAATACCTAAAACTAAAGGGATAATTTTTTGACAATCTTGTCAAAATGTTTTACTTAAATTTGGACACCAAGGATTGTCACTCAGGACAGATGATAATGACCGACTTCACTAGCACAATCTGAAGCCATGCTTTCTAAGACAATACTAGTGTGCTATCGCCAATAACTCAAGTCCCAGAGGGCAGAATCTCATACTCGGCTAGAGTCTTTTAGCCATTAAAGGCTTGCAAAGTTATCTTCAAAAATCTCGACATGATTAAGGTAGATAACAATCCAGTACGACTAGGCCTTCATGAGAGAATGCTCTATCTGATCATTTCTTATAATCTCAATGCCTGCTCTAGTCGATTTTTTGAGATAACCTACGAAGATATGTGGTGGATGCAGCAAATCATGGACGGAAGGCAATCCGGTCTGCTATCCTAGATCCTTAACGCCATAGTGAAGACCATGATAACGAGAGCAAGCCATTCCATTTACACTATAGCTACGTGATCTCGAGCCTCATTCACAAAAGTCTTCTATGGATATATGCAAAGACTGACACTATAGAGCCCCCAACTGCCGCAACGCTATTGAAAACCACACTCCATCACATGCACTACGAGTAGACTGCAGAGGGTGAGTGGGTACTTCTAGAATGGTACCAACATTTGGTTCTGAGAAAGGGCCAAATGAAGGATGTGATTCAACTAGTAAAAGTGTCCACACCGCTACAGGAGAACAATCAAGAGGCATACACGGATGTGCCTGATGCAGCAGCACCCTCTTCACCTCAAGTAGCGCCGGCCCTTCATTTACCTCCTCGCTTAGCTTTAATGGCACTATTGAACGATATCCAAACTAAGATAACCTCTATTAAAGAGCGGGTTGACACCACCACGACAAATTTCAATGAACGGCTCACCAACTTAAAGTCCATGATGACCACTCAAATGCATAAAATAGAAAAGCATCTAGCATGGGGCGATCATGGAATATCTCAGCTAGGAAAGCTCAGACTTGAGTTTCACAAGGAAACTTAACACTTCATGTAAAGTTTATCGCTAAGAGCAACACCATCTTACTATCAAGGTCTGACGGTAACTTCTTAACCTCCACGACTGTGACTGCGACCGCCACCTCCTTGATATAAATCGTCATATGCCACTTAGCCTGACACTTCTCAACCCGTAGATCTAGAGATGACACCAGCTTTGACTCGAATTAGACTATTAGAACATTTGCATATTTTTTATTTTGAGTTGTAACTTTTGTTTGTTGTGATTGGATTGCATTGGTTGTTTTGTATTGAAAATTGATGATTAATACAATTCCATTTGTTTCAATCATCTCGGTCTTGTTTAATTACTTGCATATTGAATACCTTCTTTGATTGCTAACTAAAAGGAGAGAAATAAGTTAATTTGATTAAAAGTTAGTTAATTAAAAGGGAGAAATATGATTTGTTCAAGGGAAAGAATTAACACCAATTTAAACTTGACAAAAAGGGGAAGAAACAATTTAAGTTGATTTGTTAAAAGGAGGAGTTTTACATTGAAGAATGAATATTCAATCTAACAAAAATTGGGAGATTTACATTCTCTATTTAAGTGGAAAAATAGAAATCATTTTGTAAACCTTAAAGAGAAGAAAACTTGTTTTTAATGGACCTAAAGTGAGAGTTTTGATAAACATTGTAGAACTTAAATTAACTCAAAATATTTGAAATCAACATTGTTTTGTTATCATATAAAAAATGGGAGATTGATGATATCATATTGCATAATAGATGTTTTGATTTAAACTTGAAGATATCATGTTATATGATCTTATGTTTTTAATGATGAACAAAACTTGATTGTTATGTCAATTTAACATATGAATAATATAAATTCATTTGAATACGTTAAGTATCAAGAAAATTGTACGTGAATGAGTTTAAAAACAGACTAAATAATTTTCTGTGAGAACTGTGTTTTTAAGCCTAACAGGATCAATACATTTTCACCAAATGGATCGATACCCTGATAACGGATCGATACACTCAAGGAAGATTGATATTTAAGAGCTTAAGAGATCGACTCAAGAAAGATTGATATTAAGAGCTCAAGAGATCAACCCCTTGTAAGTCAAAGCCTTAGGAATAAATTACCAAGTCGCTTAGATCGATACATCTTAGGATGTGGATCAATACTTTCGAGAAGATCGATATTAGAGTTCACAGAATCGACCTGTTGCAAACCTATAAATTCAAAATTAATTATAACTCAAACCAGAATGATAAATCTAAAGAAGAGATCGATACATTGCTAACCCGAGAGTTTAAAATTAATTACAAGTCGAACCAAATAGATACATCTAAAGAAGAGATCGATACATTGCAAACCCCGAGAGTTTAAAATTAATTACAAATCGAACTAGATCGATACACCTAAAGATTGGATTGATAAGTTACAAGTCAGAGATTTTAAAATTATTTATGAACTCACCCAGATCGATAAGTGAAAGGAAAAGAATCGATACTCGAGATCGAAGATAAGCCCAAATTTGAATTTGACATGAATAGATGGATACCTACTCGAAATGGATCAATACATACTGATAATTTAAAACTCAACGGTAACTTCTACAGCATTTATTGTGAATATTTATTGCACCAAAGAAAGCCGTTAGATACAAGTGATTTACAAAAAAGAATCAATTTAAATAAAAATGTTCCAGATAAGACAAATAATAGAGAACAATTGGAAATCATTCTTCAACATTCCTCTTAATCATTAATGTGCAAAATCACCTTCTCTCCCTACTGCATTTACTTTGTAACTACCTTTGAGAGAAATTTTTTTGAGCGATCTTATTAAGATATCTACTCTTGTGTGAGAGCTTTAAAAGAGAATTTCATTTTAAATTCTTGTTGGGTTATCTTCACCTCGTGTAAATGAAGAAATTGTATTGAGTATCTCTTCACCCGTGAAAGGAAGTATAAGGTTGCCCTTCACCATACAAGAAGAAGTTGTATTAGGTTTCACTTGACTAGTATAAATAAGGAGATAGTCTAACCTCGGTGCCGAGCTAAAATCGAGAGAGTGGATGTAGGTCATTCTTGCCAAAACACTATAAAATCTCTATTTGCACTCATTCTCTCTCTACTCTTTGTATTATTGTTGTTCATTTATATTTGCATCTTAATTGAGCATTAAATTTTTTAATCAATCAATTTACCCCCCTCTTGGGTATTACAAACTAATAATAGACACGAGATATTGCTTCAGCTCTGAAAGCTATTCTCAAACTCTTCTATATACTCAATCTTCTTTCTCTTCTTCATGATCCGAAAGAATGAGAAACACTTATCTGTTGCTTTAGATAGGAATCTACTTATAGTAGCTAGCCTCATGTTCGGTTTTATAATTCCTTAAGTGTAATAGGGAACTTAAGTTCTATTATTGCCTTTATCTTCTCTAGATTGGCCTCAATACCGATTTCACTGACTATATACCCCAGAAACTTACTTGCCTAAACTCCAAACGTGCATTTCTCAATATTTAACTTCATGTTCTACTTTTTTAAGTAAAAGAATGTCTCTTCCAAATGCTTCGGATGGTCACAAGCCCTTAATGATTTGGTAATCATGTCATCGACATAAACTTCCATAGTTAACCAGATCAAGGGCTTGAAAACCCAATTAACCAATCTCTAGAATGTTGCCCCCGCATTCATTAATCTAAAGGGAATTACTTTATAACAATACAACCTTTGGTCCAATACAAATGTTGTCTTCTCTTGATCTGGCTCATGTATTCTGATATGATTATACCCTGAGAACGTGTCTATAAAGCTTAAGAGCTTCTGCCCTGCCATTAAGTCTACTGGCTAATCTATTCTAGAGAGTGAGAAGTTGTCTTTTGGATAGGCTTTATTCAAGTCTGTAAAATCCACACACATTCTCCATTTTCCATTGGCTTTCTTCACCATGACTACTTTTGACATACACTCTGGGTAATGAACTTATTTGATAAATTGAGCCTTCATAAATTTTTCTACTTTGACATGCACCAATTTCTTTCGTTATGCATTGAACAATCACCTCTTTTGCTTATGAGTTTATATTTAAGATCGATTGCGAGCCGATGAGAGATTATTGGATGATCAATTCCTAGCATGTCTTTATGTGTTCGTGCGAATACATCTATACGTTGTCTCAAAATGTCTTTGAGCACTGCTTTTTGCTCTTCAGGGAGATGTGAGCCGATTTTTACTGTCTTTTACGAAGTCTCCTCGTTCAGGGTTATAGATTTCAATTCTTCCATTAGCTCTGCTACCGAAGACATGTTATCCTAACTTGTTTCCTTGTCCAAACTCTTCATTATTCGTCCTTGTTTCAAATTCTTGTCACTAGTCCTCAAGATTTCTCCGCAAAGACGTCTGGATAGGCAATAAAAGCTTTGTGACAAGGTGGCGAAGCATGATTAGGCTTCCTCTAATTATGCCAATACCTTTACTGGTACTGAACTTTAGTTTTAGGTAATATATACTTTCTACCGCTCTTGTAAATCTGAGGAAAAGTCTTCCAAGGATTATTGTATAAGGCGTCTTAAGATCTACTACTTGGTACTCAATCATTTAAATATAAATAACAAATATTAAAAGTCATACTTCTTCAAGTTGTTATTCGAAAAAGCAAGTTAATCTCCTCACTTGCCTCCAAACATATCTACAAGTCAGATTGGCAAAAACAGTTTTACCAAGCTAATACAAGGTTTTCTACACTTAGAAAAATAAGTTAATCAATGGGAAGAAAAGATAAATGAAAACCTTTTCAATCTATTTCTTTTCTTCCTATTTTTATTTCTCTCTTTTGCTTCTTTCTTACTTAGGTTTTTGTTCAAAACAAAGCACACAAATTGAGCTCTATAAAAAATTAAGCTCTAGCGAACGTGTAAAGGAAAAAGGGAAAGTAGCATCATCGTTAAAAGATTTAGCCCTTAAGTCTTTGATTTATAATTAACCATTAAGTCTTTTCACCTTTTTCTAATTCTAAATTGAATCAAATTTAATTGAAATTCAAATCATCAATACATATAACACTCTTATGCATTTAATTCGTCAAGTGAATTAACTCATGCCAAGTATCAAACAATGATAGATGGATTCAATTGATATTAATTAAATTAATGTAATAATATTATAAATTAATTAAATTAATATATATTAAAGAGAGAGATAGAGAGAAAGAGAGAGAGATACATATATTATATTATTACTTTAATAATATAAAATATAATCATTACTTAAATATCTTATATTATTACTTTAATATATAATTTTGTAATCATTATTTTAGATATTTAATATTATATTAATATTTGAAAAAGATATTTCATTTTTAAATGATTACTTTAATCAATATTAATACATTAAACTTCAACCATTAATTCAAAATAAATAGATAAAATTTAATTATAGGCTTGACACTTGGCAACTTCACATGGTGCCACTTTTCAACCAAGGAATTATTTGATTAAATAACATTTAAGTAATCAATAATAAATAAACTCATTTATTCATTAATATCTATATATTTTTACCTTTTTTAATATCATATAAATTTGTAAATCATATTTACGTTATCCCATAAATTATTGAAATATTTTCCACGCATACGGATGCTAGTGCGTTCTAACCAAAAAATTTATTCTTTTTAATAAAAAATTAAATTGTTATCCGATTGAAGTATCAGAACAATATCATTAACTAATTAATAATTATTGTATAATAGCAATTACTATCATTATTAAGTAACCGACTAATGTGTGTGACCCCCTAGATTCATTGTGAGCTAGATATGGATAAATACGAACTCTTTCATATCTCTTCAGTACAACATTTTGTAACCAAAGTTCCCAATAATTATGAGTGACCTCTAGCAAGATATTATGACCTCTAGACACAGATGAATAAATATATTTGATAAACTCATATAGTCGTATGTGCATATAGTAAATTATATTTGCTGTCGACTTCCAATCGAGTATGGGTCATGGTATTGTCAAACCCCTAACACAATATTAGGATCATAACCTCAATCATATACAGGATTCGTATATCAGCAAAAGACATTTTCAAACACATATGTTTTGGTTAAAGATTTTATTCTTGCTTATAACAGTTTCACCTAAGATCTCAAGCTCTAACATTTGAGCCAACAAATTCCATTTTAGTTATCACATGTTCTTATATATTTAAACACATTGCCAGCAAGCTTCTTTCACCAAGCGTGGCTAGCTTAATGCTATATACAAAGTGAACAATGTGCCTCTGTGTGAAGGGTAGCTGTGATACCTCAGGTCATAGAACTAGTAGTATACTAATACGGTTATATGATGTATCGTTAACTGTGGATAATTACTCATGTGATTCATCACGTTCGATCATATTCAATAACACGTTTACAAACATATTACTCATGTTTATGCTCTTTTAACATGAGACTCATCACCTAACTATTAACATCTAATACTAATCATATGACATGATTTGTTTTAAAGCAGATCTTTAACAGTACTATGCTTAATAGGTAAATGCATGATTCGCCAAAACCATATAAAGTTGTCTCGGCTGATCTTAGTTTCAGGTCTTCAATTCCCAAGGAATCTAATATTTTCTTAAAAATGATATCAATTAAACTTCTTATATCTACCAGTATTCGGCTGACCTAACCTGTTCCCACTGCCAAGGTTATTACCAAAGCATCATCATATGGGTAGTGTACCCCGACCTCATCTTCATTTGTAAACATAATCGAGATTAAGGCCACTCTTTACTTCTTCTTAGCTATTACTTTTAAAATGTGAGTGTTCGAATCAAAATTAGGTAGTGAATATTTGGAATAGCTCTTTCTTACCCTGTTTAAGCTTCATGCTAATGTAGTTCCTTCAGAGATTACCATCACTTGATGCACATAAATCTTTTCACTTTCGCCCTTTTAATCTGTGGTTACGAACATTTCCCCATTATTTGCCACGAACTCAGCAAGATAATTTCTAATAAGGACTTCAACTTGGTCTTTGAGGTTAAAGCATTCATCTGTTAGATACTCGACACTTTGGTGAAACTCTCAAAACTAGTTCTTCAGGTTTTCACTCGATTTCACTTTTATAAGGCGAGGTTCCATCAGTAAAGTTCCTCATCTTTTAATTTCTTGGAGGATTTGTGAAAAAGAAGCGTTCAACAGTGTGAAAATCCTTTCTTCCTAGACCTAGGCCACTCTCTTCATTTCATCTCTTCTCAGGGAGTGCTGACCCCTTGATAGAATGTTGTTAATTTTGTTCCTACTTCTGATGTATTTCAGCATTCGACTTCTCTTTCCATTAAAGTCTCGAAAAAATTTTTCAATCATCTCATCCCTCTTGTGATATGACTTTAAGGGCCGCATTTTGTCATGCAGGGATAGCCCCGTTGCCATTTCTTCCTTTAGCTTGAGGATGACCTGATCCTCAATTTCAATCTCATTTAACAACTTTCTTCAAGTCGCTTCATAAATGGTAATGAATGGTTTTCGCATTGTGTATAACCCTCAATATACTTGTAGACTATTTCTGAGACCTTACAATGATAGGGATGGTGATAAGCTTCCAACTCCATCACTATGTCATGATATCTTTTGACAAAATTTTTGAAGCTTTCTCCTTCTCCTTGTTTCATCAACAGCAATGAGCTCAGGGTTTTAAGACTAAATATCTCTTTTCTGAACTCATTGATGAATACTTCATATAGTTGGTTGAAGTTATGGATATTGTTGAGGGTCAAACTCGTGAACGATTTCTTCACTTGCCCTTTTAATATTAATGGGAACAAGTGACACATTTGGGACTTGTTTAGTCCTTATATCAGCATCTTCTCCCTAAAAAAAATTCATGTGTAAGGATGGATCAGTTTTTCCTATGAAGGGAGTTATCTTGGGCATCTTGAACTTCCTGGGAAGAAAAAGGTCCAAGATGACGGCTATAGTGGCAAAGGCGACACGCGCGGGATCAGTTCCTAGGCATGCGACCGTCAGCGAAGGAAAAGAGCCATATTCATCACACAGACCGTGTGGAAAGGCTCCTAAAGGGCTATAGACATATACATATGCATATTTTAATATTTAAACAATTTAAACAACATATATCAACACAAATAAAGTGCACATACTTTAGATGTTGATTTCCGAACAAGCTCCTGTGATTCCAGTTAACTTCAAAGCATGTCACACATAACGGGTTGAATACGACGGGTTTCAGTTACCCAGATTTATTTTTGGAAACTTAGAACAAATTTTTCTACTCTTAGAAAACTTCTACTTGTTTTTTTAGAAGATAAGGAAACATGTGAAACTCTTTCATCACTTTTCCCTTCTTCATTTCTCTCTTTATTCTTATCTTTCTTCTTTATGGATTTTTTCAAAACAAAATCCTTGACCATTCAATAATAATGTTCACAGCAAGGGAGAAGAATAAGAATACTTGTAACACCCCAACCGGAATATTAAGTTCAAGCATCTGTATCTTAAATACTAAGTTCAAATAAATATTTCATTTTCATATCTTAACTTAATGAAATAAATTATCTATAGACAATCAACAAACAAACCTTCAAATCCTTCCTCACATAGTACAACCAAAATTTTAATTATTATCTTTACAATATTTCAACACTTTATCGATATTCTTGATAACTATTCCTATGTTTATTATAATCACAACTTTATCAAGCAAAGCCCAACATATTCCTAAGAACTTAATAAAATTATTCATCACATATATTTCATCATTAAGTTCAACTAATTATTTAGAAAATATAACTATCCGTTCATATGTCATAAGCCAATTTCTAATCTATAAATTCGTAATATTTCACCTACCCTCGATATCACCAAAAATCGCCTCAATAACCATAATAATCATAAATTTTAATAGACCATAACTAAAGCTAAGTTAGAGAACTTAGTCATGATTCTAACATGTGTAATTTAAATCTTTATTCAATAATCCTTAGAGAAAAAATTATCCACTACCCCATATGGCTCAAGAATCCGCCATAGATTACACGCTATAGCCATAAAAATATTACATATATATATAATATATCATACACATACACCTAGTTTGCTGACTCAATTTCTTATCACCATTATCTCAATTTATAAACAATATGTATAAATAAAGATTAATGCCCTAAGGGTCATTTCCATAATTTAAACACATTAATTTCTCTTTAAGATGACCATGAAACAGGTGTTAAGCACTCCCAATCATTTCACACAAACTCGGCCTACTAAAAATCACAACTAGTTCCATTTTCGTTAAGATTTAAGCTCAATTTCCACAATATATAAACCCAACACTTTTATCAGTTCTAAATGGATTTCTTAAGACCAAGAAATGTAAGTTTGGAATAATGTAAGATAGTATTAGTCTACAATTCCTTTTTCTGTAGAGGCTGTGGGAGCCAAAACGACTCTAGTTAAGGCTACAATTGCCTTAGCCAATTTCGGGGTCAATAATGGGGGGTGCTGCTGAAGGTACAGCAATAGATGGTAAATCAGCAGCTTATGCTTAAGCTTAAGCTTACTCTCCAATAGGTTCATCCCTACGTCTATCCCTAACTTGAGGATTGATCGTAGGCCTTCTTCTTCGACGTAGTGGCATCGATAATTTTTTTCTGCACAAAGAACATTCTTTCAATACTATAACAATTAAATCTTAAGTCTACAGGACCTATAACCTAAGCTTTGATACCACATTGTAACACCCCAACCGGAACCTCCACTTAAATTTTGACAGAATATCCTCTATATATTCATCCATTTCACCCTGCAAATAATCCTCAAATATACTACCCATGATTTCATAATATATATATATATAACCCCATCTATTAATATATAAGTTCTAGGCATCTTCCTCATGATTCAAAATTATGAATTATACATATATATATATATATATATACTTATATATATCCAAAAGTCACAATAAGATAATATTATATCACAAAATGGAACATAGGTCTCTAAACTATGCAAAATACATGCCCACCACATAGTTTATGGATAAAAATTATACACGACAGTAAGGTGACTCTAAAGGCATATAACACACTCTCAAAGAACTCATATACAGAATAGGGACTCTAAAGGTGGCTCTCGCCATAAAGGTGTAGCACGCAACTCCCAAATCCAAACAATAGAATAAGGGACTCTAGAGGTGGCTACCACCACAAAGGTGTAACACGCAACTCCCATATTCCTATCAACAGAATAAAAGACTCTGGAAATGGCTCCCACCACAAAGGTGTAGCACGCAGCTCCCGTATTCCAATCAAGACATACTCTTATACACTAAGTTCGATAGAGCCAAAATCATGTGTTGTCATAAATAAAAATCTCATCCATAAACATATCTTTGTAAACCATATTTACAATTCATATAGATAATCATAAGGGTTTTTAACAAGTTATATACATAAACAAATTTGAGTTTAAAAGTATATTCATACTTGGAAATCATGCATCATGTTATATCCATAAAATGCTTCGTCCTATAAGTCAATATATACATGTAAAGAAATAATTCAAGGTTCATATTTAATTTAGTTGAAACATGTTATATAAATTGTCTACTCACAGAGATCGTCAAATTTTTATATTTCGCAATCCACGTCATCTAGTCCCTCTCGCACGCAAGGTATATCTACACGATTCATATATATATATATATATATTAGTCAATAATTATTTTACATTATAAAATACATGCTCAAATGACTTAGAATACCTAAATTCCTTCAGTATTCTCATTCTCTTTTTATTCCATAATTTATCCATTTCTTCTTTCTTCTATTACTCAATTATTTTCTATTTCTTTTCATATATGCTCAAATATCAACAAATATCATTAAATAACCATACATTCATAAGCCATGATAATCTATAATCATCAATCATCCATCTATAACAAATTTCTTGAAATATTAAAGTTTAACTGGAATTTCCATGTTAATGTCTTAACTTTGAAAAATCATAACTTTATTTTGCTAACTTATTTTGAGGTAATTCCAATTAGATAAATTCTATAGACAAGTTTAATTTAAGAAGAAAATAATGATATAAACATTAAGAACAAAATATTAAAGATTAATTCAAATTTCTGAGTTTATGTTGTAACAACGTTCCTATAGATTAGCTTCTTTCAAAATTTTGTAACTATTTTTATACTTATCCAATTGAAATGATTCAGCCACCAAAATTTTTTTATAGATGTCTAGTTTCTAGGAAAAATATCATGAAAATACAAACACATCAATCTCAAATCTAAAAATATCAAAACAAACCCTTATTCAGTAAGCTTAATTCCCCTGTTTTTGCATCTCTTTTTCTTCCCTTGTTCATGCTTCCAAATCCCATTTTAATCTTAACTAAGTAAACATAAATCAAAATAAGTTCATGCTAGGTTAATAATATTATAGATTTTTCATGTTTCTCAACCTAATTTCTCACCAAAATTATGAAAATAGTTAGGGAAATTAAAGAAACTCACCTTAATTATAAAAGAAGCTTGAAATTTTAAAGATAAATTTTGATTTTTAAATGAAGGAAAGCCAATTTTGAAGAGAGGAAGAGAGTTACAGGTTACCAGGAAGAAAAATGAAGAGTGTAGAGAGTTTTTAGGTTTTATAAAGATATTTGCTTAACTATTATCATTTTAGTCCTTCGACTTTTCAAAGTATCTCAATCAAGTCCTTAAGTTTTTAATTTA
>JAXCLQ010000005.1:6493309-6506786 GCA_035584115.1 Cedrela odorata | reverse complement strand
CTGTAGAATTATTAGACATACAACTGTCTTTTTATTATATTTACAATTGTATTATTATTATTATTATTATTATTATTTTTAAAAATAAATAAATAAATAATACAATTAAAAACAAATATAAAATTAGTTAAATAGTAAATCTGGTAGGATATGAATACCAACGCCATACTCCGTGAAATTCATTATAGAAATTATAAGCCTCCATTTTTTTTATTTTTAATTTTTTGATTAAGGGTATTATGACGTAAATAACATGTAAGAAATTTATACTTGATAATTTTTATATTATCAAATAATTCGAGAATAATTATGAAATTAAAAAAAAAAAAGGCCTAAAAACAATGAATGATGATGTTATAAGTCAAACTCTTCATTTGATTTTGTTATATTTTTGGTGTCTAGTGAGAAATTTGTCAACTTTGCAAGAGTTGGTAAACTTCCACTTGAGAGGAAATTCATCTTGATGAATGGACTTGAAATTGTTTTGGACGTTAATAAACATTTCCATTACCATCACAAGATTATTTAATAAAAATTTTCAATAAATCATAAGAAAAAAGATGCTCAATCAAGAAGATTACGAACAATAACAACATCATGTAAATGAGAATGTATTAGCGTAAGTGGTCCTAAGGTGAAAATTGAAGATAGGTGACAGGTACTTGTTGACGTACAAGGCAAGGCAATGTGATTTAGCAAAACCTTGATTAACGGAGATTGGAGAGTTGCCTAAATTTTTCTAGCCCGAATATATACAATGCCAGAAAACCCACCTTCTTTTGCACCATCAAAATTAACGCATTATAGCACAACTCTTGCTTTCCTGTCCTTCTAGAAAATTTTGTCTCTAGCTAGGTTACCCAAAACCTTGAATAGTATTGCAATAATAATAATAAAAAAAAATAACTTGTCTAGAATCCTACAGCTCATAATGATTCCATTGAAATTAAAATTTTGTCTTCTTCAATTAATCAATTAATATTCATGGCTGCAAATTAAATTTGGTTTAAATTTTGATATTTCATGGTCAAAAATAGATACGAATAAAAGACAACAATCTTCTAATCAAGAAAGGAAACAAACTGCTTTTAAAAATTTAACGGAACTCAAAACAAAAGAGAGAAAAAAGAATAAATGCGAGCAAGCAACAATTGATGGTCACATTTTAACTATAATAATGATATGAAATTTAAACATTTTGAAAGTTCAAAAGCTAACAATAATTACTGATCATAAATATTGTTCTTTCCTTTTGCTTAACTGAACCCATTAAGAATGCGTCTTGATACTTGTTAAGCAGCTAAATGTGAAATTAAGAAGACAATAATTAATTGTAGGATTATGATCCTCTGGTACTCTTTTCTATTTTTAACTTTTAAATAAATATTGACACGTGATATAATTAATAATTAATAGATTAAATTGTATTTTAGTAAAATTTATAAATTAATTTCATATTTTACGATATAAAATGAAAGTACTAAAATATAATCCAAATCGTTAATTATTAATTATGTCACTTGTTAACATTTGCTAAAATTAAAGATATAAAAAATTAGGAAAGAATCTTGATTCTTAATTGTGATAGGAAAAAAGAACTTGTAATTTCATTTGGTTTGCAAGAAGATAATAATTAATGAGAAGAAAAGAGATCAGTTAGAAAGAACTAATCCAAATTATCCACAATACTATCATTATTATATTATGTAATAAATCCTGTTGATGCAGTAAAATTCTCTTTGGAAATTTGTTCACCGGTCCTTTTTGCTTATTAGATTACTGTATCGCCTGAAATCAAAAAAATATATCAAGGGTAAGCTGATGATCTGGTGAAAAATCCCCGATATTTAAATTATACTTTTTCTTATGTGAATGTTTGAGAGAGAATAATAACAACAATTTAATAGCTCAAATTCAGTCTGTTGCCTAGTGTTTTTTTGTGTACCTTTTATAGGTTGTTTCTTCGACTAACATCATATCTCTCAAATTCATTAAAATTCTAAGATATTATAGAATCATGATCCCGAATTCATTAGTATTCTAATGAATCATGATCCCGAATTCATTAGTTTTCTAGGAATCACAGGATCATGAGCCTTATTTGCAGGATATAATCACCAAACTATAAATCCTCTCTTATTCTCGAAAAAATTCGAGAAGTTTGAATTTTTCAACTATAAAAAATAACCGCTAATGAAAGGTCTTAGAATCTTACATATGAGACATTTTTCTTCAATAAAAATGGCATTGGATTTTAATAATTTACCTGAGACCATTGTCATATTATACTCAAAATCTTTATTAAGAAAAGAGGTCTCAGGTTTTCACGTTTAGGCTGAGACCTTTTATTGAATTTAAAAAGTCTCGAACCACATTACACTCGAGATCTTCATTATTTCATAGTTAGGATTTCGTTGACTGAGATAAGTCTTGGATTCCACTTATCTTTTCTGAGGTCTTTGTTAGTGATTAATGCCCTGGCACTATATCGTACCTAGTGGGCCTAAGGCCCATTAAGCTTCATCTGTGCTCTGAGTCTTTTCCTAAATAAATAGTATTTACAATTTTACTAGCATTCAAGTTAGGACATCTTTGGTTTTGTAATGAAGAAGAGAAAGAATAAGAGACAAATCAAAATTCAAAAACCAATTAGTCGAAAAGTTCCATCAACAATGGAGGCATGACGTGCAGGATCGGTTCCCAAGCGCGCGATTGCCAGAAGGGAAAATGGAAGCCATTACCGTCACATGGCAAGTACGGAAAGGCTTCCCTGAGGTTCAAGACATGGATGTTTATACATTTTAAAACTTTAAACGATTTAAACAAAAAATCAACACACATACACATATGTTTAAGATATTTTATAAGAGAGAGCGATAAATATATTTTATTTTATACAATATAAAATAAAATATAAAGATTACTTTTTTAATATTATATCATATATAAATTAAATGTAATAATCGCTTTACAATGTTTGACTTTCAAAGATTAATTGCAAAAAAGATTTGGGAATATCACACTGTACCATTAGTCAAACAAGAATCAATTTGATCAAATAATGATTATTTAATTATTAATAAATAAATCATTTATTTATTAATATCCTTATGACAAAATATCTTTTCATAAATCATATTTACGTAATCTGAAATATTTCTCAAGCATACATGTGCTAACACGTCTTAACTAGGAAATTATTTTTTTGCGATAAAGAATTAAATTATCATCCGATCAAATATTGTAACAATATCAGTAACTAACTTAATGATAATTGTACATGACAATAACCATCATCATCAAGAAATCGATATGTGTATAATGGCCTGGGTCCACCCTGAGCTAAACATGAGCGGATACAAACCATTTCGCAGTACTTCGGTACAACTCCTTGTAATCGAAGTTCCCAATGATCATGCACAACCTCTAACAAGATGCCACGATCTCCAGACACTAATGAATGAACCTATATAGTTGTTCGTGCATGTAGTAAAATTCATCTACTGTTGACTCCCAATCAAGTGCGGGTTATAGAATAATCAAACCTCTAACTCCATAATAAGAGCAGGGTCTCAAATCATATAAGAGATTCATGTATCCAAAAATAACTTTTCAAAAACACCTATTCTAGTTAGAGATTTCATTTTCCATGTATGACATCCCCACCTAGGATTTTAAATTTAAATATCTGAGCCAACAGATTCCATTTTGGTTATTACTTGTCCTTATATACCAAGAACACATTGTCAGCAAACTTTTTCCACTAAGCGTGGCTAGCCCGGTGCGATATATACAAGTGAACGATGTGCCTCAATGCAGATGACAGTTGTGACACCTCAGGTCAAAGGACTAATGGTACACTAGTGCGGCTGTGTGATGTACTATTGATTATGGATAATCACCCATGTAATTCGTCACGTTTAGTCACACTCAGTAACACATTCTTTAATGCATCACTCATGTTTATATTCTTGGACACGAGACTTGTCACCCAAGTATTAGCATCCAATACTAATCTTTAACAACATCAAACATTCTAGTCATGCAATGTTATAGTCTCATATGACATCACCTCAACTGGAAACTGATTCGAATGTATTCAAATCAAAACTTTGCATTTATATTTACAACTCCTTATATATAGACTCATGACATCATAATACATCACAAGACCTCATTCTACATTATTTATTTATTAAGCAACTGTAAATGTAAAATGATATAAATACTATTTTATTAATCATAAATAATTTTACAATTAATTACATAAATATTTATATACAAAGAATGATATTCTTAAATCACATGACACTATTAATTTTAAGACATATCTCTAACACGGCTAATATATCTTAAATTCACATTTCTACACTTAGAAAAGAAGTAGTATTTTTCACCCCAATTTATTTTTCTATTCCTGTATGATCATGATCAAAGGAATTAAGTATCTACTTCTTTTCAAGAAAGAAAAGGACGCATAAAAAAGGAGGAGCAGTAAAATCAAAATAAAGAAAAGTATGCCTAAAAAAGCAGGAGCATTAAAATCAAAATAACCCGTAAAAAAAAAAAAAAAAAACAAACAAACCGTGAGTTCTTTTAAGAGCTCTTGCAGGCATAGATCAACAGAGAGAAATCAATTCTGTCTTGCTGTCTCTGCATAAACTTCTCCTCCAACCACAATCTGCTATCTAAGCCACTTCTTGTTCTGAACATGAACACAGCATACCCAGATGCAGGATTAAAGAGCCAGTCATGCACATCCCACATCAAATCAATAAGCAATCCATCAACATATATTGTCTGATTTCCTCTAAAATTCCACTGCAATCTCTTTACCCGAATTACCATCTTCTTATCAATACTAACAGATAAGACTGGATGCTTTAGCCCTTCATTTTCTCCACTACATCTGATCATAATATCATGTGTACTACCAGTATCACAAAATTGGGCCTTGGTTGAATAAAGGGTATTGCCTGAACAGTGTTCTTGCCGAGAAAGGAGAGAGACTTTTGCAATTTGGAAACCATTTTTCAACTTCTTGGTAACAATTTCTTCAACCAAGTTGCCTAGAACAAGACCTATCTCTGAATCAACCATGATAAGAATATAGAATCCTTCTACAGGCTCAGGTCCTGCATCATATTTAGCGGCAGAAAGATCCCATAAAACATGGATCTTGCAAGTACTACTGGATTCAATAACTTTGTTGCCTTTTTTCTTCCTGAACATGCGCGAATTGGTGTTGAGTTTGAAAGATGCCGATGTCTCATCGCCAAAGTTTATGCTTAGCTCTTGACCTGTGATGGGGTTCCTGCACCATGTTACTGTAACGAAGAGTCGATTTCGATTAGAGAGAATGATTTTGTAGAGACAAATGACTGCGTTTTGAACCGAAGGCAGAAGACTAGGAGATAAACAAGAATTGTTTGAATAACTGGAACAAGAAGAATGAGAGACAACATTTACAGCATTTTCACTAAAACAAGAAACAATGTCTTTCATTGTAGAAAACACAATTCTGAACAGGATAATTAAGGAAGTTAAACTGCAAAAGAGAGAGATTTGTGATTGTGAGAGTTAGAAAAAATGAATTGGTTAAAGGCTGGACAAGGTAGGTTTCTTTTGAACTGTCTCCCTTCCTTTAGAGAAATTAATTTATATCATGTTACGGGGAAGGCAGGCAGACCCCATATGAATTTAATTATGTATGGTTATCTCTCACCTTGAAATCTGCATCTTACAATAAAATAAAAGAAAAAGAAAAAAAAAATAGAAGATTGAGGCAGAAACCTTCAAGGTTTCTCTTCTTTTTTAATCAGCTTTGCCAGTTCATGTAACATATTTAAATTCGAAAGAAAAGTTTGACCTGGTCCGAATACTTACACAAGTTGTGACATAATGATAATTGCTTTTAATTCTCTTACCCTGACTTTAGGGATTACAATTAATATAAGATTTACAATTTATTTTTTAAAAACCAAAAAATAAAATTAAATTAAATAGTATCTATAATTATAGAAAATGGGTTGGTTGGTCAGCATGATAGGAAATAAATAAATAAAAGTAGTTTTACAATTAGAGGTTAAACAGGGAAATCTGTAAACAAGTCTTGGTAATACGTGATAAGATCAATCTTTTCAGTAATAGAAGACAGTGGGGCCGGCCCACATGAAATTAAATTTAGTCTCAACTGCTAGCAGCTATGATTAAAAGCAAGTCATATTGGATGTAATAGCTTCATATATTTTCAAAATATTTCATATTATCTTCTAAAATTTTAAAATATATCATTTACACCTCCTCCGTTTTTGTGTTCTTAACATGTTAAGAGGGATAATTGTACTCAAATCCCAAATGTTAGTGTAAAATACATTTTACTTCGTTTGCCTTTAAAACACGACATATAACTTGAACTTTAAAATTACACAAAAATTCCCCAACTTAAAAATAATATTTTTGTTAATAAAAAATAAATAAATTAATAGAAATTTTTAAAAAAATTAATTATTACAAATTATAAAAGAATCGTATCCCAAAATTCTATTTAATTTTAAATTTCTTAAAGTATAATATTTTTATTACTTATTATAAGTCGTAAGATAATCTTATCTCATATGTTTATTTAGTATTAATTTTTTAAAATTAAAATAATATAATTATTTTAATTAATTGTCATTTATTTTAAAATAATTTTATTTGATTGGTCTATTTATTATTTTAATTTTTGAGAGTTCGTTTGATTTTGGTTTTTTTAAAGTAAAATTTCTTTAAATTAATTTTTTTATTAGTAGATTTTTTAGAAGTAGAGTTTTCAGCAATTGTTTGGTTGTTAACTATAATTTTTTTAAAAAAATTGTGTGTTAGCAGAAGAATTTTTAAATAAAAATATTATAAATGTAATTGTTTTGGAAACGGCTTGAGACATGAATAAAGCTCAAAGAGCTTTGGGCCGGCGAAAGGATAATACAAAACCCAAATTAAAGTCGAGTAAATGATGATGAAAATCTAAACTTAGCTCAAGCCTAAGGGGTCCTCACTATATAACGGTAAGGACCTTGGGTACAACAAGGGCCGAAATCTCCCAAATTTAGTAGAGGGTTTCGGGCTTGAATATGAATTCCGAGATATCCTCTCACTATGAGGGTCTCGGGTACAATATGGTGAAAGTCTCAAACATACGATTAAATTCGAGACCATTTCAAGTAAATAAAAAGATTTTAGGTAAAGATTTTCGAAACCTTTCAATAATTACATATCGATAAAGAATTTAGTTTTTTTTTTTTTTTTAGATTATTCCATAATAAGGATCCATGACTTGATAGATGTATTCTACAAGAATGGCTCAAGATCCTGCAATTTTCAAAGTACTGATACTTATAAAGTTAAATTTATGTGATTCCCGAAAATATGATTACTTTTGAGATTATAATTTTTAGATTATACAAGAATCTCAATAAGTTTGAGAGACTTATCAAGAAGTGAGATATAAAAAGATAACCAAGGATAACCAAGTACGTACTTGCACATTGACCTAACTCTACATAATTGATGTTGTCATTGTCTTTCTTCTCTCTTTAATTTGAAAAAGTAAAACTCTAACTTAAGTATCAAATAGTTTTCGCTTGATTACTGACTTTACCTCTTCAGATCTTACTGTAATTTTAAGAAGATTTTTGCTGCATCAACAATAATTATCATTTAAAATAGTTAACAGCATAGAATTGAGTTGTTTGGGTTGAATGATGTTTCTTCAATTTGAGGAGGTATATAACAAGATTTGAAAGTGATGAGATCAATATCTAAAACGAATTAAGTTTTAAGGTATATATGAAATTAACCCAAAATATATGTTTATGTGTGACGAGCTAGTATTTGCTTATATTTTTAATTTATTTTTCCCTCTCAAATGAAGTTTGAATTTAATATTTTAAATAGAGATGGAGCTGGTGAACTTGCTCCGTCCTTGAATACATAATGATCATATGGTAGTTGGTAGCAGACTTGCTTTCGAAGTTGGGAAGTAGCACGAACATTAAAATTATATTTAAGTCCCCATCAACCTTTTTAGTTGCCATCACCCAAATTCCCCAACCTAAAAAAACTTGCAAATTAATTATTCTTTTTAAACCACAAATTTTATTTTTAAATATATAATTATCTATCTTCAAATCCCACTTATCAAATAATTGAACTCAAATTATCCGTTTTATCAAAATATATGGTTTTATTATGTAAATTATAGAAAAGTTAAAGCAGCACTTACTTCGAATATTACCACCAGAAAATATCCAACTAAGGAATCATTGACTATGAAAATAGTTTAAAAGATGAAAGACAAGGGCTGTGATTAGAACATGGATGGATGTAGGCGTTATGTTATCTTGGAATAGAAAAGACAACACAAAAACAAAAACAACTGGGTATTAGGAACCCTAGAAATTAAAGTCTATGCATGTTCCCCACTATACCCTCAAAACAGATTCTTTTTTGCCCTCATTAAGGAATCAATCTGCTCATGAAAATTATATAATATGGTTAATTTGGCTGCTTACAACTACTTGATCCACTTCATTGTGAGGTTGCCCATTATTTTTATCTGTACAAATAATTTACAGTAATATTCTGCTAATGCCAAAATTAAGAAAAAAATTATTTATATTTATTTAGCCTCCACTTTAATTAGTTGCTAATTAATAATAGATTGAGTTGATCTGTCAATCATTAATTGATAACACAGCCATGCGCATATAAATATAATCTTTTCATCTTGTTAGGGATAGTTTGAGACATAAAGTTTATTTTTTCATTCGTTCGGTTGATGAGAAAATGGATTCCCAAACTTTTTGTTCTTCAAATATTTCCCTAATTATTAGATTAGTTAAAGATAAAGCTTGTGTATTCAACAACACAAAAGCAAATGGAATCCCACCAGAATGGGATTCTTCTATTTTGGCTTTACATAATACCGAGAAATTATCCGCATCTTTAATAGACGACAATTAATTTATCACCAAATGCCCATTAGTGTTTGCTTTCGAAACTTCTTTGAAAGCCAGGAGAAGAAGAAGGGCAATTGGGGTAGTAGCCAGCTCATGAATTTGGCTTTCAATTATAATTAATTAATCTCTCTGTAAAATTTTTAGAGAATAAATTTATATATGCTTGGTTCTGAAAGCAGAATTTTGTTATGCTCATCATGCATGTTGTAGACGACAACTGTTTTTTTTTTTTTTTTTTCTTTAAAACAAATCAAAATGGCAAGAACATATAAAAGAAGATAGATTAAATAGACCAATAAAAAATAATGAAAATTAAAGGACATAGAAATTTGCATCTACCTATTTTGTTTATGTCTAAGTAACCTCTGCTGATCTGAATGGATGTTTGAATCATAACAAATTAAGAAATTCTGCAGAAAGAAATAATAAAATATATATGTCCATAATTAATCATTATTAATGAGTTCAGTAGTATAATAATAAATAGAATGATCAGCCATTGAATTGTTCCTTCTATAGGCTAAACACCGACAGTCAACTCAACAGGTTAGAAAGTAATTAACACTTTCCATCTCCTTTCCCTACAGGGTCTTCTTCTTCACAACCCAACGGCTGTAATTTTAATTTTTGGTCAAATAATTAATCAAATGTAATTAATATGACACCTCATCTACCAATAAGATGTACAATTTAATTATAATTGTCAATACAATATAATAATGCAATGACCTAATATTACATAACCATAGTTAAATCCAACTAGCTAGTCAAAGATATTATATAAAATCCAGCAACTGATCGAGAGTCGGATAGCTTTGTTGCTTCTTGGAAGTTGTCGACAGTCTGTTTTCAGTTTAACAGTAATTCACAAATTATTAAATGAAAAGTCACGGCTACAAATTCGGTGTTTGTCTCCTGCATACATCAGATTGTGATAGAGTATCGGACTAAATTTCTATTACTAATTAAGAAAATATGTAAGTACTGCCTGCCTACATCCTCATATTTTATTTATTAGTTATTTCCCATGCACTCTTAAAAGTCTTTCATTAAATAAAAAAGGATAGATGAGGAGAGAGCACGGGGAGAGGGGAGAATTCCTGAAGAAGAAGATTTAGAGCGGCCGTTAACAAAATTAACGACACTACAAAAGGAAAAACTCCCAGCACAAGATGGGGAAGAGGGAAAATCGAAGAGACACCAAAATTCACCTCCTCAATTGCTGTCGCTCCATGTAAACGAACCAAACGAGCAGCAACTTAAAAAGTCTCATGAAAGCATGGTAAGAGACCAATGAGGGTCGCCTGCAAAAAACCTGTCTTCAGGCGAGGCCAGACACATTCTCCTGGGAAAAAAGAGAAATGTGAGAAAAGGCAGAGGTGGATGGTTGACGAGATCTTGCAAGAACGAGAACATTTTTCCACCAAACAGATGAGACATCAAGAACCAACCCAAAACCATGATGTAATAGAAGAACTCAAGAAGCTCAAAGAAGAGGTCCACAAGTTAAGGCGAGGATGAAGTTAGCCTAATATTGAAAGCAATGCCTCTTACTAAATTAAATTGTCTCTGTCCAAAGAGATATTGGATTTGAGACTTCCTAGGAGATTCAAACTTCAACAAGTGACTCCGTACATCGGCAAAATTAACCCGGCTCTTTATCTGGAAAGATACTGAGAGATGATGTTAGTACAATGACTAACTGAATATGAGATGTGCAAACCATTCTCCTTAACTTTGGAAGGACAAGCACTGGTCTGGTATAGAGGAATAGAATCTGGATCCATAAGATCTTGCTCTCGGCTATGTGGAAAATTTGTGCAACAATTTAGAGGAGCCTATATGCTGACCAAAAGCATGAACAACCTGATAACGATAAGGCAATGAGAGAATGATAGTCTGAAGGATTTTATTTTATGATGTCATGCCAAGGTGATATAGGTAAGAACCTTTAAAAACCGAATCACATTTGAAGGGCTGGGAAAAGGCATGAAAATCAGTCATTTTTTATAGACACTCAGAGAGAATATCTCCAATTATGAAGAGGCTTATAAACAAGCTCATTTATATATGGAGGTCGAGGATGAGGCCAAGGAAAAAGAAGATGAGGAGAGGCGAAGAAGTATGACTAAGAACATTGGAAAGTGTTGAACAACGAAAAGACGAAGAGGAGAGAATACATAACAAATGAAAATCTGACATTTCCATCCTGTGGATAGAGGTTTAATAAACCACGTCAGTTAGTCAAAAGAACGCCTTCAAAACGAGCATCACTTTCCCCTCTTTCTCCTCCCCAACCGAAAGAGATGGCTGCATAATGCCCTTCAGTTTTATTCAGAGTACCGTCACCAAGGGACAAAGACCCTTAATGAGGAATGCAAAGGCTACAATGTCTATCCGTTATTTGAAGCTAAAGTTTCCAACAAGAGATGGGGTCGGAGTAATCATGGGCAACCAGAGAGAGGCAAGAAGTTGTTACGCAACCAAAACCAAGAAAGCGTTTTGTATATCCATGGCAGACTCTAATCTCGTTAATGATCCAAGGACAAGTAAAGAGTTCAAAATGGTGGAATCGATGGAAGAACTAGAGGAAGTATAACTAAATCCAGGAGAGCTGACAAGGACGGTTAAAATAGGAACCTGATTGGCGGAGGAGGAGAAAAGAAAAATAAGTGAAGTATGAAGGAAATACTAGACATATTCGTCTGGTCTCATGAGGATATGCCAAGAATATTCTTAAAAATAATATACGACCATTTAACATCGGATCCAAAATTCAAAGCAGTGAAGCAGAAAAGGATAACATTCAACATGTATGACACCATCCATGTTGAAGTAGACGAAATCCTCAAGGCAGGATTTACCCGGAAAGCGCGTTATCTCAAATGGATTGCTAATGCAGTATTGGTGAAGAAGGCCGGTGACAAATAGAGTATGTGAATCGACTTTATTAATCTAAACAAAGGATAGTTTTCCTCTTCCATGAATGGATCAACTCGTCGACTTTACAGCATGTCACGGGCTTCTCAATTTCATGGACGCGTTTCCATCATATAATCAAATGGAGATGTTCGAACACGATCAGGAGGGAACTGCTTTCATCACCAATTAGAGGTTGTATTGTTATAAGGAAATGCCCTACGAACTAAAGAATGTCGGGGCAACATACCAAAGATTGGTAAACAAGATCTTTTAACCCCTTATCGAAAACACTAAGGAAGTTTACGTGGACAACATGTTCACAAAGTTTGGTAAAAGAAGAGAATCATGTAGATGACTTGAAAAAAACATTCAATCAACTCAGACGACTAGAAAGTGTGCATTTGAGGTCAGTTCCAGTAAGTTCTTTAGATTTATGGTAAGCCAACGAGGAATAAAGGCAAACATGTGAAAAGTCAAGGCAATTATTAATATGAAATCCTTGAAGACTTTGAAAGATGTACATAGTTTAGTAGGAAATGTGGCAGCATTAAGTAGATTCATCTCGAAATCTACGGATCGTTTTTTCAAGTTCTTCTAGGTCATGAAGAAGGAAAAAAAGATGAAGTAGATCAAAGAGTGTGAGAAAAATTTTTAAGAATTAAAGGTTTACTTCACAAGCACGGCATTGTTTGTCCGACCAGAGATGAGAGATGAGCTGTAACCTTATTTGGCCATATTTGAAAATGTTGCTAGCTCGGTCCTTGTAAAGGAGGAAGGGAAGACTCAATGGCCCGTGTACTATACAAGTAAGGCTCCAGTAGATACCAAGACGAGATATACTTGGTCAAAAAAGTTGGCTTTAGCTTTAATGGTGGCAACGAGGAAGTTAAGGCATTACTTTCAAGCTCACTCCATTGTTGTCCTCACTAACCAGCCACTGAGGAAAATACTAGACCAACCCAGCCTCTTAGGACGATTGGTAAAGTGGTGCATAGAGCTCAGTGAGTTTGATGTTCAGTATAGTCCAAGGACAACCATTAAAGCGCAAGCATTAGCAATTTTCATAGCAAAAAGGTTAGTGACCGAGAATTCGAATCCAAAAATTCTGAGTAATAACACCACCAGTTCTGAGGCAAATGAAGGAAAAAGTTTCGTGTGGAAGTTGTTCATTGGCGGAGAGTCCAACGTTCAACGAGGAGGAGCTGGAATTTGAAGGCGAAACCTTTTGGAAACGTTGCTTGCTTTGCACTCGCAGCGGAAGTGCGACAAGCAAGGATCAGTTTTTGGGCGTGCGACCGCTGTTGGGAAGCTATGCTTATCACACAGACACGTGGAAAGGCTCCAAAACGGATCTACCGTTGTTGGGAAGATATGCTTTTCATACATGCACGTGGAAAGGCTTCAAAACAGATATAAACACGTAGATATGTATATTTTGAGATTTAAAATATTTTTAAACTTAAATATAAAGTTGAGGAGTCATATTTCTTTAATTTGTTATTTAGAACAGCAAACCAACCTCCTCGCTATTTGATATATGCCCTAGAACCAAT
>JAXCLQ010000005.1:6475954-6493209 GCA_035584115.1 Cedrela odorata | reverse complement strand
TGTGTGTCTGTATAAGTATATATGAGATGATGGAATAGCGTAAGTATGGTAATAAGTCTATGTTAAAAATTTATAAAGTGTTGAGTTTGGAAATATGGAAGTTGTAGAAAGGCAGCGGCAAGAATTGGCACGTAACTAAAATAAGTTGTGTTAATTTGTCTTAGGTACGCAACATTAATATAAGAAAGTACTCGGGAAGAGCGGGAACAAATGTAAGTAAATCGTGCATCCATTTTAATGTTTGAAAAATTATGCGATATCTGATGTTTGATGAAAATGTGATTTGTACATGTTGGTACGCCAAGGCAATTTTATGAAATGACTAATGAAATGTTTATGATTTTGAATGTTTAAGTCAATATCACATTTAGAAAGTAAATATGAAATGTTGTCAATGTGTGATATGTTTGAAAAAAAATGTATTTTATGGCTTAGTCGTTAGCTATGTTATTCTGATCTAGCCGGACCTTATGTTACAAGTAAGGTTTACAGGCTAATAAGAATTCTGTTTAACGCGCCGTGCACACTTTTGTTATATGTAAATGTCAATGACCTCTTAATGCAAAACACGTGATCACGTTCTGAACCCGAGTCACCGTGGGTGCAGGTGGCACTAATTGACTAAGTCGTTTTGAATATATTTGTATTTTGAATGAACTTTATATAATTGAAAAGTTTGAAAATGTACTAATTGTTTAAGCTTTCATATTTTTCACTGTATCGACATATCACACTTGCATGATTTACTTACTGAAATGTTTATCTCACCTTTTATTGAAAAATTTATTTTTCAGATAATAGCACATAAGGATGACCGAGTACGCAAGCGAGGGTGTTAGGCGTATTCGTAGTTTTTTTTTTATATATGTAATTTGTAGACTAGCTAAGTAATGTGCATAGATTTGTAGGCTAGTATGAATATTTTTGAATATGAAATTAATAAGTTATTTGTATTACAAGGAGTTGTAATGTATGTATATTTGTATGTATAATAATAAAAAATTATTAACTATAAATGTTTTAAGTTTTGTGTAATAAAAGAATAGTATTGTATATAGTAAACGTGAGTATGGTTTTGTAGTTAATATGAAATAGGTGTGACAAATCCATTGTAGAGTGTGTGACAAATCCATTGTAGAGTATGTGGCAAATATAAAAGAGCTCGTTCTATGACGTACAAGATCCTAAAATAAGAGTATTATTAGCCTACGCTCTTACAAGATGTAGCTCAGTTAGCAAAAACTTGTCTCGAATATCAGGTATATGACAACATTTCGAGGCAACCTCTTGAGAAACAAACATCTTTAACAAGGCCTTAGCCGTTCTCCTAATGAGGATTAGACTTCATTAGACCACTACCTCTCGCTCGAGCCATCACAAAATATGTCATAGTGGCCATTGATTACTTCACCAAATAGGAAGAAGCTGAGCCATTAGCCACCATCACCGAGAAGAGGGTTACTACATTTTTCAAGCAGAATATTATCTATCGATTTAGGATACCTCAAGTTATGATCACAGACAATAAAAAGTAATTTGACAACTCGAGGTTTAAGAAATTTTGTGCGGATTTTTCGATTAACCTCAGGTTTGTGACACCTGCTTATTTAAAAGCCAACGGACAATTGGAAGCCGCAAACAAGGTCATCAAAAAGGTACTCAAGAAGAAGCACAAAGGTGCATGGATTGATAAGCTTCCCGAAGTCCTTTAGGCATACATAATCACCCTAAAGGTGGTCACTGGCGAGACTTCTTATAGTCTAGCTTTTAGATGTGAGGTGATAATTTCCATCGAGGTTGATATACCAACCTTTTAGGTCAGCAACTATGACGAGGCATCCAATGATCAAAACTTACGCTTGAAGTTAAATCTACTTGAAGAGAAAAGAGATCAAGTGATGATAAGTGTAGTAGTCTACCAACAAAGGGTGGCCAAGTACTACAACAAGCACATTCAGCATCGCACTTTTCAAGTAGAAGACTAGGTCTTAAGACAAATTACCTTGAACACTAAGATATTAAGAGAAGGTGTTCTCAAAGCTAATTTGGAGAGACCGTATAAGGTCACCTAGATCTTGAGACCTAGAGTCTACAAATTAGAATTCGCAGATAGAAGTAGGGTTGAGAAGCCATGGAATGCTGAATGATTGAAGTTGTATTAACCTTGAAATCATCAAAGATTTGTAACATCTTTTGCCCTAAAAATAAATAAAGTTATTATTTTTTTTCCCAAAAGGCTTCTGAAAAATACACTGATAAACAGATGACTCAAAGCCAAAGGGCAGAGAAATACAAAGTTTCGAATAACATAACTCATAATTTGAAAAAGTCTGGAGCTCAACCTTAGGACAAAGTGGTCCCCAGATATCTACATCTCAATCATCTCGGGGTAATACTATCCACAGTTCGGATAAGTCCTGAGCACGACCTCAAGACGCATAAGAGCAAAGTGGTTCCCAAATGTCTATTTTTCGTACATCTCGAGGTAATATTATCCAAAAGCCCAAACACTGGTAACTTGAATCCCAAATGTCTACTTTTCAAACATCTCGAGGTAATATTATCTAAAAGCACGAACACGGATGACTGAGTTCCCAGATGTCTACTTTTCTAACATATCGGAATAATATTATCCAAAAGCCCGAACGTAGGTGACTTGGTTTCCAAATGTTTACTTCTCAAACATCTCAGGGTAATATCATCCAAAATCTCAAATAAAGGTGAAATAGTTCTCAAATGACTATGATTCGCTCTTCATCTAGAGGTAATAATATCTAGAACCCAAAACAAGTCCTAAGGGTAGCATTAGGACGAAAAAAGGTCAATGGTTCCTAGATGATTACAATAAACAAACTCAAATCAAGTTAATAATACTAGAGATCAATTTAAGCTTTGAAATTAAGGTATATAAGTGGTTAGTATGGTTCCTGCTTGAAGATGCCTTTTCTAAGGAGAGATCAAAAGACTAGTTTTCAGTGGCATAAGTTATACGCTCTCAGCTTAGTTTAGTTTAGGTTAAGTAATTTCAAATTTTAACTTTTAGTTTTTGTCAAACAATTACTTTTTGACTAAAATTTTTGACTAAAACTAGGGGGCTTGATGTTTAGGAAAAACTTTGGGGTATAAGTTAAGTTCAATAGATCATGGGCCCTCAAGTAAGTAATATCGAACCCAAGCTGAAATCTTGTAAAAAATGGAGAAATCGAAGCTTGGCTTAAGCTCATAGAATACTAATCATAGGGTAACAAAGACCTCAAAGTCTCATATGAAAGATCTTAGGTATGGGTATCAGTTCTGAGACTTCTTCCACTTATGAAAGTTTCAGGTATAGCACGGTAAAGGTCTTAAGTATATAACACAATCTAAACTTACCTCAGGTGGATGAAAAAGTCTCAAATAAAGACTTCCAAGACCTCTCAACAATTACGTATCAAAGAAGGATTCGTTTCTTTCCCAAATTCTTTTTAGATCATTCCATAATATATATTCTTAGCTTGGTAAAAGTATTTTGCCTATAACACCCCTAACTTGGATATGCCACCAGCAGGTAATGGACTCTACTGTCACCTTAAGCCTTACTCTCTCTACATGTACGAATGCGTATATTTTATTTTTAAATCAGAAAACATTGTTAATCGTAATACATAAATCACTTAAGATAATAAATCAAGTAATGATATACAAAAAATTTTCCATGTATTACAAAATTTCATACAATAAAATAAATTATGCAAATGATATATATTTTTGTAATATGATAATGTCTGAACCATTTATGACTTTCATATGCATGTCGAATTCATGTGCCTTAATGACTGTAGTGTGTATCCCTTATTCTTTGTCTGTGTCCTCTGTCTATGTCTCCACTGTACCAACATCCCACTTTTCTAATTTCCTATCTAACCTATAACATTGGAAAGGTGAGGGGGGCTGAGTCCTAAGGACCCAGTGAGTGGAGAAAATAAAGTAAAAAATTATAAATAAGAAGTAAGAGTATAAAATTTTAAATATAACGTTTCAAATTTATTTAAAATCATTCACTGAAAATAAGAAAATAGAATAAACAGTTCCATGAATAAAATATGTGGATGCTTATTCATAAATCTTTAGACTTGCCAGAAAACTATCCCCTGAGACATCCTTGGTAGACATCTCGAGACTCGCTAACAATTTTTTTTTCTGTATTAGTATATAAAAATCAATTAGCTCGCTCGTTAGTGTTAACTTGGATAAGAGGCGTGGTGTAAGACACCAACTTATATAGAAATGAAACGGCTCTGGTCTTTCAGTCCTACTAGCCTGACCGCTTTAGTATAGTGGGATCTCCTTGTCCACCAACCATAAATTAGACAATTGTGGGAATTTTACCCATGTCCGGAAATATTATCTCACGCCCTTATGCTTCCCCTAAGTAAGGGAGAATCATCTGTACATATGCACTACTAAGAGGATGATACACCAATTCACAATATAAAATCAATTTCACAATATTCATCATATATATCATGTATTCACATAAAATCATTTTATTTCAAATCAGTCATCCATAGAATAGTTCATACATATCTAATACATTTTTCTAAAAATTTACTCTTACTCTAATATATTAATTTCAAGTATATTAAATATTCATAAAATTTGAGTTCATATTTTAATTCAACAATTCAATCAAATCCATAAAATTTATGCATTTCAACATTTGGTTCAACCATATTTTAATGAAATAAAATACATATTCAATCAAATTTTTTTTTAGAACATTTATAAATCAAACATTTTGTATAAATAATAGTTTGTTAAAAAATAAAACATCCACTCAAAGGTTTATGCTTAATCTCTTCCAACTCGTAGTATTGCTAAGGGTTGACTATGTCAACTATCTACTAATTCATGTTCTTTTGTTAACACCTCAAATAGCATATACCTTTCATATAAACTAATAAACTAATAAATATACCATGCTTAACCTTAGTTATTAATAGAAAATATGTATACCTATTGAATAAACTTGCACTGTGCGATAAACTTGTGATAAACTTGCACTGTGCCAAATCGACAACTTATCTCGACCTCATTTTTTCATAAAAATATTCTATTATGAGTCTAATTTTCACCACATTTCGCAGATTTAAATTTTGACTTCGATTAGCAAAGTTACGCCAAAGTTTCGGCTTAAAGCTTTAGAAAATATGGTATGATCTCTGTAGGGCGTCCATTTTCAAAAAATTTCTACGATCTCATTTCTTTACAAAACGAGCTAATTTTCGGATATGTCATGATCCTAAATGTCTAGTTTCCATAAAATTTATTGCTTATCAATCCGACGTCAAAAACTCTCTCAAATCTCTTTTTTCAACGTTTTGTTCGAGTTTTCAACAATACCTAAATCCGATTTTATGTCCTACATTTTAACACCATTTCGTCCCTAATTACTTGACTTAAAACACTCAACTTATTCATTTTTTTGACCACGACACACACATAAGGAGCGTACAACTACCGCTCACATTTCACCTAGTTATGCAAGCGTTTTCTCCACACTGCACACACACAAACACTGTAGACAATTTTCTTTATTACAGATCTATCTCTATTTTATGCCTTATAACCTTTTAATATTTGCATTTGCCAAATCTAATTATCATCAACTATGGTCATAAAAGTTCAGTTTATGCCCTGCCATTTATATAATATTTCTACCATTTACTTTCCTCATCAACAATATACATATAAAATGCATAACTTCCACACACATTCTCATCCCTTATTTCTACTTCTTCAACATCAAAACACATCTACACATACATGTATACTTCATTCATGTTATTTCATTCTTTTTTCACAAAACCCACCAATTCATTTTCTTTAAAATATCAACATAAAACAATTAAAAACAACAAATATAAATCTTTAAAACCATAAATACACTTACCACCACATAAACCATCTTTTTCTCTTCTCTCTCTTTTCTCCCAATGGCCTGCTACCATACTTCCTCATTTTCCTTTGGTTTCCCGTCCATGCCTACTTCCTCTCTTCCATTGTTATTTCCCCTCTTCTTTACCCATTTCTAGCTTCTTTTCAATTTCTCTAGTGTTTTCTAAATAAAAGTCATGTTGTTAAAATAAAGAAAGATGGGTGTTTAAATACACTAGCTCATAACCGGCCATGTGGCATCATTTGATTTCATACTTGCATATTTTTTTTTCTTTTATTTGCTTAAAACATAACCAATTTCTTCTTCCACGTATATACTCTCTTCTTTTCTCTTATTGGTCTCTCTTTTAATTAGTCTAAAAACAAGTGGAAAAATCTACAAAAGTAATGGATAAACATAACTCATTTTTGTCTTTCTTAACTTTGTTTTCATTGGTCTAAATAAAGGTAATACAATAAATGTAATTTAGAGACTTAAAACATAAAATGTGTCCTACGTATTTGACATGCTTTCTTATCTCTTTCTTTTTATCTCCTTTTATTTGTCTAAACCAAAGATAAAATAATCTAGAAAATTGCAAACATTAAACATAAAATTAGGCTTGGGTTGACTTAGCAATTGTATCATACACTTGTATAAATTAAACTTGAGTTTACTTAGAAATCTTAGACTCCACTTAATAAAATTATTGGACTTGGATTTAATTAATGACATTGGCCTTCACTTAGTAACATTTTGGATTTAACTTTGTAATCTTATTAGGTCATAATATAAATTTTTGACTGTAACCCCACATTTTTTACTATTTATACTTTTTTCACTTATCTTATGGTAATTTCGCATTTTCACCCCTTAAATTTTAAAAACTCTTCAATCTAGTCCTTATTGTATTTGTACTTATTATGATAATAGTAGAAATGATAATCACTTATTTAAGTCTTTATATGTCTTTCGCATTTTATGCCTAACTTCTAGGTTAGGCATAAATAAATTTTCTCGAAACCTTAACATGTTGGAATTTGTCACTAATATCAAAATTAAATAAACTTAAGTTATATCAAATTTTATGAGTTCTACACTGTGAGTAGGGTTTATTCTATAATAAGAATTTATGGCTTGATTGACATATTTTACAAGAATGGCTCAAGATTCTATAAATTCCAAAATATCGATGTTTATAAAGTGAAAATTTCGTGATTCTTGAAATCTAAATACGATTGAAATTATTATTTCTAAATTTTATAGAATTTTACTAAATTTGAGAGACTTATACATATAAAAAGAAAGTCAATAACAACAATGTACGCATTATTATTATCATAATAAACTTTAGACTAGACTTAATAACTAAATTGTGAGTTTAAAGCATATATTTTCTTTTGTCTTTTTTTTTCTCTCTCATATTACAGAGTAAAATTTTAATTTAAACATTAGAGAATTTTTACTAAAATACTAACTTTTATCTCTTTAAATTTTTGTTGTGATCATAAGTTGAATAAATAATTAACTAAGGAGACAAATTATCACTGGTGCATAGGATCGAAGAGAAAATTTTCATTGCAACGATATTATTTATAATAAATACTCTTTAAAAGCTTTTCTAAGTATTCAAAATGTCATAGGTAGACAAAGATAATGATTTCTATATGAAAAAGTTACGATAAATAAGTAAATATTTGGCTGATTAACTGCAAATACGTGTGGCTCAATAAATGCTATTAAATTTTTTATTAAAATGTTTTCTTGAAAAGTTAAAAGTCATGTCATGCAAGGTCGGTTTTATCCCCTTGCAACCGTAAATATGTTTGGTTCAATAAATGTTATTAAAATTTTCGTTATAGAAAATATTTTCTAGAAAAGTTAAAATCATATATTAAACTACTTACAAAATTGTACGCAGTGTCGGTTTTACCCTATGCGACTTATGTTGTTTCCTAGGACCTCAATTTGTAGGAAGGCTCCACCAAAACATAAGCATTTACTTTTATTTATTTTTAAAAATTAATATTTATTTTGTGTTAAAAATAAATTTAATTTTATGTTTAATAACGAGTAGTTAGGAATAACCATTAGAATATATAATTTTATTTGTATTTGTATAAAAAAAATTAATATTTATCATATAAAAAAATTTATTTTATTTAATTTTATTTATTAAGTATGGTTAAATACAAGTATAATTATTAATTATTTTTTTCTTGATCAAAGTTAACTTATTTTAATAGTTATCATTTCCCAAATAAATGCACTAAACTTTTCCCAATGCAAATTAATCTCTAAGCGAATGAACCTATAAAAAACCTAAAACACTGTACTTTAATTATAACAAATTTTATTTTTATCTTCTGCTATTGAACAGTCCAACTTTCTTCTTCTAACTATTCAACAAGTTAATTTCTTTGATCATCATCATCTTAATTTAATAGGTTCTATCATTCTATATTTTTTTTAATTAATTTTTATTTTATAAATTATTCTTATTGCATAAGTATTTTCTATTCTAAAAAATATGTTTCTTTATTTAAGTAAATATGTTCACTAGAAATTTAATCAATCATTTTACTACCTCAAAAAGCTCGAAGAATAAGTTTTAAATATATATATATATATATTTAAAAAATATTGATATTTTTTAAAAATTTAAATTTAAGAAGACCCTAATACAAAATCTTTTCTAAAATCTTACATTTTCTAGAATTACCCCTTAACTGTAAGTGTTATGTTTATATTTGTTTATCAAGTTGACAACTCACCGCTCATGAGTAACATTTTGTGAATTGAGTTTCCTATATTTAAAAGAGTGGATTTAGAAGAGGTTTCATAGTGTTAGGATTTTTGAAGATTGGAGACAGACACTTTATTATTAAATAATTTCATTTAGAACTATAGTTGAACTTTTGATAACATTTATTATTGGTAATTTTGAGACTTTGAATATTTTAAATCAGTTGATCCATAACAAATACAATTGGAGGAATATTATTTTGATGGTTAGTGTTTAACTATATATCATTCTATTTTGACACGTTAAACATATGTCAAATTGAGGTGTTATATTCTTTGGTACAAAGAACAATCTAGTTATGTCCAACTTAGTACAAATTGCTTAAACAATTCTTTAATTTTTATCTTCGGTCCTTTTACATTTTTTTTTTTCAATCAATATTTATAAAGCCTAAATTGCTTCCACACACTTACTACATTCAAGTCCAATATTAGTATTAAGCACTGCAACAATTCTTCGCTGAAGTCGTACAAAATTGAAAAAACACGCTACCTGAACTCAAAATTTTTTATAGAAGTATTTGATTGTCTGAACTTGTGGAGGACCCGTATGGGCAGAAGGGTCAAGTCAATGTTCTTCTCTCTTTGTCACCGAACGACCGAGCTTTCTGTACTTAGTAATACACGTTATTTAAAAAAAAAAAAGAATTTATTATTTATTATATTTAATTAATATGATAAAATAGTTATTTTGTCTATTAAATAAAATTAAATATGTTCAGCATTACAAAAATGTATTTGTTTGGCAAATTCAATAAAATGTCCTAGACCTAGAAGTAAAATTTTGAGGCCTCCTTCAATTACAAGGGTCTCAGGTACAACATGGTAAAAATTTTAAGTATACTACTAAACCTAAGACCATTCTAATTTGGGAAAAAATGTCTCAGACAAAAGATTTCTGAAACTTTTCAATAATTACATATTGTCATAAGATTTAAGTTTTTTTTTTGAACTTTTTCATAATAATGATTCATAACTTAGTGGACGTATTTTGCAAATAGAGTTCAAAATCCCATAATTTTTAAAATATCGATACTTACAAAGTTAAGTATCTGCGATCCCTAGAATTTTAATACATTTGAAATTATAATTTTCATATTCTTTGAAATCTTAATAAGTTTAAAAGACTTAACGATGAAAGAAAAGAGCAGCCTATAAAAAGTGACTAAAGGTAACCAAGTACGCACGTTATGTTATATGCACTAGAACACATAATACTCTTCCCAAGTTTTGATTGTCATTATTTTCTTTCTTCCTCAAACGTTGAAAAGTAAAATCTTAACTTAAGTATCGAAGAGTTTTGTCGAACCATTGATTTTATCCCTTAAATCTTTTTGTGGTGAAGAACGCTAAAAAACAAAACTTTAACTTAAGTATCGAAGAGATTTGTCGAACCATTGATTTTATCACTTAAATCTTTTTATGGTCATAAGTGAGAAAATAAACGAGCAAGCAAAGAAAACCAATTCTAGTACGCAAAGGCCTAGAAAATTTTTGTTGCATCAGCAATATTAGTTAACAAATAAAAGCAACTTAATTGATAAAACATTCATGAAAAGTATAACATTTCTTTGACTAAAAAATAACATTTTGTAAATTCTTTGTCTATTAATCAGGGTATTAAGGTTACAGATGTCAAATAACCCTTTTAATCAAGAAAACTAACGGACATTACCAATGTCATTATTTATTATTTATTTATTTATTTTACAAAAATATAAAGGTTGTAGCTGGTATTTATGTCAAATCTTGAGGCTCTATATATCATTTTTTATTATATTAAAAATAAGTCAATTTCATAAACTAATTTATCACAATAGCGACTTTTATAATTTTTTATTAAACAAATTAAAAAATTAAATTTAGATAAAAATGTACTCCACTTAAAAAAAATTAAACAAATTTTATTTTTATTTTTTATTTTGAATAAATCCCAAACGTTTGAAAGTAACGAATAATAACAAAATATTTTAAAATTTTACATATTTATACTCACGAATTTAGTTTGTTTGGATATCAATATGCAAGACATTGAACTATTTTGTAATTATTTGTTAATTACAAAACTTTAGAAGTCCATTCAAAAATTTTAAAGTTCGTTTTTATCTCTGCTCACAATCGAAACCTAAAATTTAAAATTTTGAAATGGGCCCCAAACATTGAAATTATCGAATGAACTCTCAAAATTATAAAATTAATGAATAATGATTAAAAAAATTTAAAATAGTTCATATTGGTCCCAATGAAAAACAAATCTATTATACCATATTATATGCAAGACTTTAAAATAATTTATTATTATTCATTAACTCCATAGGTGTCAGTATTTATTTGAAAATTTTAATTTAGGTTATACATGTGACCGAACTTAGTTGCATGGTTTCAATCATATTCCATTATCATAGGTTTATTTTATTTTAGTTCAAAGATAAGATTTTTTGACTTATTTGATAAAAAAAATTATAAAAATGACTAATTTAATAAATTAATTTATGAAAGTGGCTAGTTTAATTATTATTATTTTTTATTAATTAGAAATACTCAAATGAATTTCTACATGGATATAAGAAGAGTGCTAACACCACTACATATCGCGTGTTCAATATCCAAATAAATTCATTAACTACAAGCAAATCATTTATTAATTTGAAAAAATGGACAACATATCACATGTTCAATAGTCAAATAAATTCTTTAGATATATGCAAATCAGACATAAATTAAGAATATGTTTGAGATTGAGATGCCAAATATGTTTGAATTTCAAGTAATGCAACTTTAAAATCACAATCACTGTAGAAAATAATCGTAAAACTTTAATTTCAAAATTAAATGGAAGTGAGCAATACTACTCATACCCTAAATCTAATTGAACTTAAAAATGTACGAAATTTGCAGCTTGTTCCGTACAGAATGCAAATTAGACCATCAGATTTTTATGATTAAAAGGCTTTAAGTAAGCCACCAAATTCAGGAGCAGTACTATTTCCAGACATAAAATTGGATCATACAAAAAGATTTTGATGCTACTGTGCTAGTTTGAAAATTGTGAAGAAAAATATATACGAAAATTTACATTTATATTGTTGTCATAATTACACTTACTTCATGTTCAAGATGATTGCCCCATGTGCTACTCAGAAATAAAATAATTTGGGCAATGCAGTAAATATTTAAAACTCTTCATCATCCACAGTTGATCTGGTAATAGGAATGGACCATCTGCCCAAATGGGCAGTGTAGTTTATGCAGCGGATAACTCCTCTTCCAGTTGGTCCATCGGGGAAGTCGATTACAGTAATGCTTCCTGCATCAATATGAAATGATCCCATCCATTCTTTTGTAAGATTTAGGCACTGCCCCATCAATGCTATGTTAACTGCAGGATCACCAACTACAACTACAATCTTTTCTGGCTCATTTAGCTCAGTCAACAGTGATTCCCATGCTTTCCCAGACTGATTCCACAGTTTTGAAATGACTTCATCCTCCAATCCTTTTAACCAATCAGCCTGAAATTGTGGAACCTCTACTGCATCCTGTGGGAAGACCACCAGAGAAATTTTCAGACCAGTTAGTGTACAAACAATTAGTTAGTAAAAATACTATATACTCATGGATATGGAATATCAAGTTCAGATGTCTTTCCTTCTTTGATTGCTGAAGAATATCTTTGGTGTCAAGGTGATCCATTTGCTTCATCTCTACATAACGCGGCACACAATCAGCACCCAAGCAATCTGCAGCTTCTTGCACCTACAAGTAAGTCAGTAATTAATTGGGAAAAAATGTCCTCTGCTGTTTAATGGAGTTCATAAAGATGATTCCATGTATCAGAGAGAGTATTAACATGCCACTTATGGTATAAACTATAAGAGAGACAATAAATACTACAGATAACCATAATTCAATTAGTGCATATTATCTTTCAAAGGTGCATATTTTTATCTTTTCTAACTTATTTTATCTGTAAGGCTATACATTATACATCTACATCAACATCAACATCTAATGAAAAATTTCTTTATAGTGTTTTACATCTGCTTTATATATAAAGAATATTTACTAAGAGCGTACTCTTGAGATGGCCTTTGCTGTCTCAACACAAGCCTTCTTTGGGCTGCAGACTATAGAGCCCAATTTCAAATCAAGAAGCAGCTCTGCTGTTTTCTGGGACTGATCAATAACCGCAGACGAATTTAGTCGTAAGACAGGGAAAAAGATCAAACTATCTTAGACGGAACATACTGATGTTATACCTGTATTGTCCCTAGCATGTTCATTGGCTGATCTGCACCATAAGTAAAACTAGCCTGTTCATCAATAAGGGAATTTTTAATGGCTCTCACATTATAAGGTAATAAATAAAAACCACAATGCCAATGAATTAATTACTGTTAGATACTGAAATGGTTAAGTCTTGTCCAAGATTCTTGTTTAACAGAAAGTTGGCAATTTACAATCATACTAAAAAATCAAAATTGTGCGAGTATTTTGGGATACTTTCAGATGCAATGATAAAAGTCTCAGGCACTATTGAAAAAGATATTGTGGTTTCTCTCCCTATTTCTTCTATTTTTCTCCCCTTTCTTCCTCACTTATTTAATTATTGAGCGGGCCAGTATCAAAAATACTCAGAATCAAAAATCATAGATTTATCTCTAGCACTATTTAATTTGCAATTTCCCTTATTTTTCCTTTTTGGACAAGTATTCATTCAAGATACTATTCAGATTCATAATAATAAATACAGGTTTTCAATGGGGACTATACAGCATTTTCTTTACTTTTTCCTTCACAATCCTCAAAAATCTTGCTAAACTTCCCCCGAAAAAAAAAAAAAAAAAAAAAAAGAGCAGGCAACTTGCAAGTTTCACCAAGGTCAAAATGTCAATCATAGGTGTTAGTTATCAAACCAATGGCCAGTTACAGCAGATCATATAACTGAATAGAAGATGATGAAATCAAATAAAGTATAAGGAAAACTGAATGACAGATCAAAGTTACTGTCTTTATACCTCTGAATCACCCTGTATGAATCCATGACAGACAAGTATTATCCGCTCACTAGTTTTTCTGCCTCCAGAACTTCCACTAGCAACTGGTGAATTCGGTGTCTGCAACATAATTTCAATACCGTTTAAGGGACAGTATAACCTGTTGCACAAGCTAGTAATAAAGAAAAACAGTACATGTAACTAGTAGAGATATATGCAGAATTTTTCAAAATGGACTTTGAGCTAAGAAGCCCCATACTTCAGTAAATTGAGTTTAAAGTGGGAAAAACACCAGTAATGTTGTCTGTATCTCTATCTAGGGGCATCAACAAATATAGCAAACCAATATTCTAACTAATTCTTCATATTAATTTTATAATTATCTGTGTACATAGTATCTCTGCAAGGTCAAATCTGAACAATCAGAACGTTGCTGCGGAGCCAAAAAAATTACAAAAAAAACATAAACAGATAATATGCAAACGTGTGTTTATAAATGATTGAACTAAAATCGGTTAACCATAATATGAGGGTCCCTTGGATAAGTAGTGTATAAAGTAGGCAAGCAAAGAAAGAGCTCAAGGCTAAAAAGTAAATGTGTAGAACAGAATTAAGAACTCAGCAACCAAATAAAACCAATGTCCCAGATCCAAATACACTTACTAGCACTGATATACTACATTCTTCTTCTTCTTCTTCTTCTTACTCTTTCACAAATAAAATATGTCTTGTTAGAATGTTGAGCACTAAAAAGTTCTTACAGAGATCACTATTCATTGGCACCAATTTCCCAGTGAGCATTTAGCTGAAAAATATATTTTCACTAAAACTTTTTTAAAAAGACAACCATTCAACTGTTTTAAGTAATCATGAACAAAGAACTTATTACCTCAAAAGGGAGAAAGACCTCAATATCAATAAAGCAACAAAAACCCAAGTTGACACCACACTTAGACCATGACAAGCAGCCTTCCAATGCTATTAGTCAATATTCCAAATGTTTGGAGCAACAAACTTATTAGAAAAGATTCAGCGATTAATTGATTGTCATTATATGATTCTCAGATTTATAGTCTCTGATTAGTAAACATGAGATATACCTGATTTAGACGATTAAGACAAATATGCGGGGACCGTCCCTCAGCTTGTGGAGTGAAATCCAACACACTCACCCCACAATTGCTCTGAAGTAAAATCCTGAAATATTCTGTTCCTAATCCTGCTTGTTGAATAAGATTTTATAAAAAATTAAAAAAGGTCGGGGGCCCAAGCAAAAGAGAAAGTCCAACCACAATGAATATCGTATTTTACATGAAATGACATGAAGGTGGAGAGAGTACCAATTGCTGTGGCGACGAGAGCCTGATTAACAGCATTATGAGCAACCACAAGAACAGATCTGCTTTCATGGGCAAGCATTTTAGTCCAGCAGCTTCTGGCTCTCGTCCACAACTCTCTAACTGGATAGTGACCATCAATATTAAAATTTGCAGCATCTACCTGCCATTGACGGTAAGCTGCACCAAATTTTGCTTTTCCCTCATGCTTCAGAAGACCCTTAAATCCACCAATATATGTTAATTCAATTATTAATTTGTTAGTGTGCACCCATCCACAATATTGCAAGATTATAGAACCCAACTTACCTGAAATGAATAAAGGTCGATTTCTCGCAAGTCATATTCTGTTAAAATCTCCTCCTTGCGAGTTCCCCATATGATTTCAGCTGTTCGCTTTGATCGAATCAAGGGGCTGAAAAGGAAAATCTAAGGCAATGAAGTAATCCTAAAAATACTTATTAAACAACATTGACAAAATTATACTAACCAACTGTAGAAAGTACACTATTCAGTATGATTCATTATATACACCTACATGCATATATATCAACAAAAATTTACAATTTAAACATATAATGCTATAATAATCGAATTAACCCATACTTGTTTTTCTTCCCCTTGAGGATACAATATAACCAAAAGTGACAACCATCTTCGTCTCTTCTAGCATCCTATGAACCATTCTTTCTCTTTTTCTTCTACTATACCGTTTCTTGTTCCTCCTACTAAATATAGCATAAAGGTTTCAACAATTAAGCAATCCAAAAATTCCTTAGCCCACATCATAAGGATATATCGCGAGTATTTTAACATCATAAATAGCCCTTTTAATGTTTAGCTAAAATAGCTAATACTTCTATTTGGGATTGAAGAAAAAAGAAAAGAGAATTCTCAAACACGCACTAAGAGTATCTATATATTCCTTTCCATACTTCTAAACAAAGGTGTCAATTAGAATTTTAATTGTAGGAAAATTCAACTAACTACTCCTGAAGTCGTTCCTAAAATCAAAAGCTATACTTGAATTCTGTTTCCGAGAAGCTACAAAAACGGTTCCAAAAAATTTAAAACAGAAAACAGACCTGGAGAAACAGACATCGAATGAGTCATCGATGAGCATCTGTCTCGAGGTCTCAGCCTGAGCCTCACCTTTCTTCGTCAAAATGGAGAAATTAGAACTTCCTTGGATTCTTCCCTCCTCATTCCACGTGCTCTGTCCGTGTCTCACCAACACCACTCTCTTCGCTGCTCGAATCTGTGGCAACGATACCGCAGTGTAAAGTTCCGAACTTAACTCTCTGTCGGTCGTTGATTTCGATGTCCTTGACTCTTCGATTTGTTGGAAAGTTGATGAGGATGATCGAATGGTGAAGCTGGACGGAGCGTTAAGGACGAGACGGTTGTGATGCAACAGAGACGTCGTAGCGGAAAACGATAACATTTTTTTTTCTCTCTCGTTACTGAAAGTATCTTTTGCTGTATGCTTCTTATGGTGTTGTACTGTTTCGCGCTAATTCGTTGAAATGTTTTTTTTTTTTTTTTTTTTTTTTTTTTTTGTGGCTTGAATAGTTTTAACGGGTTTTATCGTACGCCTGCTCTACTTTGTGGTAATTTCATTGTTTTGATAAATTTTATAAAAATACGTATTTATCTCTTCTCCAACTTACTTTTTACCGCAAGTTTACTAATTAAAAATAAATATATTTTTAAATTATTTATTTTTTATAAATAAAATTTTAATTTTTTATTATTATTTTATTTTTAGAACTTATTTAAGACCTAACAATAAAAACAAATATATCCCTAATTTCAGTTTAACTTTATTTTTATCACTGTGCGAGATAGTAAATAACTGAGACATAATAACATGGGAAATTTTCGGAAAAAAATTTGTGGTCATTTTTAATTTTAGCCAATTCATATATTTCAATACCTTTTAGGATAATTTCATATATCCTTAAAATTTGGCTCTTTTTGATATTGATCTAAACATTATTAGAATGTGTCACAAACCCACATAAAATTTAATATATATATATATATATATTATACCCTTAATGTGTCACATACTCCTTAAAGTTTGAAAAATACCATATAACCCTCTCAAGCTCAAACCAAAAAATTGGAAGAATAACTACAATCACACTTCAAAATTTAGTATAATTATTTTATATAATTCTAGAATATTACACATAA
>JAXCLQ010000005.1:6458102-6468886 GCA_035584115.1 Cedrela odorata | reverse complement strand
AAATAAAATCTAAATTAGCATTAGTCAAATATAAAATAATTGTATAAATTATTTTCACAAACAAATATATAAATTATTATATATCCTCCGTTTTCAAGAAATCATTCATTGCGCTTCCTTCCTCTTCATCTTGATCAATTCTTTTTTATTTTTTGGTTAAAATTCAGTCTTTAAATAGCTTCAGTTATGTCACAACTCAAAATTTTTATATTTAAAATGAGTATTTTTTTTATTATCTTTATTAAACAATTTGTGCCCTCACAAAAATAGTTTATATCCTTGTTAAATAATTTCTACACTCATTTTTGTGAGAAATCTATGATGATTAGTCTTAAAATCGTTTTGGTTTATGGTACGAAGGACTAGGATCAACTTTAATTGGGACCAATCTTTGAATTATTTTGGTTTATGGTATGAAGGATTATGATAAACTTTTATTATGATAAATTTTTAAATCGTTTTGGTTATGACATGAAGGGCTAGCATCAAGTCATAAATCATTTCGGTTAAGACACAACTCAAATTTCTACATCCAGAATGAATAATTTTTTCAACACTTTTTATTTAGAGGAAATTTATAATCCATGTTGTAATCAAATAATAATAAGAGAACTCATTTTTTAAAGTTGAGGGAAATGAGTTATTTCTACTCAATTAGTAGATCAAATAACAATTAGAGAGCTTGAGCAGAGAAAAAATCCAGTCCGTATAATGAATAATATTATCTCCGAACGATAAGAATCATGTGATTAATCTAATGATTGACCATATCTTAAAAAATGCAAATCATTTTTTTTTTACTTATTTTCTTAAATATAAATAAGTTTTTAATATTATTTTCTTAAATATAAATAAGTTTTTAATATTTTACAAGTTAGATAGAGTATTATTAGGTATACAAAAAACTTATACAAACTTATTTATACGAAGTGTAGCATTATTATATTATTACCAAGTGTTTTACATTTTTACCGAGTTTAAAAAATAAATCATATGAAATATATATAAGTTAACAATATAATATTGTCATATTTATTTATATAATTAAAATTTGTATCTCTTAATATTGTTCATGCAATAAATGTAGATTGACATGATATTGGTGTATGGTATATTACCATTGGTGTATTTTAGAATTTTTTTTATTTAAGTTTTAGACATTTGAAGAGACAATAAACTAGAAAAAAAGTTTTACAAGGGACATTTTCGTGGTATTAATTAAAAAAATATTATATACATACTTATGAAATGATTAAAACACAAAATAATAAAAGAGAAAATTTAAAAAGAAATTTTTTAAAAATATTTTTATTTTAAATTTTATTTACGTAAATGATCATCTTCAATTTTTCTTATTAAAATAATTACTTTTATTGTTTCTAGATAATTTTATCTATTATTGTATAATTAAAATAAATAAATAATATATTAATATTATTTAAATAATAAATTAACATTATATATTTAAAAAATTAAAGTACAAAAAGTTGAACTCAAGTCCTGACAAATGAGCTTTTTATTATTGTGTTATGTTGCACTAATTTTTGTTATATAAAATATATTTATTTTTTTAAAAATGTAAATAATTATGAAAAGATAAATTAATTAAAATGATCATCTTAATAAAATAAAATTAAAAATAATTATTTACGCAATCACAATCTAAAATATAATCATTTTAAAAATTTTCCCAATTTAAAACAGCTTGAAAGACGACGTCCCCAATCAAATTATAAATAATACTGTATTACAGCATCCCATTAATTCGGAATTTTTTTTTTAAAAATAAAATAAAAAACACTGAACTCGGTTTAGCTGCTCCACCACCACATTCTCTTAAGTTTCTCCCTTTTGTCATTTCTTACATTTTCTTAAAATTTTAAATTTTTATCTATTGGGTTCGTTTGGCTTGATTTGACTCACTGACTTAACTCGCTCGCTTCCCCAAACAGCTAAACTCTCCCTCACTAATGCACTCTCTTTCTAACTCTTCCTAAACTCCAGAAAACAGTCAATTTCTTCTAAACCCTAAACGAAGTATCAAACCCACCTCAGATCTACACGTTCAAAGCTCCCATTTTATCCCTTAGCTTATAATTGCGACTATGACCCACTAGGAGAAACTCCATTACCACAATGTCAAGTTCCGACCCCAAAACCCCACCCAAACCTGTGCCATGGCCACCGGCACCCGACTCTGCCCCAATTCCACCCTCATCCTGGGCTAAACGGACCGGGTTCCGACCCAAATTCTCCGGCGAGACCAATGCCAGTGACTCGGGCCAAATAACGTTAACACCCAAACCCAGAGAACCGGACAACCAGCCGGATCTCGATGCGGGTCGGTCACGGGTAACGCCGTCGCCGGCGACAGCACAGACGGTTGCTAATGGTGCCAGTGAGACGGTGCAACCGGTTGCACCTTTGAATAAGGATCAGACGGTGAAGAGGAGGAGGGAGTCGGACAAGGGCCTAGGTGTGAATGGTAATGGGTCGGTTCCGGTGGGGCAACCCGAATCGAATCAGCAGCCGCAGCTGCAGCCGAGGAGAGCGATGAGGAATGAGGATATGGTGGTGGTTGATGGTATGGAGGATGATGGGTTTGTGGGTAGGCACCCGCATATGAAGTATGAGCTTAGAGACACTCCTGGTCTCGGTGAGACATCTGTTATTATTTGCTTGTGTTTATTTATTTATTTTTCATGTGTGTGTCGTTAATTATGTTGATAATTTGATTTTGGTGTGTTTTCCTTTACGTACTGTCGGTGGTCACTAGATATTAGATACTCATCAACCTATGATTTGGGTAATTAGATGCCATGAGAGTGCACAAGGTGTGCGTATTTTTCTTTTTCACGCTATCGTGAATAGCTGGTTGATTTCTTATTAATTAATTCATGGTGGGTTATGTTTGTTTTCTTTTTATGATGTTAAGATTTTTAGTTATTTATTGGTGATAATTATGGTATTTGATCAGCTACTAGGTGATTTCCTTCTAATGAATTTAATGGCCAATTGAAATTCGTTATGTTTCCTTTGTGTGATTTAGTTGTTGATTGGTGAGAGTTTTGCTTTGTGACGTTTTTTTTTTTTTTTTTTTTTTTAACTTTAATAATGACTTGTAATGGGTTTTGTTTTTTCAAATATATATTTCAGTTCCCATTGGTCTATATGGGTTTCAGCATTATCTTTCCATGTTGGGTTCGTTGATTCTCATTCCACTTGTCATAGTTCCTGCAATGGGTGGTTCTCAAGTGAGTTGTTTCTCACTTTCTCTATTTATAAATCTTAAAAGCCTTTTATCTTTAGCTGTAAATTTAAACTCATTGAATTTAATGGGTGTAGGAGGATACTTCGATGGTGGTATCAACAGTGCTCTTTGTATCAGGTGTGACCACGCTTTTGCATACATCTTTTGGTTCAAGGTTGCCTCTGATACAAGGTCCATCATTTGTTTTCCTTGCACCAGCATTGGCATTAATCAACTCCCCAGAGTTTCAGGGACTGAATGGAAATGTATGCATCTATTCACATGTTTTAGTATTTCCCTTGGATTTTATATGAATTCAAAATGATGTGGGGAATCTGTTAATAGAAAGTTTGTTTTATAGAAGGCTAAAAATTTCGTAATACTTCATTTTACTGTATGATTTCATTGAGCTTCAGACTAAATTTCAAGGTTCTTGATATCTGCATATAACATTCTGAACTGGTTTATAACACAAATTTATATACTGAATCTTTTGAATCATATTCAAGCTCCCCATTTGTATTTTCCATTTCTCTGTAGTCTCATTGAAGTGTATTTCGTATTGTCACGCTTTATTGTGTATCTTGTCTATATCTGGAGCCATGGAGGAATCATATAGCTAAAAGCATTCTCAAGATTTTTGGGCTAGAATAAGGGTTATGGGAAAGGAGGGAAATATTTTGATAGTTGTGGACTATAAAAACAATTTAGATCTTGATATTTTACTTGTTGATTGTTTGAACTTCAATAGATGAAAATGACATTGTGATTAACAAGAATGCTCTATGCTGGAGCATGTTCAATAAAAGTAACTGATAATAGTACCTCATTGTTTTGTATGTGTCTTTTTTCCCTCTTTTGGCATAGTAGTATTATAGATGAATTCCCTTCACCCACACCCACACCGCCCCCCCATTTTTCCTGTTCAGTTTGTTTAAGATTCTACTATGAATGATTTGGTGATTTAGGCTTTTGTCAAGCTTTTTTCTTTCTATCAAATTTAAGAGTTGTGGTAAATCTCTAAACATGACAGAATTTCAAGCATATTATGAAGGAGTTACAGGGAGCTATTATCATAGCCTCGGCTTTTCAAGCTATTCTTGGATATAGTGGACTGATGTCATTATTTTTGAGGTATGCTTTTAGCATCTGTACTGTTTTCATGTTTACATCACTATCACCTGCTTATCATTTCATTTACCATGTGATAAAGAGCAAAGTATTAGAAACGTGGATAATTAAAGGGGGTCAAGTTGCATCAAGATTTTATGCAGTTAATGGCTTTTACAAAATAAATTCAGTTGCTTCTCGGTGGTTATTAATTAGAAATTGATAAATGATGAATTCATCAATTATCAAATTCATATTCATTGATAGTAATATGTCATGAGATTCAGTGATAAAGGCAGACACCCTTTTAAGATAATTGAAATTTGTAATTTCCTGCTACTTATATTAGCCTAGTTGGTATAATTGTTCCTTCATGGATATGGGTGGAATATGATGGAAATTTTAGTTTGAGAATAGTTGCAGAAAACATGCTTCTTCATGTTTTCCATGCGTTTGTTATAAGATTTTGAGCCATTTTCAGTTCAGAAAATCCAGTAATGCTCTGTTTGGGTTCATGTTTAAACTATATGTTGACTTGATAAAATTAATATATATTTTTGGTCTTAATTTAGATGGACATTTAAAGTGTACTTTTCTTCCTTTTATTTAACTGATATTACATGTGCTTTTAACTGATATTACATTTGCTTGCACGAGTAGTTTCTTGCACTAGCTTTACCAGAGATGGGGAATATTTTTTGGGTCTTGTGATATCAATAGGCTGAATGTTTTCATTCCTGTCTCTTTCATGAATAACAATGTGATGGGGGAACTTTTAGTTTTGAGAAAAGCATGCTTCTTCATGTTTCTCATGTGCCTGTTTTAGGAAGGTCGTGTTTAAACTAAATTATGACTTTGTAAAATTAATATATATTTTTATTCTTAATTTAGATTTTAGATGGACATGTTAAGTGGACTTTTCTTCATTTATTTGACTGATATTGCATGTGCTCGTACAAGTAGTTTCTTGCGCGAGCTCTACTAAAAATAGGGGAAATTTTTGGGTTTGTTATAGCAATAGGTTGATTGTTCTACTCATTCCTCTTTCATGAATAACCACGCGACTTCTTGCTGTTTCTTCTGACAGTTTTAAGTTGGTTTTAACCAAGTGAGTATTTTGGGCTTGATTCGGTATGACTAGACCTATTCATGGTCCTAACTAATAGGTTATAGAGATACTGTAGGTTTTTTATTTTTTATTTTATTTTATTTTTTTTTGTGTTGGGTATGGATAAACGTGTTAGTTTGCATCTGCTTTTTCATTGGATTGGTTAACCTGGCTATAAAATGAGAGATTAACTTGTTGCTTTTAGGGTGTCAAATACTGTGATATTATCAAAGAAGGAGTTTGCCACTCCTTTTAGGTGCAAGTTAATGAGTTCCTTTTGATCAACTTTCATATGGTGATCAATTCAGTTTCAGGTCTTTACTCCTTGTTGCTTTATTCCAACCTTGATATGGTGGTGGTCTAGAGATAAAGAATTTGTTACATTGCATAGCCATTCTCCTTTAGATGTCAATCCATTGGTAGTACAACCTTAGCTCCCTTGCTATGTTACTACTATTTTCTTGCAGCGGAGACAATCTTGCTATAATATTTTTTTGAAGATTATGAAATTAGAAACTGAAGAAAAAAGAAGGAAAGAAAGAAGTGGAAAAGGGAGATGTATTTATGATTAAGAAAGGAAAAGGAAATCATTATGCTTTAACAATCAATGTTTGTTTAACACTTGGTATGCATGCCTATTTATAGGCTTAACATGAACAAGATAGAAACATCAAATTCTATTGTAAGGTGACTGTGGCTATCCCAGTTAGGCCTAATACAAGATTAATGTAGAAACCCAAATATAACTAAAAGATAAAGATAACAACTATAGAAAAATAAAGATAACAGTACAAATGAAGAATGTCTTATGCCTATGCCTAAGCCTAACAGGTATGTATGTCTCTAACAAGATCTCCATCAATCCAGCTGTTCTTTAGTGGGTTGACACTGAATGCATGATGAAGTCAATAACTCAACCAATCTACTTGTCCTTTTCAGGTTGATCAATCCTGTGGTTGTTGCCCCAACGATTGCTGCTGTTGGACTTTCCTTTTACAGTTATGGTTTTCCACTTGTTGGTACCTGCCTTGAGATTGGTGTAATGCAGATATTATTGGTGATTATTTTTTCTCTGGTAAGCTTGGTTGCATTTTTTTGTAAAATTTTTCCTTTTACAGTTATGGTTTTCCACTTGTTGGTACCTGCCTTGAGATTGGTGTAATGCAGATATTATTGGTGATTATTTTTTCTCTGGTAAGCTTGGTTGCATTTTTTTGTAAAATTTTTTATTTTTATTTTTTACCAATTATTGGTTTTCACATGATTTCTTTTGTATTCTTACTACTGTCTTTGTTAGTAATGTAAATCTTATAATCTATAATATTCCTTTGCCCTGGATTGTGATTTAAATTTAAATTCTTGTTTTCATACTTTCACAGTACCTTCGCAAGATATCTGTTCTTGGTCATCGCCTATTTCTAATATATGCGGTAAGTTAATAGTTGCAAATTTATGTATCTGATATATGCGTAGCTGAGTTTATTTTCCAACATATGTTCTGCAGTAATCATCTCATGCTCACATGTCTTATGAGTTTGCCTGTCTTTATTGAATTTCCAGGTTCCATTGGGTCTGGCAATCACTTGGGCGGCTGCTTTTCTTTTAACTGAAGCAGGAGCGTATAACTACAAAGATTGTGACTTAAACGTACCTGCCTCAAATATAATATCTGAGCACTGCAGAAAACATGTTTCACGGATGAAACACTGTCGTGTTGACACCTCTCATGCATTGAAAACTTCCCCATTTTTCAGGTTTCCTTATCCATTGCAATGGGGAACTCCTGTGTTCCACTGGAAAATGGCACTTGTTATGTGTGTGGTGTCCATAATTGCATCAGTTGATTCGGTTAGTATCATATCTTTTATAGCTTACGTTGCTCTTTACTTCTATCTACTGACAATCTAAACTTCTATTGAGGACTTTTAATTTCTTTGTAAGCCATTTTTCTGGTGGTAATTCAAACTATATTTAGTGAAAGTCATTCTTGTGTTTAATATTTGAAAGCTCCTGAAGTTCCATAGTGTAAGAGTTGTAGTTTCTATATAGTTCATATTGACAGAGTTGAACTGATGTGTTACCTAAATGAAAGAACTTAATCACTTATACTAGATAATGGAGGATCCTTTTTATCTTCACTTGGCTAGTGTTGTAACTTAAGTTACATTGCAAAATTGGAAAGTAAAGCTTATATACGAGACATCTCCATACAAAATTTCTTCCATGAGATTGTGTATACTGGCATCAGTTAAAAATCTATCTTTGATCAATACATGGATGATGAATCATAAGCTATATTTGTTTACATGACAAGCTTCTAATTACCTTTACATCTCCAAACTTTCTTTGAAGTTTCTGAATATGTAGATCAGTGAATTGATTTTGAAATATAGGAACTATGATGATGTCTTGATTGGTCGAACATACACATGCACCCAGTCGTCTTAGAACTATGAACAATTTCATATTTAGATGAAAAATATCACATGATTATTGTGGTTCTGATTTTGCTATGGTTTTGAAACTTCTTAGGTTGGTTCATACCATGCATCATCGCTACTGGTGGCATCTAGACCTCCAACCCCAGGTGTCCTTAGTCGAGGGATTGGTCTTGAAGGCATTTCTAGTGTCTTGGCTGGCCTCTGGGGGACAGGAACAGGGTCCACAACTCTAACTGAAAATGTGCACACTATTGCTGTAACTAAAATGGGAAGCCGCAGAGCAGTTGAATTAGGTGCCTGCATTTTGATAGTTTTATCTCTCATAGGTAAATGAATTTATCTTTTCAAAGTTTATTGATGCTTATGCAAACCATAACTTGCATTTTTTATATTTTCTGTGATTGCGTATGCTGTGATTTTCTGAGCTGCATTGGCCTTGCCATGACATAAATATCTTTGTAGATTTTCTGTTCTCTTACGATATTTAAATGGGGGTGGGGATTTTTTAACTGGAAATTTGATTTAAAATCTTGTCTCCAATCCCTACCATTCATCTCATTTATTTCAATGGTTGAGATCTAAAGTCAAGAAGTAACATGTAATGTCGCTAACTCAGCAACTGTCGTGTCTATTGGGATGCACTAGAGGCTGGTTATAGCACCATATCCCTGTGTGAAGAGATTTTCTTTTGGAAAGTTCACAAAATGTTGATTGTATTCAGATACCTGCCTTATCCTCTGTGCTCACAATTGTGGTTAATCAAATTTCTGATGCATGCATTCTTGCAGGTAAGGTTGGAGGTTTTATTGCTTCAATTCCTGAAGTCATGGTAGCTGCTCTTCTCTGTTTCATGTGGGCAATACTTGCAGCGTTAGGATTGTCTAATCTAAGATACAGTGAAGCTGGAAGCTCTCGTAATATTATCATAGTTGGGATATCTTTATTTTTCTCCCTGTCTATACCAGCCTACTTCCAGCAATATGACATCTTTTCAAATACCAACTTGTCTGTGCCAAGTTACTTTCAGCCATACATCGTGGCTTCTCATGGACCTTTTCGCACTAAATATGGAGGGGTATACTTCTTTCTGACCTTTCTATGAATGGTATTTAATTATTCTGTGGCATAACAAGTTTTAATAAAATGCTGCAGGTGAACTATGTTATGAACACATTATTGTCTTTGCACATGGTGGTTGCATTCCTCTTTGCTGTAATATTGGATAACACTGTTCCTGGCAGTAAGCAAGAACGTGGGGTGTACGAGTGGTCTGAGGCCGAGGCTGCAAGGAGAGAACCAGCTGTTGCCAAAGACTATCAATTGCCCTTCAGAGTTGGAAGGGTTTTCAGATGGGTAAAATGGGTTGGGCTTTGAGAGACAAGGTTTTGCATTTTGTTGGTGTTTTGCCCGTCTTCACCTCACAATATCAAGCTCATCAATAGCCGTTCTTGAGGGATGAGTATATGATTCTGCCGCCTTCTAATTCTTCATGCAAAGTCCTTTAGGCTTGCTTGCACTGTACTGTTTTTGTCACTGTCCTTGAGGGATCAATAGTGTTTTCGAAGCTGTACTGTTTTTCTCACACGATAATGTGCCTTTCTGGAGACTATAGTTCTTATATAGATGAGTTATTTGTGTAGATTGATGATCCAGAGGGATCTTTTGTTGTAATTTTAAATTCTAAATGTGTGTAATTTTGTCACTGAAATCCCTAGCTAGAGTTGTATTTCACCTGTGTTCGAAAAAGCGTCAAGAAATGGCCTTGGTGATGTATATATTTTTTTCTTTTCAGTCATCTTCTTAAATGAGTGCCAGATTCAATCAATATTTATTTCCTTGTACAATTACATTTCTATGGATCTTTTAATTTCCGTTCATATTCTTCATTGTCAGGTCTGAGCAATGTAACGAAGACTTATGTATTTGTGTACTTTAAGTATCCATTGTAGTTATATAAAGTTGAGATTGGCATTAAATTGAGTTTTTGACTTATATAATTTAAAAATGCTCTCTATTTATGTTTATGAACTAACTTTCAATTATGTTATATTTGGGATAAAATATAAGAATTTTGGACAAAAATGTTTCTATCTCTTGTTTTTCTCTAATAATTATAAGCTTTTAAATTTGTAAATACATTTACAATTTGTTTACAAATTGATTTTTGTTTAACCACTAAAATATGGTACACAATTGTTAGAGTTTTAGGCAAATCAAACGACATCGATCTCTTGACAACGACAAAAGCAACGATGAAAGTAATTGCAGTACATCTTTCATAAACTGTATCTCTTGACAACGACAAAAGCAACGACAAAAGTGATTTTAGCACATCTTTCATAAACCAAATGTTTAACATTTTCAAAGTTTAAACATGAAAATGGATTTACTATTTTCTTGATTTATGATCTAGATTTAGAAATAAATTTAGAGTAAATGTATTGTAAAATTATTGATTTTATTTGTGGATACTTGTATTAATTGATTGAAAAGATTTGAAATTGATGAAGATGACAAACAATGGGCTGCCTCTTTGAGGGATTTATGATTTCTGCCGAGGTAGACATTTGATATGCTTTGATCCTCAACGAAATTCATTGAAAAGTTGATGTGAATCCGTAGGTAAAGTAGTCTAAAAATCCACGAACAAGTGAATCTTAATCCGAAAAGCCAATATGATCAGATTACTAACCCTATACCCATTAAAGAACTCGTCTCAAGAACTTGGGTTGTAAAAAGATGACGCCACAAAAGATTGCAAAGTCTTTGATAAGTCTAAGTTCATGTAAGAATTAAAGGAGAATTGCTCACAAGTTCTCACAAATTTTCATAATTTTTTTTATCAAGAGTTGTTTTAAAATAACAAGTTAAAGGT
>JAXCLQ010000005.1:6401585-6420939 GCA_035584115.1 Cedrela odorata | reverse complement strand
ATATATATATATATATATATTATATTCTTGACCCACTTAATTTTATTTTAATCCATAATTTAAAATTTCAAAAATGACCATGTTAACAAAAAAAATTATCATTTCTACTCTTAATGTCTACTATATTTTTCAAACTTGCAAAATATCTTCATACATTTACCTTATATCGTTATTTAATAATTATGAGTTTTACAAAGAAAATCATGAATGTTACATATTTCCCTTAAAAATAGCAATGTTATCAACAGAATCCATCTTTGTTCATACGAAAGGAAAATAGACAGTCAAAAATTACTCTAAGATCATTAACAACTCGCAAAGTTAACACCTAAGGTCTCTAATCCTAAAAAAATATTGTCTACCAATTGCCACAATCAAATAATAATGCAACTACAAATTTGAAAATGGCAAATAGAGAAGAAATATAGAGACTTATTGGTTGTTGTTGTTGAAGAAAAAAAACTTGAAATCGTCCTCTGAAACTTTAGTTTTGTTGCTGTTGAAAATTGCTTGAAACACAGAGAAAGTATGGGCGTAAAATGAAGACAAAAGGGTGAAAAATGAAAGAAATTGGTATTTAAAGAAGTAGAAGAACCCTAACCGTCGATACATGTCGTTGATAAAGGGGCAGGATGATGACATGTTTAAAGAGTAGCTGAGAGAACATTCTTCATTAATGTAAAAAGAGACGACCATCATTAGGGTTAGTAAGATCTCTTGGGGCCTAAAGTGTCATGATTCCAACTGTGACTTGTCACGTATGGAAGGCTAGTGGATTTCAAGTTAGGCATTTAATTCCAGTAGGTGTATGTGTCTCTTCGGATAACAACTTTTAATTTTTGCCAAAAATAGTTATTTTTTAGTAAAACAATGGGGTTTGATGTTGGATATATAATTTAGAGTATATGAAAAGCCTAAAAGGCCATAAGCCCATAATAAAATCTTATGAAAAGATTAATAATATTCTAAGACCTTGCCTAACCCGAGAAGAATTTCCCAAAGGAAAACAAGAACTCTAGGCAGGACGAGGGATGAGGCTACCCAATGTCAGATGAAAAGACCTCGGGAGCAATCAAGGCCGAGACTTCTTAAAGTCATGTTAGAGGCTTCGCGTTGGAACTTCATTCCGATACCTTTTGAATAAAGTCTCAGACGGAGCCAATAAAAATCTCAAGAATGTAATATTTGGACTCATCTCAGATGAACAAAAGAGCTTCAAACGAGGGCCTCCGAGACCTCTTAACTATTATACAAGGAAGATTCGATTCTTTCCAAACTATATTCGGATTCTTTCATAATAAGGATCCTTAACTTAGCGAAGGTATTTCATAATAAGAATTCTATACCTAGTAAATACATTCTGCAAGAAGGGTTTGTAATTCCACAGAATTCAAAAACTGATACTTATCAAATGGAATTTTTGCAATTTTCGTAAATGAGAACTTATTTCCAAATTTCATAGAATTCTACTAAACGTGAGAGACATGAATATCTATAAAAGAAAGCTTAGAACAAACAGGTACTCATCATGAAACTCTAGCATTAACAACATATATTCTCTTTTTTTATTCTCTCATTATTAAAAAAAAGTCCTAATTTAAATATCAGAGGATTTTTGTCGGATTACTGGTTTTTTATTCTCTTTATTTTTTAATTGTGAGCGCAAGTTAAATAAATAATTAAATAAAAAGAAGAAGAACATCGTTACTAATGTACAATAATTAATAAAGAATTTTTACTGCATCAACAATATTTATTTTATGATCCTATTTTCAAATGACATTATTGTTAACTATATATAACACCAAGTAAAACATTTTATAAAGACATAGGATAACCTGTACTGCTTAAAATTAGAATGAGAAAAGCTAGTGAATATTGTGCAAAAATTACCTGGACAACGGTAATTTAATCTTAAAAGTTCGAGAGAAACCTGATGGATAAGAATTAAAACATCAACTAAGAAGAGTAATGGATAAGAATTAAAACATCAACTAAGAAGAGTAATATATCCAAATTAAAAAGGGGCCACTGGAAGTTCAAGTGGCTGAATTTATCTCTTAGTAAGTGTGAATGTGATCTCCACCAGCACCAGCGGAGACGACCTGCTGACTGCCAAGTCAAAATGTTGTTGAAGAGAGACAGTACAGGAAGATGACGAAGGAGATCGTCCATACATTACATGCGCAATTTCCAACGACTAACACGAAGTCCTGTACCCATAGACTTAAATGAAGTAAATAGAAGACTTGGAATTTGTCTGATATTAAAATTTTAACTATTGCGTTATAAAATTATTTAATATTAATTAAATATAAAAAAAACATATATGTTGATGATATAAATATATTTATTAAAAAAAAATATTATCTATTGAGTTTTATCGCTATATTTTTAAATGAAGTTTTAACTTTTAAAGTTGATAAATCTAAAAAAAATATCGGTTAAAAATTCATAAATATTAAAAATTCCCGGCTCTCCTCATGGTCTCTAATTACTGCTACTACCATTAAATAGGATGATCTACTCTTCTATATATGTATTCACTTCTTTATATAGTTCCTAGGTATCAATTAAAGCTTAATTTAGTTCCTTGAGAGGTATCAAATTGAAAATTTTTTGATGATGCATTTTTCATTAAGACTAAACTCATTCCAACTTACAAGTAAACAACCACCTATTCTATTATCTACAAGTAAGAACCATGAGAATATAGAGATTTGAAGGCTCCTGGTAAATATATAAATAACATGTCAAGGTAAATTTACCCGTTACTTATGAGGTTCTGGGCTCTCCCCAAATTCAATCTGACATCTTCTACCTGAGAAGTAGTAGACCTTCAATCCAATTCATGTTATCATTACGTGACGCAATGCTCTAGATGAATTTGGGTCAATTCACAGCCAAATCAACTGCAAAGAAAAAAGAATATATATTCCCACTGTCTGTTTGAATCTTGATAAAAGAATCATTCAAATTTTTTAATCATAAGATAGCAAAAGCATAGTCTTAGATTGAACAAATTATCCGTAAATATGTTATTTAAAGGTAATCATTTATTTAAAGAATGATAATTATCACTTTCCAATGCCGCTGTCAGATGTGATCTAAAGACCTGTCATCTTATCTCATTGGGTTCGTTTGTTATATCATGTTTCCCAATCAAATGTCTGGTACTAGCAGACATCATCTTTCAAAATTTGAACTCCATTCTCAAGAGAAGATCATACAAAACAATAAACATCTATCTTCACAGAATCCAATCCCAAACCCAGAAACTAATGCCCTTTTTTAAAAATTGCATTTAATCTTTTATGAAAGAATTCAAATCTTCCGAAAGAGAAGCATAATCCCTAGTTACTTATAAAATAATAATAATAAGTCATTCATTTCACATACGACAACTGCATTTGCACTTCTAAAATGGAGGGACACAACACAACACCACATTCTATTTTGTTAATGAAACATCACGCTTTGTCACAACACGATTTTCTAATTCATCAAAATCACACTTCCTTTATACAAATGAATATAAATTTAAAATTGGATCGCTTCTATTAGGATAGAAAACTTACACTTGGTAGACAGATGTTACCTAGAACAAAAAAGAAGCATGAATTAGAAAATAATAAGCCAAAATCTTAAAAAAGTGTAGTTAAAAAGACTACTAAAATAGGGGGTATTGTCACTGATAATCGGAATTGCTGCCATCTGGGATGCAACTGCAGTCGTGGGTTTGTTTATTTAAAGTGATTTTGGAATATGCTTTGCTTTACTGACCAAGGGAAGTAAACACATTATGCTATGCTCTTGCAGGATGCCTTTTCATTCGTAATTTAAAAACTAGATACTCAAGAAAATCTTGCTATACGTGTCGGCAAGAATCTGTTACATTGAAGGCGGCAAAGGTAAAGGTTAAAAAAAAATATTTATGTGATGATGCGCTACAGCTGTTAGTATGTCCAAATGGTTGACTTGTTGAAACCTGTAAACCAGTATTACATTGGTTTTGAATTGAAATACTTTGGCCTTTGGCAGAACCACTGTCACTACACTATGTCAGACAATGACTAAACCAATAAAAGCTCGTCAAAATTACAGTGGTGCGTTGTCACACGAATTATTTAAAAAATTAAAATGTTTTTAATTAATTTTTTAAAAATAAAATCTTAATTTATTATTTTAATTTTTTTAATTTATTTATATTTTTAATTTTTAATAATATAATATTATAATTAATATATTATTTTATTATTTTAAAAAACAATTTATATTAAGTTTTTAAAATTTTATGATATAATTGTGTAGGAATGACAATAAGTCACAAAACTATTATTCAAAAAGAATTTGAAATAAACAAACAGATTCGAATTTAAAAAATTTGATATGAATAAAAAATAAGTAATATTTATGTTACTTGTTTAATAATTATATTGTATTTGTGTCTAACTATCAGATTCGTTTATTTATTTAAAATACAAATAGTAAATAAACGAATTGTAATTTAATTTTTAACATAAACGAATAAAATAATCTTTTCAATTTATTTACAATTCGTTTATTTTTTTATTCATTTAAAATATAAAACACAAAAAAATTAAAAAAAAAGGGTAAACAAATTCGTGTCATAAGTAAATAAAATTATTGTCTCAATTTGTTTATAATTCATTTACAATTCGTTTATTAATTGTATCTAATTGAATCATATCTGTATTTGACTTTTTTGATACGATTAATAAACGAATCATATTTAAATTGACTATTTGACACGACACGAATACGATACAATAATTCAAATTATCATCTTTACAATTGTTGTTTTATAAAAAAATTTTAAATGATAAAAATTAAAATATTTTGATATTTGTATTATTATTATTATTATTGTTGTTGTTGTTGTTGTTAACTAATACTATTTAAATTTTATATAATAAAATTCTTTTTTAATATAGATTATTAATTTTATATAAAATAATAAAGAATTTTAAATTAATTTGTTGGTACATTAATATATATGACTGATTTTTTTAAATAAAATATTATTTAATTTGTTTTAGAAAAGTTACCTTGTAAGTTTTAAAAGTAAAATAATGTAAGTTTTAAAAGTAAAATAAGAACGAGTAAATTAGAATTTATTTAGAAAAAAAAAATATTTTAATCTTTTAATTACTCAATTCACAGTTAAAAAAACATAAAAAAATACATAAAAAGAAGAAAGTGTATTTTTCAATAAATTTTTTTACAAAATAAAATTATCTCAAACCTTGTTAGAAGAAGATTACTATAAAACCCATTGGAATTGGAGTTTGGCATTTATAATTTGCTTAGAAGTGATGGCGTTGGGTCACACAGTAAAGTAAACCAACTGCCTTCTTAGGAATAAGAAAACTTCATGTGACTTGCTTGCTTGCATCATGTATTTATATTTATGGTCTCGTTCTCTTCCAAACAGTTCAACCTTCTAATCTCTCTTCTCTCTTTCTTTCAGTGAGTGTGAGTGTCAGTATTATTAAGTATAATATATCATGAAGCAAAACTTTCATTTCATTGCACTTCTCCTCACCCTTCTCCTTTTCTCGTCCAAAATCTCTTCCCTTTACATAGCAACCAAAAAAGGTAACCAAAACCGCTGCTACTTGTTTCAGTTATGTGTTTTCAGAAATTTAACTAAGTTATACTTTCTTTTCTTATCTTTGGTTTGCCGCAGGACAAGGGGAGGTCAAGCTCAAGGAAGTTACTATTGAAGGTTCTCTTCAACAGATGGAGGAAAGTAAAGAAATGAGTAATGTATGCTTCCATTATTATTACTTCATTTAATTAGCCAATATGAAACTATATAAGATCATTTAATAATTTTGAGAAAAAAAAAATTATTCGTTCATTGCTGCTAATGGGAATAGAGCTATGTGAGAATGGAGATGAAGAAAACTTGAAGAGAAGAATCATTTCAGAGGCTCACTTGGACTATATCTACACCCAGCACCAAAAGCCTTGAAGTCAACTGATTTCATGGTTCTTTTTATTCAGCTTACTGATCTTAAGTTTCCCTATATCTCTAATTATGTTCTTCAAATCAATAAGTTTTTCTCAATCTACAATTGGGTTTTAGCTTCTTTTTCTATTGAGTGATGTAATGTAACTCTTACACCTGATGGCAGCTATGACTATTGATTGAATATCTACTCTCTCTCTCTCTCTCTCTCTCTCTTTCTTTTGTCATGATTTCTTGAAACTGTTTGAATAAAAGGAATCTGGAATTCAATGTCCTGTTCTTTACGTGAGAAACGGATCATTTATAAAACTACAGTTGAAGAAAAAGTTTAAAAGCTATACCAGAAGTTATACTACGAGGAGTGGGCTGAACAAACATAAATGTTGCTTTTGTTGGTGAATTTTGGGTCTAGGAATTAAAACATATATTAATATACGAGAGAATCAACTATTCTCCCAACATGTAATTACGGTGACATGACGAGATCTTTAATTAGAAAACTATAAATTTATAATAAATAAAATATATTTTATTTATTTATTATAAATTCATAATTTTCACTTTTTTTATTAATTAAATAATTTTACTATATTACCATAATAACACTGTTAAATTTGGTAAGAGTATCTTACCTAAAATTATTTTTTATATACATTTAGAAACTTTTGGAAGAAATATATGCTCCGTAAATTTAGTGACAAATTTCAACATCATTTACTTTCAACAATTTAACTCCAGTTATTACATCCCATGTCATAAAATAAAAAGGATTAATTCCTTTCTCTTTTACAGTTTCTTCAGGTACTATTTTTCTTAAATTTTGTACTCTAGAAAACATATATATACATAGGCAATAAATGAAACAAGTAATCAACTCCCTTCCTGGTTTCCACAAAGTCAGGTTCAAGAGATGGCATATCACAAAAGTATATAATGATCTTGTTTTTCTTAGGTTGTTCAATGCAAAGTAAAAGATAAGTTCACCAACTTACATCAATTTTTTATTTACAAAAAGGGGTTCATCATGCTTAGTAAAGTATAAAGTTCACACTCATCAAATAAGAATTAGTTCCAAATTCCATATATTATTATGATGTGTTTATAAGTTTTTGATTATGTAAAATTTATTTGTAATATGAATATATATTGTTTAATGTGTCGAGCTAAAAGGAGATTGATGTGTATATATATATTGATGATATTGTATGAATACATGTTGTTAATTAATTGAATAAAAGTACAAGACTAATATTTCCATTGAGAAAATTATGTGTATCGATCAATACATGGAACTTGGAGGATCAATATGCAGAGTACAACGGATCAATACCTTCATGAGAATAAAGCTAATAAATACAAATATGAAGATCGATACCTTCAAGTTAGAGAGTTAGAAATAAATTACAACTTGGACTAAATCAATACCTTTGAGAAAACATATTGATACTTTCAAATTATAGAATTCGAAAGAAGTTATGACTTAAACCAGATTGATGCTAAAAATATGCCATAAAACCAATCGTGTCATACGGTTTAGAGATATTATTCCTTTGTATATATATTTTTTGTAATTAATTGTAAAGTTATTTATAATTAATAAAATGATAATTATTTCATTTTGCATTTGTTTAGTTGCTAATTTTAATTTTATATTTAACACAGAATGAGATCTCGTGATGTATTATGTATCGAGACTCTATCTACAAAGAGTTGTAGATATGAATAAAGAGTTTTCGATTTAAATACAACTAAATTAGTCCCCGGTTAAGGTAATGTCACTAAGTACAATAACATTGCATGATTGGTATGTTTTGTTGTTGCCACTGATTAGTATTCGATGCTAATAGGTGGGTGATATATCTTATGTCATAAGAGCATAAACGTGGGTAATGCATTTGAAAACGTGTTACTGAATGTGACCAAACGTGACAAATCACATGGGTGATTATCCATAGTCAATGATATATCGCACAACTGTACTAGTATATCACTTGTTTTTTGACTTAAGATATCACGATTGCTTTCCTCACTGAGGCACATCATTCACTTGTGTATATCGCACCAGACTAGCCACACTTGGTGAAAGAAGCTTGATGGCAATGTGTTCTTATTGTATGAGGACAAGTGATGATCAATATGAAATCTGTTGACTTAGATATTTGAACTTGAGATCCTAGGTGAGATGGTTATATATGAGAATCAAATCTTTGATCAGAGTACGCAGTTTTTGAAAATTAGTTTTGCGGATACACGAATCTCGTATATGATTGCGTTTCCAATTCTATAATCAAGTTATGGGGTTTAACAATACTATGGCCTGCACTCGATCGGGAATCGATAGCAAAAGGACTTCACTACATGTAAGTGCCACTATATGAGTTTATCCGGAAATATATTATCTCTGTTTTGGGAGTCATAATATCTTATTAAAAGTCACTCAAGGATTGATTTTAACAGGTATGTCTTGCAAATATTTCTAGTTTATTCCATTGTTAATGAGAATGTTAGAGATTTAAAATGCTGATCATGAAATGGTATCAGAGCTTTGAAAACAAATTGAACAATTAAACAGGTGTTGATGATCTGGAAATTGTGCGAGATCTGGTAAAGATCTGCTAGTTCTAAAAGCTGATCTCCATTTGTATAATTAATAGGGGTTTTATTAATTATGAACAATGATTTAAATAATTTGAATTGTTATAATTCGAATTGTTTTCTTTTAGATTATGGCATTGAAAATAAGCCAAAAATTGGTTTATTAAATTTGTTGATTGATAGATTGAAGCAAATAAAATCTCTCCTGGTTGATCTAGATCGGAAAGTAAATTTTACGGTATTACCTATATTTGCTTTATAGGAAGAATTATCTAGGATTCAAGAAAAACTTAAACATATTAATTTTGATATTCATAGGATAACTATTTTAGAAAGAATCTTGACTCTCTTCATTCGAATGAGATAAGATATTATGTCTAGATTTACTTTAAAGAGAGATGCTTTAGAAGTGCATAAACTATGAAAAAGGCTCGTAAAGTTAAATCGTGAGGATATAGAAGTAATTTTTCCTATAAAAGGATATACAGAAAAAGAGGTGAGAAATGTCACTCTAAATCTGTGTAACAAAAACCGAGATATTCTAGACGAGTTTTTGGAATGGTTATCTGTGTATAGAGTTGATAAAGCTCTAGCTAAAGGTATTAAACAAGGTTATCCTGGTTGCCTTATAGCAAACGTGGACATCTCAGGAATTTGTAGGGCAGAAATTACACTGAGAGCACGGTGGTTCGACAAAGTCGAGATGATAATTCCATATATTACAGATTCTCAAATAGAGAATAATATGGAAGTAGAATCGGCTGAACTAAGCACCAGATCTGGATAAAGATATAGGAACTAGGCTAAGATTAAAGTCTAAGAGACTAAACTAATAAAAGTTTAGGAAAATGGTTGATAATGATGTCTTGAAAGAATTTGCTAAAAGTATTGAAGATAAATACCTAGGATTGCCATCTGGATATGCAGAATAGGTAGCCTAAGAATCTCAAGGAGATTGGGAAAAGGCAAAAAAATACTTTCTAAAAAGGATTAAAAGAAAAGATTTTACTTCTAAAGCCAATGGAAAGAAAGTAAAGCCCGGCTATGAAGAGAACCTTGAATATGAAAATCTTTTAAAAAATGATCTAAAAAAATTAGAAGATTATTATGAAAGACAAAGGAAGTAACCTGTGTCATTCTCAAAAGACTCTTTGAAAAGACAAAGAAATTCCTATTAAAATGGAATTGGAAGGTCTGATCTCCAAACTCAAGAAAGCTAAGTTTGAAGATGTCCTATTAGAAGGAATTAGGAATCCTTTAGACTCCTTCGAAAGCTTTTTGAAACAGATAACTAATTCAAAAGCTTAATTTAGACAATCGTATCCTTCACGGATAAATTTCGAATTTGTGCCAAGATAGGCCAAACGGATGGTGGAGATACCATGAAATGGGAGTTTTTTAGATGTTGATTGCATCAAGGATATTGGCGAAGCAATTAGCAATTTGGAAACTATTAATTGGGTTCATCTTCAAAACAAAGGTTTTAATGTGAACAGAACTTATAAGTTTCTAAAATATACTCTGCAAGGATTTGCAGGAAGCTTTTGGAGAAGTCTAGAAACTGGATCTGGAGTTTTAGATACCATAAGAGACTTGAATATAGTAGAGGCTATTTTTGCTTTATTCAAGGATATATTTAGTACAGAATTTACTGGAGTGACTATTACGAATAGAAATCTTTTTAAGGTAATCGCACTGGAAGCACTTACAAAATTAAAATTATGTGACTTGTATCAATTTGAAAATTTTGTATGTGAATACTGAAAATATTTTTATTAGTTACCTGGTGGAATGCAAGAAGTTATGAAAGATACCTTCTTTGCAAAACTTCCAAGTGACTGGAATCAAGTTGCTAGAGAAGCATTCAAACTACTCTTAGAGAAAAATCAGGTGGTTGATTCTCTAGGAGGGCGTATTAAATCTATTAGATAGTTGATTCGAACAAGATGCCTTAATGCCAAGCTAAATAGAGAAGTTAAGAAGCTTGACTTTAATGAACCTTGTTGTCAAGAATTTGCGGGTGTTCTTGGACAATACGGATGCAACATTCGTAGAAAGGAATATAAAAGGCATAGTTCTGAAAGAGAATCTAGGAAATCTAGAGACTCTTGGAAACCACCTCATCGAAAAAAATATCATCAAAAGTTTCGAAAGATGGAAAAGATTCCCCCAGAAATCTAAGAAGAATCTTCTAGATCATGAAAGGTTTGCTAGAAGAGTGGAAAACAGAATAAATTCCAAGAAAAAAGGAGCAAAAAGATTATGTGCTACTTGTTCTTCTGGTAAGTCTGCTAAAGACTGTAACTGTTGCTGGATATGTGGTAGTAAGGATCATTATACTTATAAATGTCCTGATCGGAAAAGAAAAACTGCTAGTATTCAATTATTAGAAATTGATATTGAAAGACAAAAATCAGTATATGAACCTATATGGGGATATGAAATTAGTAATGATGATGAATAATGTATGAACTAGTTTCAGAATATTTTGATTCTAAAAATTCTGAAAGATATTCAGATGATGAAAATGATACTAGATATTCTCAGATTGAGAATTTCAGGCTAAATACTTTTATGATGAGAAATTATGACATTTCTACAAACAATGAAAATGAGGATGAAGAATTAATTCCAATAATGAAGTTAGGAGATCCATCCAAAGCTATAATTAGCAATCATGTTAATTATAAAGATACTTTTGAGAATCCTAAAGTTTTGGACATTTCTAAACTGTCTCCTAAAGATGTTTACGAGAGAAAATCCAAATGGGAATTTAGGGTAGAAGAAATAGAAGAAGTACATGAACAACCAGTGAAGGTTGAATTGAGTCAGTCCAATGAAGGAGAAATAATTCTTTCTACTGACCAATGGATTAAACATATTCGAAATCTTGCTAGGGGAAAGCAAGGTAAGAATAAGTTTAATTATGTGCAACTTAGAGTGGTACAAATCTGTGTACAAGGCTTATTCAGACCATTCTGCACAAAAGATGGATGTCTTTTGGAAAAGCTTTAATTGGAGGATTCCATGCAAATCTTGCACTAGGAGATGTCTATAGTACGATAAAGCCTAGATATATGGCCAGTATTACAGACCCTACATTGAGATATCTATTGGCTTTAAGAATTCATGATTCTGGATTAGAAGAGCTAATGAATTCAAGTCATGGAATTGCTATCTAGTATAGATGATATATCGATTGATTAATACGATGAATCCTATACGTATATCTCAATTGGCCAAGACTGAAGAATATGGTCCTACGACAGGAAGGACACTACCTATGTTCCCTGAAGTTAAGGATGCTAGATTCCTTACTTGGCCTAAGCGATGGGTGCTTGAATATTCTACACAGCTAAGTGTAGGTAACCTCAATCCAAGAGGTGTAATCATATGAGAATATGATGATAAACAGGTTGAAGTAAACCTTGAAACTCTAAGTATAAGAAAGCTTCAATTTATGGAAGGAAGAAGGTCAACAAGTTTATTTGAACCATTAATGAATAAACCTATAAATCCCATTATGTTGGGAAAAAATGATTCTATAAGAGTGAAACAAACTCTATAAATAGAAGGATCATTAGGTATAAGGATGTACAAATCCCAATATATGAGGAAGAATCTAGTACTAATAGTAGTACAAAGATGATTATATCTCGTGGCGAAAAGTGTTGTACTTTATTGTAAGGTATGATAGACACTTGTATTCGTAGAATATTCAGTTTCCCAAAATATTAGGAGTACATGATAGATACACTTATTGATATAGGGGCAACTAAAAGTATCGCTAGACAATACTGTTTTCTAGAAGAACTGTGAAAAAAATTGGAGAATCTAGTAAAAAATACAGTAGCTGATGGAGGAAAAGGTATAATTACAGATTATATAGAGAACGTAATTATACGAATAAATAAGAAAAAATTTTTTGTAAGAGAAATCTTATTAGTAGATTATCTCGAAGTAGATTTTATTCTTGGGAACAACTTTCTGCGTGGTCCACCAGAAGTTAGACCGTTTGTCCAAGATAGTGATTATATTATTTTGGCTAATTATAAAATTCCTATTCTTGCTAAACCAGATATTTCTAAGGTTCGAAATAGTTTTAGACCTTAGAAATTGGTTTAAGAAGAAAGTCATATTGTTTTTCGAATTAAAGAGAAAAATAGGTGGTGGCTAGGAGATTCTTCTGAGCAAGACAAGAATGAGGTTTTTCTTAAAAGATTATTTCCTTCTTATGCACAAATTAACATGTGCATGAACAAAGAAGATATAAAAGAAAACCTAAACTCTTTAAAGGTAAGAGATAAAAATGTAGAAGATATTATCTCAGCCCTAAAAGAAAAATTGTTTCCTTGTTTTGATGAACAACCATTAAAATTATGGGAATGAAATGGTGAGGTTGCAGAAATCAAACTAAGGAAAGAATACGATGTGGTAATTACAAAGTCTTTTCCTTACACTCTGTTTGAAGAGGAAGAGTTTGGTAAGCAAATAGACAAACTTCTGGAAAAGAAGTTGATAAGACCAAGTTTTAGTCCACATTCATTGTCTGCATTTATGGTTATGAATAGGGCAGAAAGAGAACATGGAAAAGCTAGACTTGTAATCGACTATAGGCAGCTAAATAACAAATCTATATACGATGGTTATAAAATTCCAAACAAATCAGCTTTGATAAATAAAGCAAGATATGGAAAATATTTCTCGAAATTTGATTTAAAGTTAGGTTTTTGACAAATTTGAATGAAAGAGGAATGTATATCTTTGACGGCATTTACATGTCCGAAAGGTTTGTTTGAATGGATGGTTTTGCCATTTGGGTTAAAATAGGTGCCATCGTTACTCTAGAGAAAGATGGACAAGGTATTTTCAGATTTGTCATCCTTCTGTGTTGTTTACGTAGATGATGTTCTTATGTTTAGCAAAACACTAGATGAACATGTTTATCACCTAGAAAAGGTAATAGAAAAATTTGTAAATGCAGGAATGATTTTATCTGAAAGAAAGATAGAACAGTTGTCTAAGGTTAATTTCTTAGGCGTTGAAATAGGTGAAGGAGAAATTCAACTCCAAAAACATATTTCGAAGAAATTACTAGAGTTTCCTGATATCTTAAAAAATAGGAAACAATTATAGCAATTTCTTCGTCTTGCCAATTATATGCAAGAATATGTTTATAATCTTGCAGAAAATATAAATGGTTTGACAAAAGAAACTAGTGAGAAAGTCTCATGGGACTGGACTTCTAAAGACACTACATGTGTTTAGAAAACGAAGGTACTCACTAAGACTTTAAGACCACTCAGGATACCTGAGGAAAACGAGTCTTTGATAGTCGAAAGTGATACTTCACAACTATATTGGGGTGGAGTACTTAAGACTAAAGATTCGGATAATATCGAGTGAATTGCGAGCATCTGGTAGATTCTCTGACGCAGAAATAAACTATCCTGTTCACGAAAATGAAGTTTTGGCGACAAAGAATTCTATTAAAAGATTTTGACTATTTGTTATTAGTTAAGAATTTACTTTAAGAACAGATTCTAAATATTTGAAATTATTTTTGAATCTCAATTTAAAGGGAGACAAGAGTAGATTAATTATATAGCAAATTTGATTTGTTGATTATAAAATCAAGTTTGAATTTATATTTGGAAAATCTAACCATGTTGTTGATTTTCTTTCCAAGCCAAAAGAAGGAAATTTCTTTGAAAATGGAAAAGAAAACTGGAAGTCAACGGTCATATTCAAAATGCTATAGGCTAGGGCATATGAGAAGAGATTGTCCGTAAAAGGCAAAAAGACCTGAAGAATAAGAAAGTCAAGTTAACTCTAAGCGTCTTGAAAAATAGGTTTGAAGGGAAGAACTTAAATAGATTGTTGAGAAGAGCATTGACAAAACTCAGGTTAAGTGCTGGACTTGCAAATTTCAGTCCATAATGGAAAGGAAAATCGAAGGTAGCTAAAAATTCACAGAAGCTTGCTGTGAATAATAAGAAGAAAGAATATTCTTCTGATCAGAGGAAAATCTCTAATGAAACACGAAGTAAAACTTCAGTATCACATGATCATAATGTGATAAAAGGAAAGGCAATTATAACCATTGAAATTAGATTTAGCCTTTGAACCAATAGGATTTCCTAAAAATCTCAAGGTCTCATAATAAAGTTTGATACTTTAGGAAAACCTAAAATCGTAGTACAAGATTGCACTTACTATAGGAGAAGGGTATTTTGAGATGAAAAAGCATTTGAATGCTCTAACTAATCGAATCGCTTGGTTAGAAGCAGACAGAGTCCAACTGAAAGAAGAAGAAGAGAAAGGTGCAGCTCATCTTCAAGATTAGACGATTCAGAGGATTGATATGGCAAAAAACTACTTACGGAAAAATATCTTTATAATAGTAAGCTATGTAACTCTGAAGGAACTAATTCAAAACTTTAGTCAAAATTAGAAGTATGAGGTGACAAAAAATATGCTAATTTTTTCTAAAGATTTGATTAAGTTATATGTTCCCTGGAAAATCTTTGCATTAGGATTCTGTTTTGAACTACTAAAAAGAGGATGGGTAGATATACTTGAAATAGAGGTGCAGGAGGAGATTATACGTCCGGAATTACCAGAAGCTGTCAAATAGGTTCTGTACGTTTTAAATCGAAAATATAGTCAAGCAACTTGTTGTATCATTTCCACGATTCAAGAACAAGATGATATTAAACCACTACAAATCTAGGAAATCCTCGTTGGAGAACCATGGAATCATAGTGGTATTGCCGAAGATGAATATGAGATTGGAAACAACTGTCTCCAACGACTACAATCCTGGTCACTTAAGGATTAGACTTATCTGCTATTGTTAAAATTTGGGCCAGCAAAAAAGAAATTGGAAGAGCTACTTAGAGATGATTGTTTAACCCATATTTATGATGACATTATAGTAATCATCCCCAAAGAATATTCTATTATCCAAGATAGATTTTTTGCTCATAATAAAGACAAGTTAGAAATGCTCTTAAAGTCCTTCGGCCTAGAGAACTTAGCCCAACAACACTTGTAAGAAATAATGAAAGATCTGTTGACTTTAGCCATTTAATTAGTCCAAAGGTGTTTTGAAATTTTGGGCTCAAGCCCAATAACTGGAGATTTAGGGCACCAAAAAGGTCTAACACAACGCTTGTGTACCAAGGCAATTATCGACAAAATTCTACCGACAATAGAAACTTAGGTAGAATTTATGTAAATAATGTAATGATAGATGGGAGACTTATAGACCCCAATGTCATTTATTTTGTAAGACACGTGGGAAACATGTGGACCCAGTGTCATTTTGCTTTTATTTAGCTTTTCGAACTTTAACTTATTTGAATTTCGTGGATTCCAAACCTATTAAAATTCGAGACATTATAAATATGTTATTTTGTCAAATGCAGAGGCATTGTGATGATATCATAAGAGGAATTGATGATATCATGAGAGGAATTGATGATATCAAACATAAATATATGATATGTTTTTGATAATGACAAAATTAAATATGTCCTAAATTTGTCTCAAAATCTTGAGTGAACATGCTTGAGTTTATTCCTTAACAAATCCCTGTCTAAGTGTATTAAAATGTAAACAGATTGATATAGGAGGAAACGAATTAATACAAGTTCAATAACAGATCGATACATCAAAGAAGATTGATATAAAGAAATGAGGATATCGATATTTGCTGAGATAGTGGCTTTAGATGAAATCATCAATGCAACCAGATCGATACATAGAGATCAACAGATCAATAAATGGCCTTCATAGAGAGTTACAAAATAATTACAGAGGCAACCAGATCGATACAATGACATCAACAGATCGATATATGATCTTCACAGAGAGTTAAAAAATAATTATGAAGCAAACCAGATCGATATCCAACAGAAACAGATCGATATACTAACACCCAGAAATATTTCTAGTACAAATATATCGATACTTGGAGAAGTGAAGATTGATACTCGAGATGCAAATCATACTGTTCACTTAAAGAGATCGATACATGAAGAAACGGATCGATACTTTCTTTGAATTTAAAACTCAATGGTAATTTCTGCAGTATTAATGGTGAATATTAAATACACCAAATCAAGCCTTTGGACATGGATAGCTTTACAAAATGGATAGATATAAATAAAAGATATACAATGAAGTTACAAAAAAGAATTAATTGCAATTAATATCAACGAGAAATCATTGAACAGTATTAAGATACTAAAACACTGAACTTTATCTCTCTACTGTAACTCTTTCAAATCTTATGTGAGAGAAATTTTTCTTGTGAAAAGCTTATTGAAATATTTACTCTAGTGTGAGAGCAAAAATCAAAAATATATTTATAATTTGGTTTTGGGTAATTCTTCGCCCGTACCAAAGAAGATCTTTGTGGTTACTCTTTATCCGTATAAAAGAGTGTAAAGTTTCCCTTCACCTTAGAAGGAGTGTACTAGGTTACTTTTGTTCCATCAAAACAAGAAATTAGTAGTATCTCATTGAAAGTCTCTTGCATCCGAGAGAGTGAACGTAAGCCAAGATTTGCAGAATCATTATAAAACTATATTTGCATTTCTTTCTCTAATTAGTGTTTCATTACTGCACTGTAATACATACTATTTTATTTGCTAAATTTAAAAAACTCAATTCACCCCCCCTTTTGGTTATTGTCAACTAGCCCAATAAGTGGTATCAGAGCCTAACTCAATCAAATATGATTTACAACCTTGAGGAGTAGATTAAACAATAATCTTACACAAATAGTAGAGGGACAATTTACAAACAGACTACCATTCTTTAATGGAACAGATTATGCTTACTGGAAAAAGTAGATGCAAATCTTCTTTTCAACATTAGATTTTGAAATCTTAAATATAATAGAAGATGGATACTATCCACCCATAACTAAGGATGAAATCACTAGTGAGAGAAAACTAAAACCAAAAAGGAAATGGACTCCTGAAGAGAGAAATAGGTTCACCCTAAATAGAAAGGCAATGAACATTTTATATTGTGTTTTAGATAAAGCCGGATTCAATAGAATTTCAGGATGTAAAACGACGAAATCAATTTGGGCATGTTAAAAGTCACACATGAAAGAACTAGTAGAGTTAAGGACTCTAAAATATTGTGACATAGTTCATGATTATGAACTATTTAAAATGAAATCGCATGAGAGCATAAAAGACATGTTTACTCGTTTCATTGACATCACTAATGATTTAAAAGTTCTTGGTAGAACTTACTTAAATGCAAATATTGTGACAAAAATTCTAAGGAGTCTACCTAAAATTTGGAAAGCTAAAATCACTGCAATTAGGGAAACAAAGGATTTGAGAACCTTACCTCTCGAGGAACTTCTCGGATCGCTCATGACATATGAGCTTGAAAGTAAACGAAATGACGATGAGGATAAAGAAAAAGGCAAAAAAAACATAGAACTAAAGAGCACCAAAAAGGAAAAAAAGGAAGATGAAAGTGAGCAAGACTCAAATGAAGATGATTTTCTTCTCATGGCCAGAAAATTCTTTAACAAAGAAGGGTGTATAGGAAGAAATTGGAAAATAAGGGACTATCCAAGAAATGATGGATTCAAGAAAAGCTTTGAAAAGGAAAAAGAAAAAGGAAAAGAAATTATTTGCTATGAATGCAATAAACCAGGGCATATATAACTCATATGTCCGCTAAGAAAAGATAAGAAGGACAAGAACAAGAAGAAGGCAATGAAAGTGATATAGGATGACTTCTCTAGCGAAAAAAACTTTTAATCATAAAAAACCGAGCGAGCAAATTTCTGTCTCATGGGAAAACTAGAAGATGAGGTAACCTTTCTAGATCAAAACTCTTTATTTTATGACATATGTTCAAATAGTGATGATGATTTATTAGATGAAGACTTCAATACATTATATGAGGAACTTAGAAATGATTTTCATGTCTTATATGCAAAATATATAGAAGCAAATAAAAAGAACTCTATGGTATTAAATGAAAATGACTTATTGAAAATAAAAGTTAAAGAACTAGAAATGAAGAATGAATTTAGCTCATCTAATGAATTTAATATGTTAAAAGATGAAAATAAAATCTTGAAAGGTAAAATAGTTTCTCTCAAAGAAATCTTGACTAAATTTACATAAGGAAAAGAATCATTAGATAAGCTTTTAGGTAGTCAAAGATTAGTATTTGATAAAGTCGGACTTGAATATAAACAAGGAATTAAACAAAAGTCATATGCAAACTACTTTATGAAAGCTAAACAACAAGTAGAATCATCCATTACTTGTCATTATTGTAATAGAAATAGGTATTATAACAACACATGTTTACTCAAGAAAAATAAATATAATGGACCTAAAATGATATGGGTACCTAAGGGAACACAACTTAAAGAAATTATGCATGTTAAAATAGTCAAGATCTTTAAGGGTAGAACTAATATATATGGACCCAAAGTCACTTGGGTACCAAAATAAACTTGCCATTTTTGTCGGTACTGCATATGAAGAGCAATAAGTACAAAAAGAAGTGGTTCTTTAATAGTAGTTGCTTGAGACACATGACAAGAAATAAGAAGATATTTCTCCATCTAAAGAAAGAAGAAAGGAAAGATGTGATCTTTAGAGACAATAGCTGAGGCATGGTGAAAGGTATTGGTACAATTAACTTTAATTCAATCACAATAAAAAATGTCTTATATGTTAAAGGCCTTAAATATAATTTACTTAGTATTAG
>JAXCLQ010000005.1:6373129-6391042 GCA_035584115.1 Cedrela odorata | reverse complement strand
AAACTTATACTAATTCATATTTTCGACAACCCTAAATCTACATATTTTCGCCTAAGTAAACAAATACGGTTTTAATTAAAAACTGTAGTAAAATACTGTTCACGAGGAATTACTGTAGTAAAATACTATTCATAACGGAGTACTGTAGCTAAGCAATGTTTATGCGCAGTTACTGTACAGACTAAAGTTACTGTAGCAACTTCCAAAAATACTGTAGCAGCTTCAAAAATACTGTTCATCTGAGACAAAAATACTCTAATTTCTTCCGATCAGCACTTAAATTAATGCCAAATCAACTCAATACTGCGTTTCCTACTCCAATTAAACACAATTTAACATTTTTCATATAAAATTAAGTAAAATTTTCTTAAATAAATAGTAACTTTAATTTCAATTTATGCTCAAAATCAAAAATTGAAGCTTCTAATGCGTTAAAAAACTTACCGGTAAGTAGAATTTGAAAGAAAATCACTTGAATTCGAAGTAATTGGCTGAAATTTGAGAGAGAAGGGGAGAGGTTTCTTTGAAAACTAAAGAGTCGATGGCTACTGGAATGGAAGGAAAATGAGCAAAATTTGTTATATTTTGGAATGCAAAATATCAATTAGGTCCTTGCTCTTTTTAATTTTATGAAAATAACTTAAAACTTTGAAAAACTTTCATTTTCATCCCTTTAAAAATTTTAAAATAACCTTTAATATTTCAAGATATTTACAATTAAATCCGAAATTAATCCAAACATTATTTCTTTAATTTAAAATTCAATTATTTACCCAAAAATTATAAGTTACATAAAATTTTAATTAATCAAATAATATCAAATTATTCGATTAAATTTTTTATATACTGTAGATGCTACAATTATAGTTTTCAAAATTGCGGGCGTTACAATGTCAATGTATGAATATTTATGAATAAAATGGATTTTATGGCTTTAGTCGTTAGTTAATGTTTATTCTGATTTAGTCGGGTCTCGTGTCAAATGTGAGACTTGTAAATTATTCAGAATTCTGTTTAACGTGCTATGTACATTTTTGTTATATTCGAAACAAAAAGAATGTCCACTTTAAGGAAATACGTGATTACGTTCTGAATTAGGGTCACCGTAAGTGTAAGTGACACTAACCGATTAAGCCATTCTGAAAATGTCTGTTTTATGAATTGTTTTTTAGGTAATTAAAAATTTAAAAATATAATGATCTATTTGATTATTTATATTCTATATCGCATTAACATGTGCAAACTTACATGATTTACTTACTGAGATTATATCTCATCTTTTATTGTAAAAACTTTATTTTCAAATAATAGTATGTAGAGATGACAAAGGATACGTGCAAGGTTAGTTAAGTATAGATGAAAATACTGGTTATATGTGTAATTAATAGGTTAATTATACGATTGAGAACTAGTTATATATATAATAATTTTATTTTATATGTGTAAAGAATTTGAAAATTATAGACATTTAAGAATTATGTAATACTAATGTAGTATTGTTCGTGAATTTTGGAATATTAAGGTCAAGTCTTTATATATGAAAATTATGTACGAAAATTGTGACAATTGATGTATCACTGAGTGAACATTTGGATTGTTGAAGCAAATGATTATATGTATAATGTATGTGTATTATGTATTCATAATTTATTGAGTAAATATGAGATTGGGGTGTTACAGTCATACATGGGAAATGAAATCTCTGGTTTGAGTATGTGTTTTCGAAAAGGTATTTTCGGATACAAAAATCTCGTATATGATTTAAGACTCTATTCCTATGATCGAGTTAAGGGTTTAACTATTTTATAACCCGCACTTGATCAAGAGCCGACAGTAGATAGACTTTACTACATGCCTATACGACTATATGGATTCATCCATGTCTGGGGGTCATGACATCTTACTAGAGGTTACACGTGATCATTGAGAACTTCGACTACAAAGAGTTGTATTAAAGTGATGCGAAAAGGTTTGTATTTGCTCATGTCCGGCTCGTAATAGATCTAGGCGATCACACACATATCGATTACTTGAAGATGATGATTATTGCCATGTACAATATTCATTAAGTTAATTAATGATATTGTTACGATACTTCATCGGATGGTAATTTAATTCATTATTGTAAAGAATTAATTTTCTGGCTATAACGTACTAGTACACATATGTAAGAAAAATATTTTGGTAATAATTCAGATTACATAAATATAATTCACGAATATTTGGAAATTAAGAAAATATATTTTGTCATAAAGTTATTAATAAATAAATTATTTATTTATTAATGATTAAATAATTTTTATTTAATCAAATGGATCCTTGTTTAACAAATGGCACCATGTGATGTTGTCAAGTGTCTTTTTACAATTAATGTTTAAAAGTCAAATACTGTAAAGTGATGATTATATTTAATTTATATATGATATAATACTAAAAAGTAATCATTATATTTTATTTTATAATGTATAAAATAAAATATATTTCTCTCTCTCTCATAAAAAATATTTTAAGTATATATATATATATATTAATATGATTAATATAATATATATTAAGATATTTTAAATTGCATTAAATGGTTTAATGAAATATGAATGGATTTTGGAATTCATCCATAGGAGTGTGCCACATATAATCCCTTATGTTTTGTTTTGAACAAATGAGTGGATGAAAAGAAGGTATACGTGGGAATTGAGAGAAACCAAAACACTATTCTTCTTCTTCTTCTTCTCCCTTTTTTGCTGTGAGCTCTATTGATGAATGGGTAAGATTTTGTTTTGAACAAAATAAAAAAAGGAAGAAAGAAAAGAAAAGAGAGAGAAAGGAAGAAGAGGAAAGAGATGAAAAAAGTTTTATAGGTTTCCTCTTCTTCTACAAAAACAAGAACTAGAAGTTTTCTAAGAAGTAAAAAACTTGCTATAAGTTTTTAAACACAAATCCGGGTAATTGGAACCTGTTGCAATCAACCCGGTGTGTGTGACACGCCATCAAGCTAATGAGTTGCTTGTTTCAGAGATGACATTTAAGGTATATGTACTTTATATATGTTGATTCTTTGTTTAAATTGTTTAAAGTTTTAAAATGTACATACATCCATGTCTACAGTCTTTAGGAAACCTTTCCACACTTGCCATGTGATGACAGTGGCTTCCCTTTCCCCATCTGACGTTACATGTCTGGGAAGCGATCTCGTGTGTAAGAGGCCGCCCACATTTACTTGTCCAAGGCTAATTAGTAAGCTCATGGCCATAAATAAGGAGGCATTGTTGGGACAGGTTACTATTTATTACAGACACTATTTAAGGGTGTGACAATTGAGATATGAGGTATGTTTCTTAGCGCCACCCGGGTAATATCCCAAAACACTCTTTGGAGGGGGATGGCTAGGTGCCTCAAAAAGGTCTTATCCATCAGCACTCTGGGGGCATTGTTGTGTACTCCTCCGCCTTCGGGTAGATTGAAATGGGCTACTTGTATGAATTAGGCTAGCTCGTTGTATTATCTTGACATGTAGAGACATTTGCTTATTCAATACTTGTACGCCCTCGTTGGCTTGCCTGCTTGTACTCCATCGTTGACTAGTATGCTTGTACACCTTTGATGGCTTGTACGCTTGCGCTTATTTATCAATAAAACACCGAATTGTGTTGGATTATAATAATGACTTGTTTTCTTTTGTTTCCTACTGTCGTTATATTTTTGTAGATAACTAATTCGCTTAAGTTCGTTATGTACAAACCTCGTTTAGGCTAACTTGCTAGTTGGAATGTGCTAGCAAGTGCTGCACAGGCGCGAATCTCGATTAAGAGAAAGTCGGCCCTTGACAGTTGGTATCAGAGCTCAAGATTATGGTGATATTATCTACAAAAACTACCTCCTTAGGAACAACTCGATTGATGGCTCTCGAAAGAAAATGGGCGAGTTAAAAGATCATCATCAAGCCTTAGAGATGGCGTAGTAGAGAAAGAGCTCGTTTGACACCGAAGACTTGAGACAAACTCTAACGCTACTAGACTCATTGAGTTCTTGTGTGAGCATACGAGAAAGGAAAGTTGTTGGCTTTAACTTTGAGTTGTTTAATGGGCGACATCTCGATGAGTTAGAAACACAATTTGAAAATATGCAAGCAATGATATCCGAGATTCCGGAGGAGTACCTCAATGCGGTGAGGGTCTTGTAGGAACGAGTAAAGGAAGTGTACGGATCTTACTTATTCGTATCCTTGCAACTCAATCGGGAGCTGCTCCAAGCTTAGAACACATTCGGTTGAAGGTATTAAAACTAAAATGCTATGGAGGGACCTGAGATGCCGAAGTGCAAGAAAATGGCATTGTTTGTTATCGAACAACATTTTCAGACTGTGAGGGCAAGTTTCAAAGACGTTAAAGTGAGCTTGACGTCCATGTATTTGTGCGGGGATTCCAAATTGTGTTGGAGGACCCGGAATGAGAGTTAAAGAACCACCTCCTCTCCGAAAATGTGCCATAACTTGCTTCAAAACATTGATTTGACATTGAACAATACGTTCGAAATGTGAGGGCAAGATTCTGAAGACGCCGAGTGAACCTAGCGTCCATGTATTTGTTCAAGGATGGGAAGTTATGGTGGAGGATTTGAAATTAAAGCTAAAGTTCCTCCCCAAAATGGTTGCATGCCTTGCTCGAAAGCAATCACATATCTTGACTCGAAACTGGGATAGTTTGCGAGTATGTAAAGAAATTCTCAAATTCGATGGTAGATATCCGAGATATGATCGAGCAAGACTGATTATTTTACTTAATAGAAAGTCTTCAACCTTAAGCATGAGATGAGTTACAATGACAAAGGAGTGCGAGATTTCCCATTCGCACAAGCAGTCATTGGATGGTTGTTGGATTTCTCATGTGTTGATTCCCAACTAAAAGGTTGTTGCCCATCTCAAGAAAGAAAGAGAGTGGGAACGGGAATCCCAGAGATTGGGGCTCTAAAAAAGGAGGGGGAGCGACCTAATGAGTAAGAATCGAACTTTCCAAGGAAGTCACCATCGTTAATGGTGTGGGGAAGCCAAGAAAGAAACGTTATCACGTTGGTAATATAAGGGTCGCATAGAGCCATTGAATGCCTCGATGAGGCAAGGTTAAGTGTTATGGCAATTAAGGATGAACTGTAAGAAGCACTTGAAAAGTAATTGAGAGATAAAAGAGACGGGCCACATAGTAGCACCGTGAATGTTGGATACTTTAACAGAGCTATCCGAAGGCAAAAAGGTCGTGAGAAAGAACCTTTGTAAAATGGATACTCTCATTCACTTGCGGATGCTCTTAAAAGGGAGATATCAAGTTTGAGTAGCGATGTAGGCAAACTCTGCTAAAGTGTGCTAGCTTCGAGCTACACCTGCAGAAGTGTAAACCCACAAAGGTCCATGAGAATGTGCCAAGCTCGGGTTGGACTTGCGGAGTGACTAAACCCTGAGGGACCTTAAAGGAGGGCCAAAGGGAAAAATTCTTGTCTAGTGGTCGTGAGGTACTTTAAACTGCAACGATTATGACTCGGTAACTAGGGCGGACCTACTAGGTAGTGAGTTGTGAACGCACCTAGGATCAGGGTCGTTGGTTGCAACAGTTGTGACTCGGTTGCTGGGGCGAGCCTACGAGATAGTAGGTTGTGACTGTGCCTAGGACCAGGGCCATTGGGTTGTAATAGTGGTAACTCAGTAAGCCAGGGCGGGCCGTGATATGAAAAGAGAAAAAAGAAAAAAGAAAAAAAGAAAGAGAAAAAAAACAAAGAAAACGGGCTGTAACCGCGCCTAGGGCAGAGGCCATTACATGGAAAGGATTATGGTGGACATATGGGCCACTTATAATGTCATTTAGCTTTAAGAGTGAAGCATTTTGGGTCAAAGCTCGAGGAGGATATTGACTACATGAGGTGGTCAACTTTGAAAGCCTTAACAAGAGTGAGTTGGTAGAATAAATGTCGATGAAAATCGACACTTGTAAAGGTCAAGTGGACCTTGTTGTTTTGCAAATGGATGACATTGCTGCCATCACAGGAAATGACTTCTTATTGGAGAAGGGCGCTATCTTATTTTGTCTATTGACAGCTTGTTGATCAAGGGAGAAAGGCTCGCGGTGATGCCTACCAAAGTCAAGAAACCGAAAAAGGCAAAGCTTATCTGCGCTTCGATTCAAAGAAGATGATTAAGAGGCAAGGACCTTCTTTCATTGCAACTGCAGTCTCAGAGGAGAAGAGGAAAGAAAGGCCAACCCCATCAGAGATTGCAGATGTCTTGTTGAAGTTGCTGAAGTGATACTGCAGCAACTGCCTAAGACATTGCCAAAGGATAGAAATGGGTCACTAGACAGATGGTGTCCGAGGCGAACACACGTTCGCATAACTTTCAGAAAGACTTAACCAGAACTAGCTGAACTTCGGAAGTGAGTAGATGTACTATTGAAGGCCAACTTCATTAAGCCGTCGAAAGCACCGTTTGGAGCTCGTGTGTTATTTTGGAAGATGTAAGATAGTATATAGTTGTGTGTTGACTAAAAAACTCTTAGTAAGTGAGCGTTCGTGTTAATAAAGTTGTTCGATCAATTGAGTTTAGCAAGATACTTCACCAAGCTAGAGTTGTGGTTGAATTACCATCAGATAAGGATTTCTTAAGGGAAGAATAAAACAAGAACCACATGCATCACCCGTTTATAGTTGCCTATCGCGATGATTGCGTAGTTCGCGGTGCAATATTGGAAGATGCCGACAAGTGTAGAGGAGTTGCAATCATTCGTTGGATTGGCTAAGTATTATCGGCAGATTGTAGAGGGATACTCAAGGGAAGTTGCACCTCTAACCAAGATGTTGAAGAAAGGGTAATGTGGAAGTGATTTGAATAGTGTAGAAGAGCTTTGACTACTTGAAAAAAGCCATGGTGAGAAAGTTACTTCTTAGTTTGCTAAAGATAAGCAAGACATTGAAAGTACAGATTGACGCATCTGACTTCGCATTTTGGGGGGGGGAGTTCTTTCGAAAGAAAGTCGCTCCGTAACTTATAAGAGTCGAAAAGTTGTCAGAAATGGGGCAGAGTTACACTGATCGAGAGAAGGAACTTCTAGTTGTGTCACATTAGTTGTTGATTGACGAGAAGACTAAGAAGTTTAATGGGATGTCGAAAGAGTATTTGTGCCACTTTGTCAATGCCAAATAGGAATGTTTGGCACAATTACTTGAAGTAGGGCAGTTTCGCTTCAGTGCAAGGAAGAACTCATCAACGAACTGAAGTCTCGTTGAGTTAGAAATGAGACAAGAACTACTTCTACCCCATACAATTATAAAGTATAGAGGAAAGGTACCTCAGGCATAATGTGGAGAAAGATGCCATTAGGAGGAAGAAGTGGGCAGACAAGAGTAGAAGACTATTCGAGTTCAAGCTTGAAGATTTTGTGCAACCGAAGCGGATGCCATAACAAATTTAAGGAAAGTCGAGACAAGAGACTAGGGCAGAAGTATATAAGTATAGTTTCAGTCATTGCCAGAGTAGAGAAAGCTACATTCAAGGTCAAGAGGCCAGCCTAGATAAAAACGCACTCGGTCTTTCATGTTAGCGAGTTAAAGTCATGACTTTCTGACATGGAAGATTTCACGTGCAAACAACCTACAAGAGAGGAGATCAAGGAACAACCATAGAAGAAGACTATCGAAGAAGTGGAAGAGCTTCTAGCGAAGAGTCAAGCAACCAAGGAGAACCGACACCATGAAGAGTTCTTCAAGAAGTGAAAGATCCTTGGTGAAGAAGAATTCAAGTAAGAGAGAGCCGACGAAAGGAGCAGTTTCACCTGAAGATTGAAGACTTCAAGATAGCATCATTGTCGAGGACGCCGATAAATTACGTGGGGAAGGATGTAAGAAGCCGCCTTCATTTGCTTGTCCAAGGCCAATTAGTAAGCCCATGGCCGCAAATAAGAAGGTATTGTTAGGGTAAGTTACTGTTCACTACAGGCACTATTTAGGGGTGTGACAACTGAGACATGGAGTATATCTTTTAGTGCCACCCGGGTAATGTCCTAAAACCCTCTTTAGGAGGGATAGCTAGGTGCCTCAAAAGGGTTTTATCCATCAGCACTCCGGGGGCATTGCTGTGTACTCCTCTGCCCTTGGGTAGATTGAAATGGGCTACTTGTATGAAATAGGCTAGCTTGTTGTATTGTCTCAACATGTAGAGACGTTTGCTTATTCAATACTTGTACGCCCTCGTTGGCTTGTATGCTTGTACGTCCTCGTTGGCTTGTATGCTTGTACGTCATCGTTGGCTAGTATGCTTGTACGCTATTGTTGGCTTCTATGCTTGTACGCCTTTGATGGCTTGTACGCTTGCGCTTATTTATCAATAAAATGTTGAATTGTGTTGGATTACGATAATGACTTATTTCTTCTTATTTCCTACTGTCGTTATATTTTTGTAGATAACTAATCCGCTTGAGTTCATTATGTGCAAACCTCGTTTAGGCTAACTTGCTAGTTGAAATGTGCTAGCAAGTGCCGTATGGGAGTGAATCCCGACTAAAAGAAAGTCGACCCATGGCACCACGCATCGCCCTCTGCTATTGACGAACCTTTCAGTTTATTTTTCGGTTAATAAAAATTCTACTTCAGATTTATAGCGAACGATCATTCAAACGTTGATAGTAATGGTACCATTTCGTAGAGTAGTTAATATGAATTCTAATTAGATCAACAATGATAGCGATGGCAAACGACGAATGTAGGCGGTTTGAAGTAGAGACGGTGGTTGGAAGGAATTTACTATTATTTATTTATAAATAAATAGTAATATAGATTATTTTAATTTATAATATTATAATGTTTTAAATTAAAAAAAAAAAAAAAAAAACTAGTGCGGAGCAAACCTATGGATGGGCACGTGTCAGCTCTACTTAGACTTATATGTAATATTTTTAAAAAAATAATGCAAACCAAATACCCATAAATTTGTAACACATGGATCAAAATAAATTTTATGCAAACAGTTCAATTAACATGGTCCACTCTGGTATGCCAACCATGCCTTGAAGAGATAATGGGAGCATATGTACTTAGAACTTCCGGTACATGGTATTTTGTAAGCTTAAAATATCAGATTCTAATAAAAAATAATATTTAGAACTACATGTTTTAACTTTAAAATTATTTTCAAAACTTCTAGTTCTAATTTTAAATTTTAAAACTTTAGGTTCTGATTTAAAATTTTTATATCGGAATTTCGGGTTTTTGCTAGAAATTGTATTTTATAATTTCAAATCTGAATTTGTTAATAATCACAAATTTTTTAACTTAGCAATAATTAAAATAGATTAAAATAAAATATTAAAAATTAAAAGAATATGATTGATATTTTACTAATATGAAAAGAATAAACTAGAATAAGTATACGAAGATTATGTTCCTTTAATTTTCTCTCGATTTTTTTATCGTTGTTTTTTTTAATTCTTTCTTTGATCATATTTTATAATTTCAGGTTCTATAATCTCGTTTCTTTCACAAACTTTAGGTTATAACAATAATACTAATAAAATATATACAATATCTAATTCTTATTTTTTGATGTTGAAGATCTAATTTAATGGTAACCACAGAGCATACTCATAAGAACAATTGCATAAAATAAGCAGTATAATAGTATTTATATTTAGTTAAAAAAAATATAAATACTTTATATACTTCGATCATGCTAATATTATGCTATAAATAAATCATAAGACTAGGCAGAACTAACCGAACCGAGCTAAACTAATGGTTTGAATCGGTTTTGAAATGTCTTGATTTGATTTTGGTTTGAGAAAAACCAAACTGATAGTTGTAGGCTCAATTGTTGGTTTGAATTTGGTCAAAACCAAAAAAATCGAACCAAACCAATTATTTTAAAATTTGTATATTTATATTTTATTTTTATTATTTTAATCAATAAATAATGATTTATTTAAATTTAATTAATATAAAAAATATTTATTATTTTTAAGTTTAGAGCCAATAAAATTAAAAAATAATTTTTATTTTTTAGTTTAATTCAAACAGGCGGATCGAACTGACAAATGTCGACTCGGTTCGGTTGGATTAGTCCTTTATTATCGGTTTTGTTTGGTTTATCATGTATTATCAATTCGATTCAATTTGAGTATAACCAAAACTAATAATTTTGGTTCGATTTAAAATCTAGCCCAATCTGTGCTCATGCCTAATAGATCATTAGCTCGCACGTATGTAACAATAAAAATAGAGAAGAGAGAGAACTTTACTTTCTTAAATATTTTTTTTCTACTTGGTTCAAATAAATGTAAAATCATATTTATAAAGAGAAATAAAAGATGTGACAGATTTTTTATAAGGAGTCTAATAAATATTTTATAAGAATTCTTATTGATATTAGACATGTCCAATAATTAAGACTGTCAACCAATCATAACATAGTACAAAATATACAGGGAAATATAGATATAAAAAAAAAAGTGTTAGATGATACGCATTTACTTAGCTACTTTCATAATATAGATATATATATATATATATATATAATGCCGCAGGGCAATAAATAATGTTGAAACTGTGAATATTATATATTTATTTGTATAAGTATAGAAGACTTTGAATCTTCCAAAAAATACGTTTCGATTGAGCTTTTTCTTTATTACCCGAGTCTGAGTGAGCTATGCGCAAGCTTTGTAAAATGATCGATTGAGAGATTAGCGGTCTTTACATTTGTAAAGATTTACAAAGGGAGGGGAGGTTCATATAATGACATAGATAAGTGTTTAATTTGTGACATGTAGAATTCCAAGTAGACCCGATTTCTATTCATTATTGCGAGCATACAAATAAAAACTTGTAAATGATTGATTGTATTTGTCACGTTGAAGAAATAGGTCAAAAATGATTGATTGTATTTGTTGCGTTAAGGAAATTGGTCGTAAGTAATTGATCCCATCTTTTCTGTCTCTTCTTCAATACCTACGTTGAACTCCAATTTCTACAATCAAAACTCTTCCAAATTTATGAACTTTATTAAGAGTTAAAATAAAATTTTAAAGATCTTATAAATAAATAAATAAAAATGGATAAACTTGTTAAGAGTTAAAAGAATAATAATAAAAACTCCAAAGAGGTTGTATTAACAAAATTTTAAAAATCTCTCATAATTCTTTATTTTTTATTTTCCATATTGTATAATTTGCCCTTCTTAAACACGAGTAGAAGTTTATCAACTAATTAATGAAGATTTTATTTTATGATATTATTTCAAATATATATTTATATTTAAAATAAAATTTTGAATATAATATTCAAAAATTATTTTTTAATGTTTGAAAACTATTTTCAAATAGTAAATCGAAAGGGGTCATAAATTTTACTCAATTTTAAGTGATATTATCTATTTTTTTTTACTAATTTTTAATATTTTGGGATTCCATTTTAAAACCTGTCATCAAAATAAATTTATGTTATTTGGATTTATAAAAGAGACAAATTTTGATTGACATTCAACTTATAAAGGAGACTAATTTGAATATTTGAGCATCTATATCTATATCTATATGTTTTCTTGCTCTTGCTTCCCCTTCCCCCTCTTACTTGGTGAGATGTGAAATCTCTTTGAAAGAGATCTAGGAGCTCTGTTTTTTCGATCAAATCCTCTTACACAAATAAATCCTAGAAAACCAAAATTTACAAATAATGTTAACAAAAATTTCCAGAACATTAAAACACCATAATAGGGCATTTTAGTAATTCGTTTCCATACCTCTCCGAAAAGATTTCTGAATCTTTTCCAAGTCTACACCTGTTTTCAAACAAAACATGCATTTTACAAATGAGATTTTCACCTAACATATTATATTATATTAGATGGGTACGTACCTTTATATATTGATGTTGCTGATGTTCCAAAGTAAGTTGTCTGCGTCGGTAGATTAGCTATCGTATTCCTTGGAACATTACTGGGGTGATAACTGGTCTCATGGTCTGCAAATACCTACATAACATTGAGATTATATTAAACTCTCATGGTTAATTTTAATAAAGACATTTTAATAATTATCTGAATTTTTTTTTAATAAACTCACCACATTAACTCGAAAGTAGGTTCCATTCAACGGAAATCTGCTTCGACATGGTATCTGTCCATGTATTGTTGTTATTATTATCATTTCTATTGTTCAAAAACTAAAACGATGGCTAATAATTTTTAGCCACCAAAATTGTTCCACGAACAATATCAACATTTTGTTCTCGAATTTTGTTGCAAGAATAGCATGTCTGCTCATTGCAGAGTTTAACTCTTCGGAATTACATTTGTTTTTCGGTGTTTCACAAGAATTCGGAGTTTCAACTGAAATCAAGTAATGCCCAACCGATTTTAATCAATCATTAAAATTTTCATAATGTAACTCATCAATGTTAATACCTGGAGACCATATAGCAAGAAGATAGAGACACTCATCGTCAGGTTCAAGTCTTTCAAACTGTAATGAAATTCATATATCATAATTAGAATTTTGGTAAATACTGTTAATTCAAGATTTTTGCATTTTAAAGAGCAAGCTTACCCCTAAAAGAACTTCATGATTTTGGGGAAGTACATAACTGCATGACAATAGGAATTAGTAAAATTCATCTTATAACACATTCTTGTTCTATCTTTTAAGTTGTGAACATAAATTAATCTACTTACACTAAATGCTCAGTACGTAAATTACTGAATCTCTTCAATCCCCTCGCAGGTATGGATGCAGCTTCTGCAGTCAAAGTAAGTAAAGCCCTGGAATCTTGAAGCTTGATTTTGTTCCTCTCCAAGAAACTTAGGACATTTTCCTTAAACTCCCTTTCTTGGAGTCTGATGGTAGGAATATCTTCAATATTAGTAGGAATATCTTCAATATCACCAATGCTGAAATCTACTTTATCAGGAGTTTCGGTATATAGAGGTTCTGGTGACAACGGCTCTTCAATGATAGGTTCACAATTGTTGATTTGACATCTTGATTCTGAAATCGGATCTGCTTCAATATGAAAAACTGGTATTGGGCTGACAACCAAGGGTGGGTTTCCTCCAAGGCCATTAAAAATCTCTGATTAACTATCCCTTTTTCTGATGTCCCTGGTAAGGCAAGCCTTGCACTGCTTCCAACGTTTAAGCTTTAATATTCTTATTTGATCTTGTAAATGTAAATTAAAAGGAGAATAAAGAAGCTTACATGCATGAAATTTTTTATCAATACTTCTTTTTACGTTTTTTTTGGGTCTAAAACTCTAAAACCAGCAGTCTTTTTCTCCCTATTACAATTTCCAGGATTTTGATTTTATCTTAGACAAGCATATCATGACACTTGTAGGTCTGTGAGCTTTCTATCTCTTTTATGGCAGTATGCTAGTTATGCATCGTTTTATTGCGGTATAAGTTAAAGACAATTCACCTATAAATATAATGCAAACCTTGCAAATGCACTGGCAAAGTGTTTGCACTCCCCCTCAATGGACAAGCACCACAATTAGGATTCTTCTTTGTGCAGAAGACCTGCATGAATTCATGCAGAATGTAGCCGCCAAGCAGCTTCTTATTAAGTAAGGACATAGTAAATAATTTTATAGATTTTTTCAAAAGACTCTGATAGCATACCTTGCCAAAGGTGATCATTTGATATTGTAGCTCATATCTGCATCAAATAATAAATTATTAAATTAGTCATTGCAATAAAAAATTAAGTAGACAGAGATAATTTGTTCTAGAAAATTAATTGAAGAGGAAATTTGAGGATTACAATGTTCTTTGATCAAGGCAGCACAATCGTGGCCAAAGATACTTTTGAATGGAATCCATCAATGGGTACGTACACAGAAATGCTATAATGGATTCTCAATTTTAGACGGAAATGCTATAGAGACATTGTACTCGTTAGTATACTACTTACTCTTCTAAAAGATGAAAATGAAGATCTCCAGGTAGGGTTTGGAGGGGAACCCAGCCTAGGCGCACAGCTATCCGCCCAACATTCACATCAACCTGATAGGAAAAATAAATAACGTTAAATAGTTCAATCTTTTGAATAACAATTACTTCAGCAGTGTTGTTTAAACTGAAAATTATATGCATAAACATTAACAGATAAGTAATATGGATAAATCTTACAGGAAATGCAATGTGTTGAAGCGACAAAAGCCGTACACACTCCACACTCTTCAGCCCCAATCCTTGTATTTCCAACAGATATTCCCTACAATAGTAGAAAATTTCAACAGCACATAATGTATCAAATATAAGTTATATTCTGAAAATATATGTATATTTAAACGTAGCTACATAGATTGAACTGATATGTTTGCTTACTTCACTTTATCAGTTGGGACGTTTCGCAGCCATTCAAGGTCAATGCAGTTATGTAGTTCAACCAATCTGTTAAGGAAGTCCTGCAAGAGTAACTTTTGTCAACATCTAAAAGGAAAATAAAACCTTTAACCTTAAAGGTCATAGTACCTTGATTCGTCCTGCTATTATGTTATGCTGTCCACGTTCTTTGATAGCATCAGCAATCTCACAAAGTTCTGCACTCCTAACTGCCTCCCAGTCCACAGAATCCTTTTGATCACTATCTCTTTCCTTGCCACTTGAATGCATTTTTCGTAAAAGTTCCCAATCTTCTTGTTCTCGATTATTATTCTTCTTTTTCGAGGTAGAATTTTTTGTCGCCTCTTTTTTCATGTTAGACTTGGACTCTTTTTAACTTTGGGCCTTTTTCTCTAGGACTTTTCTTGGTTATAGCAGTGTCATCATGAAACTGCGGCACATCAATTTTCGCGATTTCGAAAAGATCATGAAAATCTGGCAAAGAAATTGATCCGCAATAACTTTTCAAGTCATTTTTTCCTGAAGTCAGTGCTTGATATCCGTTATCCATCCTTGTTGAAGTTGCATATACTTCTTCCAGACCCTCCTCACATGATAAAATCTTGTCTCCTTTATGGTGTAAATTTCCATTATTCACCCTCTTTGAAATTGGGTATTCATTTTTCAACAGCTCTCCTTTATCGTCCTGCTGCTGCAAAGTAGTATTTTCTACATGTGGGATCTTTGTCGAAGCAATAACACAACTTGCCTTTTATTTGGAGATGCAACATCTGCTTTGAAGTTCTCAACAAAGGAAGACGCTGTATCTTTCATGACCTTCATATCTCCAACTTCCAACTGCTCCATTCTATCTCCAATTTCCAAATGCTCCATTCTATCATTCAATTCATCAAAATGCTCCATTCTATCATTCAATTCATCCAAATGCTCCACTCTTATCATTCAACTCATCCAAATGATCCATTCTAGTATTCAATTCATTCCAATGTTCCATTCTATCCTTTAATTCATAGGATTCATCTGGTTCAGGCTCAGTAACATAATACAAGTTACTTCTTATAACTTCATTGCTTGCTGTGTGATTAGTTATTGATTTCAGGGGAAACTTTGCAGCTAGTGACATGTAAGCAGAGCTGAATGAATACAAGTTTCAATATTGGCATTATTTAAAATGTTTATGTAATTGAAATTCAGACCAAAGACAAAATAAAAATATAAATACCTTGAAAGATTGTCTGATACATTTTGGGTTAGGTAAACTCCAACTACAGAATCCACAACTGAACCTTTCCAACGCTTGAAACGTCTATCACCTATCATAAATAAAAAGAGAGAAATTTAATAGCAAGCTTAGTGTCTATCACCTATCATAACTATAGAAAGAAGGAAATTTAATAACAAGCTTCAATAAACCAAACTGAACAGTAATATTGTACACTCTAATGCCTCTTGCGTTTTTTTTTCTCCTATTTTCTTCTTCCTCATATGTTTCCTGTCTTCATCTTGACATCACGTGCTAATTAAATTATAATGACCATAACAAACAGTTTGAACAAATTGGTTATATTTAGAAGAATGTACCTAGAAATTGATGCACTCGAGAAGTGAATGTCTTGATCCTTTCTTCAAAATCTTTTCTTTCTGTTTTCCACCATTTCTCTTTTTCCTTGTCTGTTTTCTGGTCGTCTGTGGTAGTGCCATTGTCTCTATTCATTATAAGGTTCCATCTTCAAAATGTCTCAGGGTCTAAATCAACTTTTGCTCTTAAGCGTGTCTTACCCTTATCAGGCTGTTGATAGGGGACCACCATGCCATGTCCGCTGCTCTGGTCTCTGCTCTGGTCTCCATCGCTAATAACTAAAGCCTTACTCTCTTCTTGTGAAGCTGAAGCTGTGTTAAGGATAGGAGTTGCTGTTAAAGTTTCATTACTTATGTACAACACATGAAAACTTAATACCTAAGAAAATTAAATTACCTCTTGAATCAAGAGGAAATCTTTTCTGAATAGCGAAATTGTTTTTCTCAACTTGTATGATTTCCTTTTGTGTGCCTACATCAAAATTTAAAATTTGAAGATTTTAAAGAATATATGATAATAACTTTATGCATGTTGAAGAGAAATACCCCTTGATTCAGCAGTGAGCTGCCATAAATCCCCTGGGATTTTGTTGATAACAGGATCAACCGTGTGTTCCGAACTCATCTTCTGTTCCTGCAAGTGTTCAAGAGAACATATTAGCTGTTCTTTTAAGAGTTCCAGCGAACCTATTTCCTGTCCTGGTAAAAGGTCTTGTGAATTGATTATCTGTTCCGGAAAGAGTTCCGTAAATTCTTGTGAATATATTCCCTGTCCCAGTGAATTGAATCTATGTTCCTGAAGGAGTTCAATTCCCTCTAAGACTTCCGGAACGAATCTCTGATCCAAAAGGAGTTTCATTCCCTGTACTTCCGGAAAAAGTTCCAATGCACCATGTTCTTGTAATTGTAAGCTGCCTTCCTGGGAAGGCAGACCCAGTGAACCTACATTACAGAAATAGAAATAGAAATGAGTATTAGAGGTCCCATTTTTAGAAATGGTTAAGTATATCTGCAACTTGAGAAGATATGCAAAACATGGAACTGAAATCGTGAAGCAATATCGATTGAAACCGATATCATGAGCACTATCTAACTCCAGCTATGAGAAAATTTAAACAAGAGAAATACCAGTTAAGTAGGGAGTGAGCAGCAAATCCTCATATTACAATGGAGAAAGCAAGTGAAGTTCTAAATCAATAAGACACGGTTGCATCTCAGTCCTCTCTTCTACATTCTTCCTATTCCTTTCAACGTTAATAGTCTGAGAATCTTGTTTGGGAGGAAGCTTTGGAAGCTGGTAACATATTGGAATGCCAGTTAGTAAATTTAAATTGAATCTCCTTGTTGCTCTCCTCAATCTCTTCATCCTCTTTGGGAGTGATTGTCCTACTGGTAAATTTAAATAAAGTATTCAATCTTCTTCTCCTTCTCCTATTGCTTCTGGGAGCTCTTGAAAGTTTGTTAAAATTCAAAGCTTGAATAGCTCTTAAAAGGTTGTCGTCATCAAAATTCAAAGCTCGCCTGGCTTGCATAGGCCTATATATATAAGCGGGAGCAGGAGCAGTCTCAATGATGGCACTATTTTCCTTCATACACCTTCTTTTTCTGGAGAAACTTTTGTCCACTACATCCCCAGAGAGTGAGTATTCTTTTCCACTTTTCCGTTTTCTTGTTTTGGTTGATTCATTTGCACGTTTTCGTTTTGTGTTGGTTGATTCATTGGAACGCTTTGGTGTCTTAGGTTGTGGAGTATGTTGGTTATATGCCCTAGATCCAATAGGGATAAAAATGTAATTGTACATTATTGTATTGATAAATAAAATTGGCAATTTATTTATAAGTTTTTGTTTATATTGATTACTTATAAAGTCCTTAGAATGACAATTAGAAGAATTAACTTAAGTTTAATTTATGAGATCCCGTCATTCTTAAATATTCCCGATCGTAGGATTATCAATACTAGGACA
>JAXCLQ010000005.1:6362583-6373029 GCA_035584115.1 Cedrela odorata | reverse complement strand
TATATATATATATATGAATATGTAAATATATATATGTGATACATATAAATATGCTTGTATGTTGTACAAGTTGTTTTATGATTATAAGTACAAAATTTGAAATGAAATTGTCTTATATGAATTGTATAATATTGAGATATTTTACTTATTTGGTCTGCTAATAAAAACTTGTTTTATATACATACTGAGATGGCCGGGGAGGCCGGATTCATTTCATATGATTTATTTTATGCATGTATATTGGTGATCAGGCTGGTAAGGCCAGATATTATTGTATGGCTAATAGGCCTGTTCATTTACTGTATATACAAGGAGGTAGCCTATGGACAGATTTGTTGAGAGGCCTCATAGATGAGTAGAGCCGTAGTAGGGCTGATATAAGGGGGAGAGGCCATGGCAGGCCTACTGTGTATCGAGCACGTATGTGTTGTTATAGAGACCTTATAGAAAGTTTTGGCGACTTGATAAGGATTTTATAGATTTTACGGATTATGAGGACAATCAGTCGTATCACCAAATAACTACTCAAGGCCAACATTAGTGAAGCAGGCTTGTTTTTATAAAAGCATGCTTTACAAGAAAATAAATGATTTTACAAAGCATGAGAAATGATTTTCTATGTAATAAATCTTTATTGCATATGGTTTATGCATGAAAAGCTCACTGATGGTTACGAATTTGTCCCAACCAAGATAGCGTGTCAAGGATGTATGGCCAGTCCAGATTGATTGTTTTAAAACTGTTTCTAGACTAATGAAATATTTTTGTGATCATTATTTTAAATGAATATGTATATATATGTGTGTGTGTGTGTGTGTATACATTTTTTCGTATAGTGAGAAATGAATCACAATATCTGTATTTGCAAATGCGTGTGCATATATGTATATATGTATGTACTTTATTTACTCACTAAGTATAGTTGTATACTCACCTCTCACCATTTCAACTTTTAAGTTAGGCGCTTTAGTACTTGTCGGGCTAGTGGTAGCCACAGAAAACCTTTGACACTCTAAGTAGGTCATTTTCTTGATTCACACGTGTATTAAGTCCAACTCGATAAATGCATTTGAATTTTTGTAATGAAATTGTAAACAAACCGTTTATGTAAATAAATATGATTGTTCAACCCGAATGAAAATTATATTTTATTTATTTGATTGTGTTGTAGATGAATTAATCACGAAGATCAATTTTTTGATTATACTCCCATGGATGGGTGTTGTGATAAATACATATAAATTGTTTTCAAAAGTTATGATCGATAGGTAACAAGTTGGCCTTATAGGCTCTCATAATACATTCTAGAAATAGAGAGTGTGAATCGAGGTTCAGAGGATGATAATGCAATCCTCAAAATCTAAACTTAGGAAGTAGTCTGGCGACCTCCTCAAAATTTTCTAATTTGAAAATATTTTTAAGAAAAATAAACCATAAATACAAATTTAGTAAATAGATGGACGACGATAAACTGAAAATATAAAAGAGGAGTAAGAGTGTCATATTTAAAAAGTATAACAATTCATAATAATTCAAACCATTCACTCAAAATCAAATAAGTAATATAAAACAGTTTTATATTTAAAATATGTGGATGACCAAATAAAAAAATTGGGCTTACTAGGAAACTATTTTCTGAGACATCCCCGATGCGCAGCTGGTTGACATCTCAAGACCTACTAACGAGTTATTTTACATCAATATATAAAATAAAAATCATTAAGCCTACTCATTAACGTTAGTCTGGATAAAGGGTGCGGTGTTAAATACCAACTTATCTAGTAGTAATCTCCTTTTTACCCTATATCAAATAGTAAAGGCAGAAATAAGTAACATTTCCCTTGCCCCTTTCTCTAGTAAGGATGAAAATATGTAAACTCTCTCTTACCCTTTTCTCTAGTAAGGGTGGAAATATATAACATTTCCCTTACCCCTTTATCTAGTAAGGGTGAAAACATCTACACAAATGTGCTCTTGTTGAGCACTTACACCAAAATCTCACATCATAAAAATCAGCATAACATCTTACATTTTATTTATCAATTATCAACACAATATCAATTTATCATAAATTTTTCATCCACAAAAACATTTCATAAATATTCAAACACACTTTTTGTAATTTACCCTTACTCAAAACATATTACTTTCATACTTGTAATGCATTCGAATTTTATAAATTCATAAAATAATTAAATATTTGACTTATTTTATTTAAAGACTTTGAAAAACAAATCCATCTACTCACCAATTAGAGCCTGACTAATCAGATTTAAAGAGTAGTTGGTGGGTGCTCTAGCTGATTATCTACACAAATTTTTTTTCGTTAAAACTCAAAATATTATACATTTAACTCATGAATGAATAAGTTCATTATGCATGAATGATGCAACTCAATATAAACCTAGAATGTTTAGAATTCTTACGGATTTTACGGCATTTGAATTGAAGTTACCTAGATCAAAGAATCACAAATTCAATTTCGACTATTCTAAGTAATACCTCAAAAACAGAGGATGACTTTAAATTTCCACTAAAATCAATTAGGAATACATCTTAAGCCGAATTTTTAATAGATTCATCTCTTATAATTCTAGTTTCTATAACCTCTCATGGTGTCTTATTTTGAATTCTAGCGCCCAACTTATGCCCTCATGAATGGATATTATTCCAACTAAAGTCCACAACAGGATAGCTAGTTTTTAAAATTTTCTGAAAACTCATTTCTTGACAAAAGGACCTGATTTTTAACTATGTTATTCCTTGTTATATCTACTTTTTGTAGGTCTTTACAAATCCTAATTTTGAATTCTAAGAATCAAGTTATAATCAAATTATTACACACTGCTTAGACATGGGACAGTGTCTAATGTCGAAACAGGGAAACCAACTTCTGAATTTTACCAAGAATTCATCCCTGCATGAAATGATCTGGTTTTTAAATATGTTATCCCTCTATGTGTCAAACCAACTTAAGCAAGTTTCTCGTTCATGGAATATACATTTTGATGAGATTGATTTCATCAAAAATTATAACATCTCTCAAATTCGAGGTATTATCGGCAGATGATAAAATCCACTCTATCACCCTAAACCTTACACTACCTATCTAAATAACAATGCAAAACATGCATACTCGACACATTTTATAAACATTCTCATGCAACTCAAGGGGGCGAAATGCCTCCATTAATACCATGCGCAACATAAATGCTCACATTAAAGTACATAATGAACTAACAATGTTCATAATTACAACACACGACGTCAAATTGGACGTCATATGACATAATGGAATATACAACAATGTACATGTCATGAACCCAATAACCCAAGTGACTACGATGTGGACTCTTTCCCCAGCTTGTGTCTTCATGGTGCTTAACTAGCTATTCAGATATAAGGTCCTGTAAAACTAAAGAGTAGGGACGAGTGAGTCTAAAAGACTTAGTAAATGGATGCTAATATAATAAAGTATTCATATTAAAAAATTAAAATTTTCTATAAATGAATTAAACTCAGAATATATAATTAACATTATATTTGAAATTTTCTGTAATTAAATCACTATAAAATTGTAAGGTCATGAAATTAAAATTTGCATCACATATAATATTTTCCTACGGTGACAACATCAACTTCATCACTATCAGTACTTTCAAAGAATTTCTTTAGTATTCAGGGGCATTACATATCGTCGTCCCCCTAAATACATCTTTATGTGACTCTGGTATCAAAGGTGCTAGGTATCGTCATCCCTCTAGATACATCTCTACACAATTCTAGTGTCTATGGGCATCACGAATCGTCATCCCCCAAGCCACCGATATTACTCTCAGGAATGTAACATATGAGGCTGGGGAATCCAGGGACATTAAGTTTCACCGTCCCCCATAGCCCTAAGTCATTCTTGAAAATAGATTCATCCAGATCACAATTTGTAAATTTATAATATTCCAACACTTCATCGTCATTCTTGAAAACAGATTCATTAACAAAATTAGTCATAAGTCCCATAGGCTATAACCGTGATGATCACAAACTTTATAAAGCAATTGCCAAAACATATTAGAGGAATTTAATTAGGATTTAGAGCATATATATATATATATATCAAATTTTAGGTTCAAGTAACAATCTTATATTCTCATTTTAACTTAACGTGATAAATCATTTATATACCGTCATATACTATATTAATATCTATTCTCACATACCATAGCTCCAAGTCACAAGTCACAATTTATAATGTATAGTATTCCAACATCTCTGCGAAATTCTAATCATTTCAAACTCAAATCCATATTCTCACAAATCTTCACATAACATTAATACCCATTCTTAAATAACACAACGTTAAGTCACAATTAATAAGCACATTGTAATTCAACACAACCACAATATCTTCAAACAATAATTTCTGTAACTATAACAGTAATAAACTCTCTAAGGTAATATGCAAAGTAAACTTATAGAAACTAAATAAGTATCCATCATACACACAACACAAGTCACAACTCATACCTTCATGATGTCACAACACATTATTAGCATTTCCGAAAATATGTTACCATAATCAACGTGGTCATAAGTTATATAACGCAATATTAAGAATTTACCCAAATTTTTTTATCACAAGTATTTCATCATTAAATTCAAATAATTAATTTGAAAATATAACTATCCACTCACATACACATCTCAAAAGTCTGCCATAGACTACATGCTGTAACGACAAAATATCAATTATATATATAATACCCAACACATTTGTAAATTCTATCAGCTCAATGGCACATTACCATTATCTCGATTGATAAACAAATCGGGTAAATAAACATCAATGCCTAAGGATCGTTTTCATAATTTAAACACGTTAATATCTCTATAAAATGACCATAAAATATGGCATTAAATACTCCCAATCATTTTACACAAACCGGCTTACCGAAAATTGAAACTAGTACGATTTTCACCAAGATTCAAGTTCAATTTAACAATATATAGATCTCAATGTTCTTATCAATTTTAAACAGTTTCTTAAAACCAAGTAATATAAGTTTGGAATAATTGTAAAACAAGATTAATCCACTCACTTGATGGAATTCGGCCTACTCGTACTAAAGCGCAGCCGTTGGGTGTTCCAATCGGAGATCTATAATAACGACTTATGTTAGGTTTCATAATCATAATTGGATGTATAAATAAATAAATACATGTACACTTTATTTCGATAAAACTAAGATAACTTGAATTACTATAGAACCCAGACCGAAATTTCCATTTCAGTCGACCTAAATGAGGTTTACTTGCACAGTGAGTGATTTTAAACTCGCAATGTGCTAAACCGATAATGTATCACAACCCAAATTTTTGGTAGCACTCATTATTATGAGTCTAATCTCCATTGTACTTTACGTATTTAGATTTTGAATCTAATCGCTTAAGTTATAATTGATTTTTGACACATGAAGCAACAAGACATGATGCAACTCTACGACAGGGCAACCCTGTTCTAAATTTTTTTCTAGGAGTTCATCGTTGAGCATCTTAATCTGGTTTTCAATTATATCATTCCTCTATATGTCTAGTTTTCATAAAATTTTACAGTTCATTAATTTGAAATCCGAAACTTGTTCAGTTTTTGTTTTACTGAGCCCTATTTGAAATTTCAGCAACTAACACACAGTCATAGAGACGCATAATAACGACCAATGCTTTACACTCACTGGCCACATATCAACATTAAACATTGCAACCATTTTCCCACAAGCACTAAGCACATCACTTATTATATATATATATATATATATATATATCAACTTGTACCCAAAACTTATTACCCATCAATAGCTTTTTATTCATCTTCCATTCGTAGCAATTTTAATTTTAATCTTCTGATGATTGATTTAAAGGACACAATACTTTCTACTTCCTTTTCTGATTGCATTTGAGAATAAAACTAACTTCAAGTTCAATATATTATTGCCACAATAATTCCATTCATATTTCCTTACTCTGTAAAACCTGCAATCTTGGCATAAATTAAATTTATTAAAATTTTAAAATAATGACAAGATTTTGATATATTAGGTTGCAAGAAAATTAATTGAGGTTATGCACATACAGATAACACAGAATTAAGGCATAAAATGTTATATATCTAATTAGGCGATTATGATTATTACCATGAAATTTTTTTTTTTTTTTTTGGCAAATAAATTTTGTTGAGAGTACATAGAGTATGAAAGTTGTGAAATTTTAAGAGGAAATAAATTTTGGAAATTTATAATTTAATGAGGTTAGAAGACTTTGGGTCAAGAATATTATATAAGTCCAAAATCTAAGTTTTAATAAATAAAAAATAAAAAATTAAATTAAGCTAAATTAAAGACTAATACATTTAATTACCAATTTTGGGTTATTTTATAAAATAATTTTTATGCTTTAATAAATTACTACAAAATCATTTAGAATGGGGCTTAATGAAATTAAACAAATATAAAGCTCAATTAAGTTGAAACATGGCCGACCCGTGTGTTTGTAAATAAGCCAATTTATTTTTCTAGTTTAGCATTTTATATTTTCAAGTCTTAAAAAGATAAAGTTTCAAGAATATTCTAGAAATGTAGAGAAGAGTAGAGAAAAATCAAGAAACAAAGAGAATGAAAGGGAAAATAGAGGAATAGAAAGAAGATAGGAAGAATGAAGGAAAAGAAGGAAAAATGAGAGAGCAAATGGGAGAGCAAATAGGAGGAAGAGATGATGGCCGAAATAAGAGGGGGAGAAGAATTGTTGTGAGGTGTTTTTTATTTTTTGGGTTGGGAACAAGAAAAGAAAGACACGGTAAGAGAATGAGGAAGATTGGAAACCAAGCTGAGAGGGGAAGAGTTGTAGATGGAAAGACAAATGAAAGAGAGGTTAAACTGTGAAGAAGAAGGGATTTCCGAACTCTGATGTGACAGTTTTAGAAGGACATACTTAGGAAGTTTTCACATGTGCATGGAGTCCAACAGGTTCACTTTTGGCAACTGGGTAGGTAATTTATTTCAGGATGTTACGATTTCAGTGGAAATAATTTGTTAACTCATTACACTTTAGCATATTTCTCTTAATTTCTTATCTCCAATTGTTTTGGTATGTTTTTTTTATTTAATTGAGACATTTGAAATTCTATCACTCTATAAGGGAAACAAATTAGCTATACTAGTCAGTCAATTTATGGAAGAATAAAAAAAAACAAATACGTATAGTAGTGTTTGTTTTAATTTAGGCTTAGGATTAAATCCTAAAGAGTTAAATTTGACATGGTGGTAATTAGAACTATAAGAAAATTTGTATCATGTACATTGCATAGGTATTAAATAATTTGGTTTTACATATTTTTATAAGTTCCTTTTTTATTTGGCTGCAATAGGAATGATTGGTCTACTATTTTTTAAATTTTATCTGATTTTAGCGTATTGGTAAGTTAATGATAGAAACGATTGATGACTTGGTCCTAGAATTTGAATTTGTTTGTCGGATTTTATTATAATTAACTACCATAAATGGAGTTATCATGCTAAAATCTTGTAATTTCCTCCAGATATTTGGAGCATTTTTGGCATACAAAAAATGATGGTGTGCACCTAGCTTAGAAGAGTTGCAGAGTGAAACTTGATAGGCAAAGGCAATATACTGCTTATTGAAAAATACTAACTTAGGTTTAGTGTTTTACTCATAAAATAAATTTTAGACATTTAATTAATATACCGTCAAATTTTAGAGAAACTAGACATAATTATGAATAACAAAATAAAAATTTAGAATTTTTCAAAATAAGGTGTTTTCCCAAAAATTTTAGGAAGTTGGCTACCTTGTACAGCATTTCGATTTCGGTTTGCTGAAAATGCTAAGTAGCAGACAGAAAACTTAATACGAAATAGGGTTTTTGATATCAATTTTTAGTGTCGTAAAATTTCTTGTAAACTAGACACATAAGAGAATAATATATCCTAAAATCAGAATTTTTCATGTAGGAATAAAGTCGCAAAAAAAGTTCAGAATATAGGTGTCACACCATTGCATTATTACCATTTCTCTCTCGTTCTTCACTGAAATTTCTTCCTTTTCTCTTTTCTTTTGCTGGATCTTCCCCTCTCTCTCTTTGCTCTTGCCAAATTTTTCCTTCCTTTTGCTCAGAAATTCACCTTCTCTCCTCATTTCCTCCCTTTCTTTCTTAGCTCTCTCCCTTCTTCACAGTTTTGGTCTCCCTCTCTTCTCTCTTTTTTCTCTTTCCGTCTCTCTTTCACAATTTGCTCTCCTCCCCCTTTTGCTGTTTTCCTTCTCTATTCTTCTCTCTTGCTCTTTAATCTCTCTCTAGAAATATCAAGAAGTCTCTAAATCTTAAAAACATAAATCTACAATACATTTATACACACACACACACACACACACACATATATTTGGCTTTAATTTAAATACAAATTGGGCTTGGGTTTGTTTACTAACATTTGGGCTTGTGCTAATATTATTTTCACTCAATCATGGGCTTGTATTACTTAACATGGGTTTGAATTTTGCATTTTAATTTTCTAAACCAATGGCAATTTCACTAGCCTAAATTCTTTAATTAAATGGGTTTAATCAATTTAGCTCATTTTCTTGTAAATTCAATTGGCCCATTAGACCCAATTACATCTAACATTTATTAGCCTATTTAAAATTTACTCACTTTTCAAATTATTTATCTTTTAAGTTCGAAATTTTTTTTTATTCCTATCACCAAAACTTAATTATTACAACTATAAAAAATTTCAGTCGTCACAAAAATCCTAATAATCCATGCATTTATAGAAAAGTTAGTAGGAGTAAAGTGACATTCCTTGTATTATATATGGATAACATATTACTCATTGGAAATGATATGAGAATGTTACAATCAACCAAGATTTGGTTGTTATCTAATTTCTCTATGAAATACTTGGGAGAAGTATCCTTCATATTGTGTATTAAGGTCTATCGTGATAGATCTAATAAAATGTTAGAATTATGCCAATCTAGGTACATAGATAAATTGTTAAAGAGGTTTAGCATGGAAAACTCCAAGAAAGAATACATATCAATGTGTCATAAAGTTACTCTCTCTAAGGAAATGTCTCCTAAAAAAGAATTAAAGAGAGTACATAAGTAAAATACCATATATTTCAGCAATTGGTTCTATCATAAATGTTATACTATGTACGAGACCTAGTATGGATTATGCTTTAAGTGTTACGAGCAGATATCATGCTAATTCAGGTGAGAATCACTAGAAGACTGTAAAAATGATTCTTAAGTACTTAACAAGGATTAAGGAATTGTTTCTTGTATATGAAGGACATGACTTAGTAATTGAGGGTTACATTAACTCAAATTTCCAGTTAAATAAAGATGATAGCAAATTTATTTCAAGATATGTATTTATCTTGAATGGTAGTGCAGTAAATTGGAAGAGTTCTAAACAAGAAGTTACAGCAGATTTCACTACCAAAGTGGAATATGTAATAGGTTCAAAAGCTACTAAGGAAGGTGTTTTGGATGAAGAAGTTTATTGCTAAACTTGGTGTGATTCCTACCATTGTTGATCCAATTCCATTGTATTGTGATAACAATAAGGCTATAGCATAGGCCAAAGAAACTAGGTCTCATCAGAAATCCAAACACATATTGCCGACATTTCACATTATTCATGAAATTATTGCTCGAGGTGATATCCGCATTGAAAAAGTAACATCAAAACGGAATGTTGCAAATCCATTCACCAAAGCATTATCTCAAAAATAGGAGATTGAAAAAGATATGTGCCTTTAAAGCCAATCAAAATTTGATTTATTATTAAAACTTTGTAAATCTCTTATAAATCTTATGATTAATAAAATGAGTATTGTTTATTATAAGATTTTTATATCAAATTTATGTGTATGTTTGATTTACATGTATTGATCAAGTTCATGGAATGTTCACATTATTATGAAGAGTTCATATTTGTAAGACAATATGTTCAAATATGATTCCTAAATGTTCCTAGTCATAGGACTATAAAGTAGGCTTTTGTAGTGTCGTAAAGACTAGTATATATTATCCGTACTCTATATGATAGAGAGTAGTTGATCTCATAGACTACTTGTATAGAGACACTAAAGGAAGTGTATAGGTGCCCATTAGTTGAGTATGAGTTCACAAAACAAACTTATACGAATTGTTCAAATGCTAATTGCACTTAATCATCAATTGGATATTCGTTGTATCGATGGTGTAAATGATCCTTAGACTTGAGAACATCGTGGTTATTTTTTGGATGAATTGTCATTTTTTGATACTACTCAGGGCATGTCTGAATTTAAGCTTGTGACAAGTAGTTATTGGGTGTGATGAAACATTCATAGAGATATGTTAATGTTCAACATAGGATCCATAAGCCTT